>VWZW01003059.1:4031317-4113607 GCA_013397115.1 Edolisoma coerulescens | reverse complement strand
GAGCCCGCCTGTCGCCCGCGTTGGCCGCGGCGCGGCTTCTCCCGGGGGGCTCCGCGGGCCGCGGCCCCTCCTGCCAGGGCTGCGGTTGTGTCCGTGCGGAGCCGCCGCCCCGCCGGGCCGTGCCTGCGTGCGCACGGGGGTTTCCTCCTGCCGGCTGCCACGTAACAGAGCGCTGCCGTAGCACACGCGTTCGTAGTGCTGCTCCCTTCGTGCTGCCTTTGGCTTGCGTGCCTCCCCTGTCACACGGTATGGCAGTAAAGCGCCAGCCCTTGGCAGACTACATGTACAAAAGTAATCGGAACGTTTTAGGACTTGAAAGGACAAGCACTGAAAAGTTAAGGAATTATAGAGGTGAAAGCCGATCGGCATTAATAACAGTCCTCAGTCCCTAGTCGTTCTTTAAAAACAATTTTTTGCAGGTTGTTTTCCTCCATACTGAGTCAAAGGTAGGGTTTGAATAACATATCTTTAATAAGGGACTGGAGTGTAGTTTGAAAAACTAAGAGATACTCTGAGGAGACGGACTTACAGAATGGATATGCAGGTTTGGGACTAAATGAGGAATGCTCAAGTGGTTTGTAGCAGCAGAGGAAGCACAAGAAAATCTGGGGTTTTTAGGTTCCATTCTAGATATTCTCATAGCCACAGATTTGTTTGTTCCCTCTGAACAAGCTTTTTGCCCCATTGCCACCGGTATTATCTCTGTCTGCACTTGGATTCCTCCTTCTCAGTTTCCATGTCTGTATTTCAAATAATTTACAGTCTCAGACTGGGTTCATGCCAACTTCTTCCTCCCTCCCAGTCTTTGCCCCCCCCTTAACCTTCCTACTACCAGGGCTCCTTTGCTTTTGTTTCCTCCCAGGTTTGGTTTTCTTTTTTAAAGTTCTGTTCATACTCGAGCCTACCCTCACCTCCATCTTCTCCTTGCCCCACTGTAATCCTGTGCAGTGACGGTGTGCTATAGCCATGTCCTTCTCTTCCTGACCTAGTTCTTTGGCTTCCCCCAGTTCACAGCTGATGTTTCCTGAAGATCCTAGTTTTCTCTCTGAACTCCACCCTTTCTGAGTTTCCTCACTGTCCAGAAAACCGAAAGAAGGTCAAAGGTGTGGAGAAAAGTGTCTTGTTTAATTTGTGAGAGCATCAGGTGAAGTAAACACCTAATGCCAATGGGAATGAGCCGAACCGACTGAGGGGGACAATGGTTTTAAGTAATGGTACTTTTATAAACAATGACTTTGGAGAAGAAGCGAGCACTGAAATGTGTTGCTGCAGCCTGTGTGAGGCGTGGTGCCTGTTGACAGCGGATCAGTGAGAAGGAGTGAGACGGACTGGCCTTGCTCCGTAATTCCTGTACCTTTGCGACAGTGAACCAACAACCCGCCAGACCACAGAACATCATTCTGATGTGTGAATAAAACATTGAAACTGCAGCTAAAAGAATAAGCTTTATAGTGAAATAAATGATGATTTTAACTGTTCGCTTCAGCCAAATGCAGTTCAGTTTGATTATGGATGTGTCAAACCCTCTTTCAAATACTTTATTGTAGGCTTTCAATTAAAAGTTTAACTGCTTCAGCCAAGACTATGCAACTTGGTGTGGAAGTGTAATCTTTGACATATACATTAATTCTTTAATGTATTGCTTTTTAAAAAGCTCTCCAGAAGCTAGTGAACTCTTGTCAACGTACAGGTTTTTTGTTTATTTTTTAATATGAGGAAGGTATCAAATGGTTAACTAGTGTTGTCCATAAAACTTGTAATGAAAGACACTAGTCAGAATCCATGTAGTATAACAGTGAAGACCCTGAATAAGCTACACTTGGCCACCACCTTCTTTATGCCTTACTTGGTTGCAGAATAGAATATTTCAGTTGGAAGGGACCTGCAATCATCATCTACTCCAACTGCCTGACCCCTTCAGGGCTGAGCAAAAGTTAAAGCAAGTTATTAAGGGCATTGTCCAAGTGCCTCTTAAACACTGACAGGCTGAGGGCATCAACCACCTTTCTGGGAAGCCTCTTCTGGTGTTTGACTACTTGCTCATTATAGAATGCTTCCTAATGTCCCGTCTAAGCCTCCCCTGGCACAGCTCTGAACCATTCCTGGTCATCCTGCCCCTGGGTATCAGAGGGAAAAGACTGACACTTCCTTCTTCATGTCTTCTCCTCAGGAAAGTGTGGAGCAATGCGGTTGCCCTGCAGCCCCTTTTTCTCCAAACTAGAGAAGCCCAAAGTCCTTAGTGCAAGTTCTCCACCTGACATGCCAATATGGAAATAGTGGAATAATAGAGTCTACACAAAGAACTGCTCCTTTCAACATTATATTCTGGGTGGGTTTGCATAGCGTCTTGCAGGTAGAGCTGTGCTGGTGCTGCTTGTGCTCCAAGCTCCAGAAGCAGCAGCCAGTTGCTCACAGCAACACAGCTGGAGTGTGGGACTGGGTGGGTGCTTAGCTGTAGGATCAGAGATCTCTCTAGCCCATCCCACAGAGGTTTTGTATCACATAATGTGTTTGAGCAGTTTGCTGAATGGTATTGAGCGATGTAACTATCATACATTGTATGTTCTCTTTCTCATTTCTGCCCCTGAAGGACTATGAGTTTTGCTGTAGGATCTGAGGACTGTGGAGACTTTTTTGGGATTTGACTTCTTTGTTTACAGTCTCTAAGTGACATTTAAGAGGGAAGATTGAAGGTGCTTAGTGTTTGGAGAAGAAGCTGACAAAATTGTAACAAGTAATCCTACACTGCTTCTGTATTTATGGTAAAGGTTCATTGCACCTGGGAGATAAAGTTATAAATTCCTGTTTTACATTCTCAAACTTAATGTGATTTTTTTAGGTGGATTGAACGAGGCACAGAGAATGTAGAATATAAGAGTTTTGACTTGAATCGATATTGTGTGGGGTAGGTGGTTTAGAGATGTGTACACTTGGTGTTTTGTGTTAATCACAAGAAAATATTTCAACATTCTATATTCATTTGTGGTTTTTTGAAGCTGGCTATTTTATGCTCAGGTATACTGTGTTGCTGCAGTCTCAGGGGAGCTGTTGAAGGTTTTTGTATTTGAGACTAAGTTGTTAACACAAGGATGTTATGAGGTCATCTATAACCATGGTAATGTTAGTTGCAGAGACTGGTGTTGTTGGTGATGTTATTAAACTGTGATAAAACTCTTCCATTCATATAAATTGAAGATGAATGTTATGGCTCTGAACTGTTGAAAGGATTTTCTTTGCCCTGACATTGGCCCATCACTGTTTATTTGGTTTGGGATTTTTTTGGTCTGTCAGCTGCATTGTACAGCCTTTGGGTCTGATATGTAATGTGACTTATGCTTTTTTATGGTGAATATTTTTCATCTCTTCACCAGTTGCATATTGACTAGGACCAGGTAAGAAATGATTGTTGAGGGATTTCCTACAGGAAAGCTACAGTAACAGTGACAGACTTTCCATTACTTGCAATTTATAAAAGACTTATTATGTGTATATTATTGCTTTTTAGTGAATGAAAGCAAAACATTTTCTTTCTCTTAGGCTTTACAGTGACATGGCTATTTAAAATGCAGTATACAGGGATTTTAAAGTTTGCATTTCTTCATTCTTTTACATAGGCTTATGTAGCTGTAGCAGTTTGATCCTGACTGGATGCCAGGTGCCCACCAAAGCTGCTCTATTACTGCCCCCCTTGTCTGGGTAGGGGAGAGAAAATAGAGGGAAAGGCTCATGGGTCAAGGATAGGGAGAGATCTCTCAGCAGCTGGGTCATGGGCAAAAACTACTTGAATTGGGGAAAATTAGTTTAATTTATTACCGATCAAATCAGAGTAGGATAATGAGAAATAAACCAAAATCTTAGAAACATTTTTCCCCCACTCCTCCCATCTTCCCAGGCTGAAGTTCACTCCCAGTTCTCTACGTCCTCCCCACCAGCAGCACAGGGGGACAGGGAGTGGAGGCTCTGGTCGGTTCCTCACGACTTGTCTCCACTGCTCCTTCCTCTGCAGGGGAGGACTCCTCACACTGTTCCCCTGATCCAGAGTGGGGTCCCTTCCACAGGAGACAGTCCTCCCTGAGCTGCTCCAGTGTCAGTCCCTCGTGGGGCCCTGCCAGCAAAACTGCTCCAGTGTGGGCTTCTGTCTCCACAGGTCCTGCCAGGGGACTGTGCAAACTTCCCTTGGAGTCACAGCTGCCTGTGGGTATCCACCTGCTCCATCCTGGACCTCCATGGGCTGCAGGGGCACAGCTGCCTCACCATGGGCTGCACCACGGGCTGCAGGGGAATCTCTGCATATTCTCACTCCTCTCTCCTGCTGCAGTTACCACTGTGCAGTAGCACTTTTTCACCCTCTTCTTAACTCTGTTATCCCAGAGGCACAACCACTGTTGCTGCTGGGCTCACCCTTGGCCAGTGGCAGGTCCATCCTGGAGCCAGCTGGCATTGGCTCTGTTGGACATGGGGGAAGCTTCTGGCAGCTTCTCACAGAAACCACCCTTGTAGCCCCTCGCTGCCAAAACCTTGCCACACAAATCCAATACATTTGTTCCTTGGTATGGTGTCAGGTTTGGGATAAAGCTAAATGATTGAAGAATTTTAAGGATTAGAGCAAAAGTATTTAAGTAAAAAAAATGGGCTTGCAATAAGTGCTCAGTGACAAGCATAAACAGTTCAGAGCCCCAGTTTATGACACTGGTTCACAGCTTTACAGTGCCTTAAATCTGTTGTTTTGGGTGTTTTAAAACATTGTCGGTTTTGGAAAGTACTTGGCATTTGAGCTTCTGTTTTAGGACAGTAAGCCCTTCCCTTTTACTTTTTTCTGGCAAGTATGAGCGATTGGGAATATCATCTGTCAAATATACTTCTTAGATATTTGAAAATATTGAAGGAAAAAGAACTTTTTATGATTGCTGGCTGTTCAGTATGTGTTGGAGAAATGGAATCAAGGCTGATATAGCCCATTAACAGAAATAAATGTAAATTAATGGTCAAGCAGAATTTCATGGTGGATTTAGTTGCAGTCATGAATAAAATCTGCTGTTTTGCTTTGGGAGAGTCTCTGTAAGGTTTTGTGAAAAGCTAAAAAATGAAGAGTTGGAGCATGAGTTATTCAAAAACAATATCAGGCATATCTGAAGACATATCCTTAAGAATGGAAAATTTGAAGGTTAAATGTTTCTGAGTCTGTAAATGCAAAATTTCAGAATGATCAAATGTCCGTGTTTGAAGCTGTTGAACACATAAGGATGCCAGATTCATGAGGCTGCAACATCTGTTACTCATATAAGTTCTGCATATGGATTCTGTAGGATGATTAACTGATTCTTCAAAAAAAAATTGATACAGTAGGCCAATATTCACACAGAAAATATGTTCAGTTGCTCTGTACAAATGTGTAATGAGGAGGAAAAATCCCCACATAAAACTTGTCTCCAAAACTAGTTCTTGTGAAAGCCAGAACAAATGACATTGCATATAAATTTTAAGCAAACCTTTCAATTACAAGGCCACCTGGCTTTTGTAGTACATTGCTTTGGCTACACATAGGGTAGTGGTAACCTTATAATTTTATTTTCTTTTTTAATTTTACATACTCTATGTAAAACAGCTTTTCACGCGTGCCTGTGAAAGTCCAAATTATTTCATTGTTTTGAATGCAGCCTATGGGATGATTTAAAATAGCAGTGCTATTAGAAGAGATGGAGAGCTGGTGTTTTGTCCTTGGAGCCAGATTTGAGATATTCCTGCACATCTTTGTACAGTTTGGTATTTAGAGCATTCCTCTAGGAGAGAAAAAGGGTTGGAGCGTTTGTATATGGTATTATAGTTTATTCATTGCCACAGTCACTGCATTAAATAAAGCCTAAAAATGAGGAGTGCCCAAACCAGGAGCTGGTCCCCCAGACTGACTGTAGAGGACCACCTTGAACAGCATGATGTAATTGTTGACATAGCACAACTAAAAGGGAGTGGTTTTAAGCATATATGCTTTCTGATCCCTTTCAAAGTATTCAGGGTTGTTTGAAGAGGTACTAAGAATAAAATTCAGCCACTGAAATTGTGTAATGTACACAGTGCTAATAGAGAAAGACAAGAAAGAAAAGACCCTCATGGGAAAATTTCAAGGTGTTTACAAATAAAAAGTTTGAAAAATATTAGTAGATGAAATCTAGAAATCTAGATTTCCAACAGAGGATTCCTCATGCTTAATACAATTCTAATATGACAAGAAAAAAGTTGACTTGCAGACTGGGAGGTCTACAGGCTTTTCTGCTGCCTGCTGGTTTCAGATATATAGCGACTTCAGTGATTGGCAGGTACCAATGTGCTGATGCTGGGAGTAAGACCATCCCTGTTCTAAAAGTAAAAAATGAAAATGCCAAATATTAAATGTTTTATTGGCGTATACAATAATTATTACGATGCTGGTTCTGGGTCAAGTTCAGGTTGGTGACTCCAGAACGAGTCAGATTATATATGAGCTTTTTGAAAGACTGAATAATAACCAAAATAATGAAATAGTCAGTTTGCTGTATTTAACTTTTATGGGATGGGACATGTATTCGCCAGGTCTAAAACAGAACTGAAAGGGCCTTAATCCTTAAAACTTCCATATCCAAGAGTGGTACCATTAAAGTCTGTGGCAGAACACAGGCAGAGCATCAAAGACTGCATGGTCATGTAGTGAACTGCTTCTGTTGTAATTGAATAGCTGATACTTACCAGTGCTATGAGGGAAATGGCCAAAAATGGTTAAAATTGTGTGCTTTAATGGTTTTGGTTTTATACTCCAACTAAAAAATTATAACCTGATTTAATAAGGTTATTTAATACAGTTTTTTGACTCTACTGATTACATAAGAATAACTCCCATGAGGGAATATTTGAATGCAGGGGAAATATATACTGCTTGTGGTGTAGCCAATTAGAGTCTTTATTAGAAATGAATGACTGTGCCAAATTTTGGACAATGAGTGATATTTCAGTTCACTTCTTAACTTTTAATGAGAGGTAAGTTCTATTAAATTGGGCCCATTGCTGAGGTCATTAGGATTAATTCTGACTTCTCCCATGAACAGTTATGAACAGTCACTCTTTCCCCCAAAGTTCACTGATGATGCTGCATTTTGTACTCATTTACATGCACATGGGTTTCCCTCCCCCATGTTGTAGGCAGAAAATATAATTGTACTTAAATTGTACTTTTTCAAATAGACAGTTACAGTGTACTGCTGTCTAATATCTCAGATTTATCTCTTCCCCTGTGCAAATTACAGTTAATGTTAGTTTTTTATTATGAGCATTTATTGGTTTTGCTTCTCATTTCCTTCATCCTTATAAGAGAAGTTTAGTCTGAGAGATGGAAGGGAAAGAAGATAATTTTAATTAGTAGATGAGAAACATGTAAAAATCTGGTTAAGGAAATAGCAGAGTAAAGATTTAAAAAGAAAACCAACCAAAAACTCTTGGAGAATAATGAAATGCTGACCTTGTTCAGTACATTAGGACTAAATGCCAAATTACTAATGTTCTCCATGTGATGCTTCTGGTTTTAGCAAAAATCACTTCAGAAACAGTGGGGAGGGTATTGGTTGGCCTTGGGGAAAAGTTATGAACTCCTGCATTTTGGGAAATGTCTGTGCGAATGTCTGTCATTGTTTCCCCCTGCTTTGTTTGTTTGTTTTAAAGTACATTCTCAACTCCATGGGAATTATTTTCTGAAATACAGAACAGCAGGATTGAAAGTTGGCTTGGGAGACAACTTTCCTTAGTTGCCAGTTAATTTTGTTTTGACTAACTGGACCTCATGTGGTGCTGAGGAGTCCAAAAGTATCTAACGCTGCAGTTCTCATTTTGAGGATGTTGTCTTCGTCCTCATCTCACCTCCTTCCAGCCTGGTTGTGGGAGGCTCTTTCCTGGCTTGGAGGTGGAGGAATTGTTGTGTCCTGCAGCTGGTAACTATGAACTCTTTCCTGACTGTGGTGTTCCATTAAGCTGACACCTTTTGCAGGTTCTTGCTTTGTGATCCTGCCACAAATAAGGTTAACATTTGTGGAAGTTTGTAGAGTATATGGAAGTGGAAGACAACTGAGGTTTGCCATAGGTAGCCTCCTTCTTTTCTTAAATGTAGTTTACATTAGCATGACCTCTGAAGGAGAGAGATGAGCTGGGGCAAGGTGGTGGGCCTTGAGGTGTCTGAAAAGCTGGAGGGATACAGTGGAAAAGATAGACAATAGAAAGTAAGCAGGCATAGCTGGAAGAAAATGGAATGATGTAGGTTGGAGAAGAGACAGTCTAGCATTAGAGATAGAAATAAGAATAAAAAAAAGAAAATGAATATCAGGAAGTGGTATGAGGTTATGATATAGTTCATCTAAATAGGAAAGAAAGGAAGGGAAATGGAAGAAGGCAGAGCAAAACTGGAACTTAATATTTTCAGGTTAGTGAATTTAATTTATGCATTTATGCTTTTTGCTGTTTCTCTGAGTTCTTTATCAAAGATTTTGGAGCAAGAACAGCACATTATTTTGAGTACTTTGATACACTGTCATTGCTACAAGCTTTGAGCTCTATATTTATGTATTTTGAAGTAGAATCTCTTGTTTGGGACAGAAATGAACATAAAAATAAGCAGACTCAAAAGAATATTGGTGTGGTTTGTTAAGAGATGTAACTGTTGGGGTTTATTTTTCCAGATATTAATAGTGAGGCCAAAGTAAAGGTAATTTCCCTGGAAGTTGGTAACTTTAAGGTGTCTGATTATTCTCCTCCTCTGCTTTTTTGAAAATAGAGCAAGTTTGGTGGATAGCAGCCCAGAGAAGGTCTTAGGTGTGACTCTTCCCAGCATCCTGCAGTTCTCTTTCTGTGTGCATGGTGTATCCTGCTTCTTCGATTAGGTAGACAGGGATGTTCTTGGACATTGGAAAAGTAACTTCTTTTGTTATCTTCTGCAAAATCAAGACTGGGCTGAGGAGTTTTCTCCTCTGTGACAATTATCAAAAATAATTTTTCAGTCATCACACATGTTAATTGGTTTGAACTCTGAAGTGTATTGAAATGTTAATAAAATGAGGAGATACTGTTATTTAGGATGCAAATTATGCTTCACAAAAAAAAGTTTAATTCTAATCTCAGGGAACAGCTATTTCAAAACAAAAGGGTTCTGCAACTTCTTACAAAAATTGGTTACATATTGCTTTCAATGAGTAGTACTCACACTTGTGCTTTTGCTAACTGAGACTCATTTTGGTCATCAGGTTTAGTTATTGCTGTAATGCTGAGCTGATATCTTGTGATTTTTTGGTAATGAGTCGATTAAGTTTTTGTGTGTTTCACCATAGACAAAAGGATACAATTTTTCAGTGAAAGATTATGTAATTATATGCTCTGTCTTTGAAACTTCAGTCCACTATACTTGAAAATATTTTTCAGACTGGCAGATATTAAAACCTGGCATATAGCTTCAGCAGGGAGAGCAATTAAAGGGTGAAAATTGGAGGTATGAATCATTTCCAGCAATTTGAGGAAAATGTTCTTAGTGTTGAAAATATTACTCTGTGGTATAATTGCATAGAATGTTAAATGATGGATACTTTCTTGAAAATGTGAGTTTCCTGACTTCAGGGTGGTGTGTCAAAACTTTCTGTCTGGCAAAAAATCACATTTTTTAGTGATCAGGTGTTTGTTGTCCCTTTTTACCCTTTCATTCTGACTCTGCCTTCCCTTTTGATGGAGGCTGGTGAGACCTGTAGGAAAATGCATGTGCTGCATCGACTCAAATTTGCATCTATTCCATTTCTGTAGGTATTGTCCAGCATTTGAAAAACAAAACAAAAACCAGATACAATTAAATGTAATCCAGCTTCCTTTCAGTCTTTGATTTCCACTATTAGTGGATTGCTTGTCATTTCCCACTGGATATTTCCTTTCTTTTGTGTGGACTTTTAAACAGTTTTGAATATGGATGTAATCTCACTGATTCTTCATGGAATATTTCATTTCTGTAGAGAAATTTCTGTAGATGGTGTTTCCCACCTCTCCAATTTTTCAGCTGGATAAGGAGTGTGAAGTGGGTTTCAGGTGAATGTTGGTGGAGATTCTGTGGGGATATCCATAAGCTCTCAAATGTTATGGTGGTTAATGGTTGAAAATAAGAGAAAGGGTCTTGGTTTTACTCCTAAATTTATTCAACCTCTAATATGAAGTATTAATCTAATATTATAACTAGAATTTTAATATGTTCATTCAGTAAATTTTTTATTTTTCCTATGGTAAAAAAAAACCTAAGGCCTCCAATGTTAGTTGAGATGAAAATAAAATCTCACTGTATTTAGAAGACCAGAAATAATCTTGCTGCAGGACTTGTGGGAATTCCTGGAATGAAATATACACCTGAGGCATGTCAGGTGAAGGAGGAGGTGAGAAGGGAGCATCAGGTTGTACGGGAGCCCACCATGAGTGTGCTGGGGACTCCTCGCTGGCTCTGTGGCAGCAGCGTGCCTGTGAGCGCACAGCCAGAGTCATCAGCCTCCAGAAAAGGGGAGAGTTGATTAAAAGGGTAGGAAAACAGAGGAGTTTTTCAGTAATGGGTTGAAACCAAGGTGTGTGGTGTTCTGGGGAGGAAAACAGATTCTTGGAGTTCTCAGTTGTTACGAAAGTGTTGTGTCATCTGCTGGTTTTCAGGCTGACATGTAAAATCCAGATGTAATTGCATGATGGATTTTTTTTCCTTGACTATTTTCAGATGATTTGGATGTTTTTAAAAACAAATTTGAATTCCCAGGACTTTTGAGATTTCTCTCTCTTAAAAATTTCCAGTCTTCCTTTGAGACTTTTTGGCTGAACTGATTGTCTCACTTTTCCCCTATCTCCGATTTAACAAGATTTT
The DNA here is from genome assembly GCA_013397115.1 of Edolisoma coerulescens. Classification (NCBI taxonomy): domain Eukaryota; kingdom Metazoa; phylum Chordata; class Aves; order Passeriformes; family Campephagidae; genus Edolisoma; species Edolisoma coerulescens. The sequence goes on along the minus strand of VWZW01003059.1, from coordinate 4,102,722 downwards.
TTTCCTGCTTTTACTCTAGTTCTTTCCTGGAAAAGAAGGAAAACATTGTGTGAGCTGTAGAAGAGCACAGTGCTTACTTTTAGGACACATTATGTGTAACATACGGCATGTTAGACATTGTATCTGCCTTTTTTATGACTAGTTCAGTCATATTAAAATAAACACTGATAGCAAGCAGGCGTGAAAGACAAACATGTAGTGGTGATGAAAACCATTTAATGATTAGTAGAGAAACATATTTTTTGAAAATAAAAACCATGTCTAAAGGCTCTAATGGTGACTTCTCGAAACACTGCCATGTTGTGGTATTTGCCGTGCTGTATGTCCTGTACAGTAGATATTGTTTGAAATTGCTTGGGAACTGGAGCTTGCAATTGTGAGCTTGGAATGTCCTGCAGATAATTAAGTTGTGGTCAGGCCTTACAAAAATAAAAAGTTCTCGAACTATGATTTTATAAACATGCTACAATAACATTTCTTTATATTTAACAGTTTCTTATAGAAAGCTGATACTCTCACAAGGCATTGACTAAAGGTAAAACATCAAGAAAGAAAAAATATTAAATTAAAACTTCACTTAGGATGTTGACAGTTGGCTTGTAATATTAAACAGATGTGTGTGTTCTTGGGATATTCTTCTTTCAGGACCTTGTTGCATACTAGTTTTCAAGTGACAGCTACAAATTTTTGATTAATTTAAAATTCTGCTTTCTTCAGTTGTCTTTGTTATATGTTATTTTCTTTGGGTCTATTCAGCTGGACAGTGTGATGCCAGCTGTAGTTTCTGCTGTGATATTCAAGGGAAAGTGTTCCTTAGCGTAGGCTTGAATTGAGGCATTCTTCATTCGACTATATAGAAAAATTATTACATATATGCAAAGATTCTTGGGCATGATGCTTACACATCCTTTGCATGTGTAAGCATGGCATTTATTGGTTCTGGTTGTGGGTGTGGTAGGGCATAATTTGGCCTTTTTGGCTCCTAGTAAATATTGCACATCGCAGCCAATACCAAAATAATGGAACTTAAGTTTTTAGGCGATGTAAGTTTAATGAAACGCAGAGGAAATTATCAATTAAAGGGAAAGTGTATAGCACTATTAAAATGAGAAAATGTTGTGTCTAGTTCTGATGTCAACCTTTTTCAGAAGTGTGGTAGTGGTGGGATGTTGCTTTGTTGGGTTTTTTGGGTTTTTTTTAAATAGAAAGAGCTACAAAAATGATCTAGAGTCTGAAAATATACCTTGTAGTGAGAAATCCTTTAACCTTATTTTGATTCAACATATGATCACAAGAAAAAAAGTCTCTGATTTCTTCATGGATCCTATGAAGAAGCAAAGTAAGATACAGTGCTGCAAGTAGTACGCGTTGTTTGAGGTGTGATTCAGCTGATCCTTGATTTGGTAGATTCTGCATCACTTGAAATCTCTTACGTCAAGTGCATGTATTTCAAAATACGTATGGTACTCAACAAGTGATGCAGCAGTTAATGCGTAGAGATGGTTCTGGAATTCCTTTTTACATATGGGACACTGCTTCATATCAAAGCAAGGAATTGGATACTGGTTTTCCAGATCCCAGACTCCTGCTTCAGTGACCTGTGACTCTGATCAGTCTGACCTTGGACTGTGCAAATGCATGAATGTTCTCTCTTCATTTTTAATAATAAATGAACTTACAAGAAAGAAATCATGCTGAAGTATTTCTAAAATAAAATAGCTGTATTAGAGTTCACAGGGTCCTTAATCTACCGCAGAAGTTTGTTGCTGTGAAGTAAGCAACCACTTTTTAAAGTTGATTTTTTTTTTGTTGTCACATTTCTTTCTCACAGATTGCAGGGGCTGAATGATGTATAAACATGGTTAAATTATTTATATATATATAAATTTTTTTTTAGGACTGAAGGAGCAATTAACCAATGTGAGGTGATTGTTGATTAAATAGTGCCACATTGCTGTAGTCTGCCTACTGACTCAGTTACTGACTCATATATATGAATTGGATATCTTTATTTTTTTTTAAGGATTGTGTAAAGACGCAATGATACAACGTAATGTGAATGAGACTAGCTTGTAAAAATACTCTTTATTTTTCTTGATGATATTGTTTTAGGTGCCCAAAATTTTTAGCTCATCATGGAATCCATTGAAGTATAGATGGGAAATACTTACGAGAGCTCAGATACTGTTTCTTATGGGTTTGAATATCATGTAAAGGACTGTACAGCAAATACAGGAAAGTACTTATTAAAGACAGTGAAAATGTGAAGGAGAAGAAAAAGGTAAAAATATCAAAGAGCTAATTAGTTGGTCTAAAATGTGACCTGGTGTAACTTCTTATATTGCATTTATTTTCTGCCATGTTACAGCATACAGAATGCGTGGTGCTATGGCCTGGCTATTTCACTACTTGACCATTTCTTCACAATTTATTGTCTAAAAAATTACAGTAGTTTGGAGAATAGTTCGTGGGTTCCCACAATACACCAGAAGTACTTCCTATAGTTTTATTTTGTAGGGAAAATAAGGCATGTGTGTTTTTTGAAGGAAGCTTTTTTTGTTGCTTACAATGAAGGAGAAGAAACCTTTTCTATATAGCTCTTAAGTAAAGATTGAGACTTTACTGAACTAAGCATATGCACTTCTATATGCAAATTCTATATACGAGTATTATTTCAATTTTAAAGAAATATATTTAAAAGCATCCATTAGAGATGTGGGGGAAGAAGATAATGCAAATATTAGTGGATTTTATAGTTTGAGTAAAATTGCGTGCTTGTTTCAAAGACCACTTTTGTTTGCTTATACATGGTTACTACCGATGCTCTCACATTTAAAAAAGAGCAGAAAACCCATAGTCTGCTTGCAGGCATTTTATGGATTGAACTGTTTTGAACAAACTGATTTGTATCAATCAGTTCCTAAAATGCAGCAGAAGAAATTTCTTCTTTCTGTGAGAGTTGTGAGTTGTGGTGGGAATTCCATGCAGCCTGATGATGATGGGCAGGATCTTCTGTCTGAGCGTACAAATAATGAGTGTGTCTTTGTGCTGGGGCTTTGTCGTGGTTGGTTCTGCCTTCAGGTTTTGACCCTTTTGTGGAGGACTTTGTGAAATAATATGAATAAAATATTAATCATGGAAATTACATAAGATAACATGCTTTTTCAGTAGCCCGCTTGGAGACAGAGGGAGATTATATTAACATAGTTCCAATTATCCTTATTACCGGTGCTTGAATGCTAAGGCTCTGGCAGAACAACTCTATAGATGTCTAGATATAGATCCTGCAAAGATAACTTGTTTGACTGAGACTGTTGCCAATGAGATGTTGTTGTTGATTAAACACAAATGTATGTTTTAACAAAAAATACTTTCCTATTGGAATTTTATAAGCAAGAGGATTGTTGTAATACAAAGAAACTGAAACCCTTGAATAGTAAGTTTGAATTGTAAGTTGTTTGGAATTAAGTTTCCTACCTGTTTTAAAAGTAGGAACTGAACTATTATATTGCCTTCTGATTGCGTGGTGTGTTTTCTGCTTTAAATTGCTATTACGGTAGCTCTGAGAGTCCCTAACTGAGAGCAGAGCTAGATTCCCTTTGCAGAGTGTTTGAACTGTTAACTAAGCAAGACATTGAACGATGCAAGATGAAATCCTGCTTGTACTGAAACAGGCAGCAGAGTTATGGTTGATTTAATTGAAGAAAATACTGTGCAAAAAATTCTTAACAGAGTGAGAGTTTAATGCTTGCTCATTGTTTGTTCCACATTTTATCTTAAGTGAGAGTGAGGATGAAGGCTCAAATAAGAGATTGTGGAAAAATAAGTCTTCTGAAGTGTTCTTTAGGATTTTTTATTAAGATATATTTCTCTTTTTTTTCGTTGTTTTGCAAGAAATGAACTGACTTAGTTGAGACTATTCAAATATTGTTCACTTGAGTCCTAAGAGGGCATTCCCCAAATGGGAAGGCATTATGAGTAAGGACATTTCTAATTTGTGTTACTTACTTGTATTTCCAAAGATATATCCTAAACCAAAATAATTCTGAAAATATTTATGCATAACAGTTGTTGGGTAAAACTAGCAATTTTCTGAAAAAATGTAGTTTTGAAACTCTCTCTGAGTTGTAGCAATTAACCTACATGCACATTTATAATTCTAGAAAATGGGCAGCATATTACATTCAAAGACTGGATCTGATAGACTCAAATTGCTTAAAACATCAGTTATTGAAGATGTCCCCCTGGAACTTTGAGAAACTATTTAACAGATGAAAGTACATTTTGAAAAGTCTGACCTTACAGGCAATCATAAAATGAATCAAAACAGCTCTTTCCTCCCCTGAAATGTACAGAGCCCATCTGTATCTAATCCAGTAATTATAGACTGAGTTCAATTACCTTTTCAAGCTTGGAGCAGACTGGAGACTAGGCAGTGAACAAACATAGGGTTTTGTCTAGACCTCAATTGACCACAGTCTAAAACATGAATTTATATCTAATTTTATTTTTAGCATCGTTTGATAGTTTTTAAAGGATTTATTTTGCTACCTAGTTGCTAGATCATGAAGGTTTTTATTTGTTGACTTAGTGTTTATGGTGACATTTTTTACTCCAGTGAAGTTAATAAGATGGCACCAAGTTCTAAGAGTTTACTGTAGAAATAATTTTAAATTTTTAAAAAGTGGATTAAACAGCTCTTTTGAATCTTTAATATTGCCGCAATGAAATAATGAATCTGAACAAAATTGTGTAATTTAATGTCTGTGCTCATATCAATATATTTAATATTCAGATTAAAACACCCGCCTTTGATGTTTTTCACTCTTTTAGAAAAGTGAACCCCAGACTACCTGACTGCATTATTCATTGACTCAGTAGTTGACACAGATTAGAAACTATGCTGAAAATAGATTTTCAACTATTTTACTAATTTATTTCAGTTAAAGCAAATCAGCTATCCATTCAGCCACACAGACAGTGTTAGAGAATACATATACAGCTACAGGTCCTAGCAGTTAGTGTAAGTTATCACTTTGACCACTAAGCTGAAGCCCAGGCATCTTTTTATATTATCCCACAAGCAGAACAAACCACATAATACACATCTTGCTGAGAGGAATCTTGTGCTGTGTTCACTGTCTGACATAATGTTTCCAGCACGGTGGAGTTGCTCCTTACAGGACAGCTTGAGCAGCCTTCTCTTGACGGGCGTTCTTTGCAACAGAGCTGTGTAGCTTGCAGAAAACAGAGCAGTGCGCAGGACTGGGGTCGTTGCAGCAGCACGTTTCCTATCTCTTGGGTAGCAGTGAAGGAGCAATGATTAAGGACAGAATAAACCCTTTATTTTTAACTTTTAATTGTGCAGTGTGCTTTTGATAGAATGGCATTTCTTGGCAAGTGGAGGCTATGATAATTAGTGCGTTTAGTTTAACTTACTTATTCTTAATAGTAATCAGTATTTTGTAGCAGTTGCTCTAATTAGTTAAGAATGTGGTTCATGATGACTTCCAAGTCAACACGTATTTGATGAATAAGGCACACTGTTCCAATAAGTAGTAAATTTGACATGACAAGCAGGAGTCTTTTGATGTTTAATTGGCTTTCCTTGTAACACTTGAGGAAAAAAATGATCTCATGAACGTTGCGTTGACTGTAAAGCTGAAGCCCAAGAGATTGCGTGGAATGTATTTTGTCTCCATATTTTGTAAGCATGGGAAAAGCTCTCTAATATTTGTCTTTTGGTGGGTTTTTTTGGGTGGGGGGTGTTTGGTTGGTTTGGTTTTTCAGTGTATAGTAGTTTTCTGGATGAATGATACTGTGCTGAAGAGGTAATACGGAAAAGCATAAAATTATTTTCATAATCATAATTTTAAAGCAAAATTTTTAATAGTATATTATCAGGAAATGTAGTAGTATATAACATCAGTCTGGTTTGTTGGTTTTTTTTTTTTTCCTCTCAGAAAGGAGGGACTATCATACACTCAGAAGTCAGGAAATCCAATTTTCAATTTCAGTCCTTCATCAAAATGCTATTTACAAAAGCATTGGGAAGTTCTTTTCTTCTCCCTGCCTTAACTCCACATCAGGAGCCAAGAAGACTTTTCAACTGTTGCTAATAGCAAATGTCATCATCTGTTGTTCAACTGTATTTGTATTAGTAGAATTACCATAGAAGATATGACCGTACTCTGCTTCCAGTAAGCCCCCTAGCACTTTTTTTCTTCCTCCTTACCATAATGACCATAAGAAATAAAATTCACCTAGAAATTCTATTAACGTTTATGCTGCCATAGAATGTACCACCAGACTTTGCAATGGAAAGTAGGGATGATTGATGTAAATTCCTGAATTTTTAATAATTCTATGTTACAGCTTCATAGCAAAAACCTGCTACAACCAGGATGTGGAATCTATTTCTTGTGCTCCATTTCATTTTACAGGGGTTCAGTATTGCACAGAACTTCAGAAATGAAAGCATTTAAGACCAACAGCTGAAATGAGTATGTTCTGAGAGTGAACTAAGGCAGTACCTCTAGTTTGCAGGTTACCTGAAATGAGAAGTCTAAGTGTAGCACTGCGTTTATTCTGATCTGGATAATTTTAATTCTAAGAGGCAGTGACACTACTGACCCCAAATTCTAAGGCTACTAACAGTAAGTTAAGAATAATGCTGGCTGCAATAGGCAAAAGCTGTGTTGCAAAAAAGGAAAAAAGACTGTTTTGTAGTCTCTCTCAAGATTTTTCATGATGACATCAAGTGTTTTTCCCAAGTGAAGGTTGCTCGGTTCAGTTCCATCTCTTTGCTCATTAGAAAAAACAACTTTGTTTTGTGACTGTTGCAAGAAAATACTGTTAATTTTCAATTGCATTCTGACACTGCTCTAATAGATTTTCTGCTGTGTGCATTGTGTACGCTATATTTGTAGTGTAAGATAAAAACAGTATTAAAAAAACAACTGTGTTTTCAGTTTAATGGAAAGAGAAATTTTAAAAGTGAAAGCATTTGTCCTTTGTGCTTCAGTGGATATTTGTGTGTTGGCTGTTTTCAAACCAGATCACTTGAGTCAGCTCCTATAATTGTACGTGTCCGCTGCCTCGGAGCAGGCGCTCCAAACCCGGCGGAGAGCGTGCATCTTTTAGCTGCCTCTGTTCAAGGAAATGCGTTTCATTTCCCTTGTAAGATCATTTTTAAATCTAATGGGAATATTAACTATATTATGATCCCTGGTACTGATTTTGGAAAAAAATGAGGTCCTTCAGGAGTCACCCCATTTTCTCCTCTTCCACTTATTTAAAAAAAGTAACTTTCTTTTGCCTTCATTTTTCTTTCCAACTCTTACGTTTTTGATGTGTGCTTTTCTTTCTGGTTCTGTGTATTGTATTTTGTCATAGGTTTCTGTTGAAATCTGTCACAATTTTAGTGTCACTGATTTCTTATTGTTGGTTTTTTTCTTCCTCATTTGCACTCCATTTGATTCCTTTGTCATAATATTTATTTCTCGATTTTTGGCTGGTTTTCTGTACATTACAAAATTAGTAGACACTCATTTATTTAAGTGGTAAGAAACTGTTAACTGTGAGAAGGATAATTTGGTTGCCCACAAATACCTAGTCAGTTGTTTTACTTTCTGCAGCAGAAGGGAGGCTTGTTCCTCTTGTTGCTATCTGATTTGTTGTGTAAGACAAGGAATTCGAAGTGCAGTTTCTATGAAGCTTAATCTTCATAAATAATTCTTGCTTTGTCCTTTTTTTCCCTGTCTTGTCTAGCTCTTGCTTTTTGGACTTTTTCCTTTTCTTGACTCCATTTGACTTGACATTAATTACTATTAATAATGGTTACTAATTAAGCAATAAAAAGATGCTTGCAGTCATTAAAGCTATGCTTTTAAAAAATTTTCTGAAGTGCAAATTCCTCAAATAATTTTAAATAAAAGTCATGTTGAGTTACTTAAGCTACATAAGAAGTCACAGTACAGCTAATTTGATACAGTGCAACAAGATAGAACTAAACAAAGTTCTGTGAGTAAAACTTTGTTTTTAGACAATGGGGTTTATTTTCCTTCTCTTTATTTTTCTATCCTTACTCATTTTTGTCTCTTCCATGCTTATTGATGCTGTAGTCAGACAGACACTTGAGTTGCTGTGCAGGAATAGCATTTGAATTGTGCTGTAGGGGACTGAAGAACATTCATATTTTATCTTTTTTGTGATAAAATATCTTCAAACTGATTTAGATATCCTGACTTTAGGGATGCACCGCTGCTATACACTGTGTTCAAAAATATGCTTTTCCAATGGTATAACATTAGAGCTAGAGGCATTTGAAATTGTTGTGTGTTTCTGTGCGGAAAAATTGTGATTTTGGAATGCTGTGGTTCTAATGCTTATGTGCCAAGGTGTAGAACATGTTATTAAAACATGAGGTTTAACCCTCTTCTTGCTAGCATATATATAGCTTACAGTGTTTTGTTTAGGCTATTTTGAACATTTTCAAGGAGAATATTTTACATCCAAAGAGATTTAATAATTGGTTTGGGGGTTTGTTTCATTCCTCATTAAATGTGGGGTTTGGGTTTTTTTGGTTTTGTTTTGGTTTATTACCCTAAATAAGGGCCCATTGTTTGAATACATGCTAGGCTCTTGTGTCTCTTAATACCTCTCTCTCGTTTGCACTGAAATTATAATTACTGCTTCAGGTTGGGTGTACTGTACTTCTCATGTTTTTTTACTCTTTACCTCAGACCTTTCTGCTTCTGTTTCTATTCCCCCTTCCATCTTCAGTTCTTCCCTTCCTTCACTTTTCAATGTTTCTCTTATTTTTTCACCCTTGTGCTACAGTGAACTTTACCAGCTCCTGTTCCATTTATTCATACAGTCAGGTATCAGCTTGACATTTACCACTTAATCTTGACCAGTCTCTGTATGGTAAGTTCTCTTGCTAGTGTTTTCATGTTCTAGTTGTGATTCATAGCCTTAACATCTTCATCTTAAAGTTGCTAGTGAGATAGCTCCTCAGCAGGGAGGTACTTCATGTTTACCTTTCTCTCTTCCTAAGCTCATGCCAGTGCATGAGCAGAATACTGAAATACTGATGAAATGTGTTTCAGTTATACTGACTCATCTGTAATGCAGAGCAGAGCTGTGGAGCAGTGGCCTGACATTTGTTAAATCAGGTGTTTGTAACCCAAATAGAAACTGGAAAATGTAGTATCACTTCTGTCCTTGACATGGAGACTGTTCTCTAATTCATGTGAGAGCTGTGAAACATTGTGGCAAATTGCAGTAGCGTTTTACTCTAACCTTGAGTGAAAATTGTGCACAAACCAGTGTCCCTCTTACAGGAGATACTCCAATTTCTCTGTATGCTTGTCTGCTGAAACACATGTATTTTTCATCCAGTTGTTCTGTTATTTCCCCACACAATGCAAGTAGCATTTAGCTACTGCAACCCAACCTGGGCAATCTAGTTGTTAATGGCAAGAGACAGAGGTAACATTGATTTTTTCACTGTGTATGGGTTGGTGAGATACAGTGAAACTGCTTGATAGACATTGAGTATTAACACAAAGCATCTTAGTAACTCCTACGGCTTAATTGGTAAGCTCCTGGACAGTTTGTACGTGTTTACTTGTTGACGTGGTGGTGTTTTAGTTACTTGATGGTTCCTTCTTGCCTTACATGCTACAGCAATGGCCACATGTATATCAGCAGAAAGTTGTGAAAGGAAGGTCTCTATGAAAACGGTAGCATCTCTGAAATGTGTATGCCACAAACTGTTGAAAAACGGTGATGTTGCCTATAAAATAAAAAGATGGACGAAGGAAAGTAGTCCCCGTTCTAACAGAGTGTTTCAAGTAAAATAAGAACTCAAGTTCATTTTGCAAAATAAGTGTTTTAATAGAATTTTGTCTTCTGAAGCTCTTCTGATTCATCGGAGTTTATAGAGTAAGCACAATCTTTTTCATTGCGCTGGTGGTTTCTGATCTTATCTCAGTGTACTTAGGTGCTGGATAGCCGACGTGGCTCTCACTGCAAAGTGCTTGTGAACAGGAATCTATCAATAAATAGATGTCAGTGTCTGTTCCACCATCTTGTTTCCTAAGACTGTCTCACAGCTGGCTAGGCCCTTAGTAATTTCAGAATGGAGACTGTGTTCCTTTCCTGAGCAGCCATGGGGATAATGCTGTAGTTTACAGCCCTCTCTTCTTGGAAGCCCTTTGGAGTTGACTGCTGACTGGAACCTCAGACTTACTGCAGCAGTATACAGTGGTGGTATGTCTTAGTGCAGATGCTGTTTCATTTATTTCAGCTAACTCTTTTGTTTCCTTTTCTTGTGTGTCTTGGTTTTGCCTTAGGTTTTTTTTTGTTTCTGTTTGTCTCCCTGTTTATGCACTGTGTGTTTTCTTTTCTGTGGATGTGTACTATCAAAAAGCCGCCTACTATGTGAAGTTGTGGGTTCCTGTGAATTTGAGACTTTCTAGAGATAAAATGCTTTCAGAAATTAGTTATATGTTGCAGGGAATGGTAGCCAGTTACAGGATACAGGTCAGCTAACTAGGAGACAAGGATGGACTGTTGTATTTTAAGGTGTCTTGCATGGACTTGAAAAGTTCACTTTGATGAGTCTCGTCTTTGGCATTTGGATTACAAGCCAAGCTTTGTTATCTCCATGTGAGCCCTGGTTTGGCTGAGTCTCCTAGATCATTCTCTCCTACAGACTGAGTTTAGAGGAGGAGACCAGAAGCTCTTACCTCTTGAGGTTTTCAGAGTTTGTACTCTGGCATATGAAGTTAATGTTGTACTAGAAACTTTTGGCTTTTAAGCAGCTTCATTTTCTTTCTTTCTCTTGTTAGGTAATGTATTTGTCATTGTATCATAGTTCAGTTGTAAATAAGGCTGAACTTTATTATTTATTTTTATTATTTTTCTGATACGATTTGATTATTTCCTATTGTTATGGTCAAGGAAGGCTTACATGGTGGCTTACATACAGGTAATGTAACCACAAAAAGTGCCACAGAATAGTTTATTATAATGCATATAGGAATTAGAGAAATCATCTGCTAAACTGTCTTTTTTTTGGTAAAATTTCCTTCTACTGTATATTTCAGTATTTTTCATGTCTGTACTTCTGTAAAATTTATGTGGCTATTACAGACGTTCCCACAGGAAACTTTTTCAGTCTATTGTGATATTTTTTCTTGGTTTTGGGCTGTGTTTTTTGTTTTGATGTTACATTGTGAAGCATATCAGTGTTTCTTCATGTGAACTTCAAGTTCTTTTCCTTGCTTTTTGAAAATACAACAAATGCTGTTGCTCTGTTAACTCTTACTTAACTGACCTATAAATACTTAATTAGTTTAATCTTGAAGTTCTTTATGTAGTATGGTTGTTGTTGAGCGTCAGCATGCTGGAATGTTTCAGGCAAACTTGTAAATACTTAGTCTATAGGAACTACTATTTATGAACATTTTTTTAGCTGTAGTGACATATAAAATGCTTTCCAGTTTGTGCACTTTTATTCTTCTCTGGTATTCCCAAACTTTTTATATGAGAAACTCATAAAAATTTTTGTACTGTGTTCCTGTTGGCCTCGCAATGTCAAAGCTTTTATCATTAAAAATGTTTCATATATTTAATTTTAGCTTTTTAAATGTGAAAATCCTTCTTTTTTTTTTGTTTAGCTAGTGGCATTTGTATCAAGTAAAATTAAAACTCAGAAATCTGAATGCTTTCTTCAAATTGGTTAAATGAGTATGATTAAGTTGTAAGAAGTAGCCCATCAAATAAAATCTTACAATTGCATACAAAACTGTCTGTTGAATTAAAAAAAAAAGGAACCAAACTTTCATTTGCAATAGCACTGTTCTGATTTTCATTAAATAAATTATGTTTTACTCTATTTTGTTTAAACTCTAGATTAATTTCTATGGTTACAGCGGATATAAATCTCTAGATTGCCTTTAAAAGGGATTGTTTATTCAAAACAGGACTGACAGTCTCTCCTCAAGAGAAGCTATTACTTAATTTTATTTTTCTAGGTTTAAATGCTTAAAAAAATATTTGTAATGATACCCCAAAGGCATCATAAAAATGTAAAAATAATTATACTCTAAAATTACTAAAATTACAGGAAGCGGACATTTAAAAAATCTTGCTGAGATTCATGGCTGAGAAGAAGTGAGAAAGGAAAAGTGCCTTACTTCACAACTTGAAATCTTGTCAGGGATTTCTGCTTTCAGTGATTAAAAATATGCTTTTGAATTGTCAGTATTACTCAGATGTGAGAAAATAGCATTAATTTCCTTTTTAATTGCAGCTAAAACTTCCTCCTCACAAATTCTGCAAGCACTTTCTAGAGAGAAATTTTTATGTGACTTTATTTCAGCTAGAAATTATTCTCCCCATGCTGGGGGGCATTTTTTTCGTAGGCAGAACAGCTGGCAAATACCCCTAGGTAGATGAAAAGGAACAGGAATAGTATTTTGTGATGAGCAAATCCTGGGGTCCAGCGATACTTTTTTTTGTACACTTCATACATTACCTTGGGAATGGTCATTTGGTAGTTAACTTAATGGAAATATGGAAGGGCAGTGTGCTCTAAAGGAAGAGATTCTGCTCTTGGACTTTGGTCACGCCAGAAGATTCTTGAGTGGGGGCAAAATAAGCTGTCTTTGTTCTGTGATGCTTTTAGTCCCAGTTGTCCTCTGATAAACTTCGAGCCCTTGCTGTAGCAGTGAGAACCTGTCATGGTTTGCCTTGATAACCATTTTATAAGATACTCATTTCTCAGAAAGAGACAGGATGAAGGGAATTGGATAATATTTGGATTTCAGACTGACTGTTAGTATTCCTGTCTGGTCCAAGAGTTATTAAAAGGATTATCCTTTTTTTTGCTACCATATTTTTTCTCACCTCAGTTTGCTGTTGTAAGGATTAGTGGAGAAGAGTTATTTTGCCCAGGGATGGAGGAGGTATTTTTTTGTATGGACTGTTTCCTAGGTGCTCTAACAAAGGAGTAGTGGCTTGCTCAAAAAGGCAGTGAAGCAGAGCATTTGAAGTGGGGCAGAGGAGGAGATGTGTGTGCCTGGTGGAGAAGCCCTGTCTGGGTTTCCTGAGAATGTGAATAGCCTCTCTCAGTGCATCACTCTGCATCAGCTGTGGAAGGACTTAGGGTTACCAGAGCCCAGGAAGTTCCTACCATTTAGGGCAGAGGATCCAGCTCTTGGGGTTTCCTGTTACACGGGAAGACAGGGCAGAAAGGGCCCTTTGTCTTAATTTTTATGCTGATACCATAAAGCACTTGGATTAAGATCTTAATGTGTAAAGAATTAGTTTATTTCCAGTATCCTTATTTATTGCTTGTGTGCCTGATCTAGACATGTTCTTTACAAAAAGAATCATAAACATCTCATTTCTGACTGGGTGTTTTTCTTGGTGTTTTAACGGGGGAGAAACTTGTTTGGTATAAATGCTAGAGCATCTACTAAAGTAATGTTCAGTCTGTATAATACAAATTAGGGTGTTGAAAAATAATAGAAGTATTTTTGCAGTAAGAACATTATTGTACCAGTGATGAAAATCCAGGAAGATACTTGCCCCTTTGAATAGTATTTGACAAGAGTTGTAGGATTTTGAGACAGAGTAGATGTTGTGTCAGTTCATGCTCTATATCAGTGTATGGGTGTATGAATGTAAATACACCGAAAATGTAGAATTCTGAGTGGGAAGGGCCTGGCAGAGGGACTGCGGAGCGTGAGCGAGGCTCAGCTCTGGCCGCGGCTTCAGGGAGCGCGGCGGCTGCGGCGGCGCAGCCCCTGCCGCGGGCACAGCCCCTGCTCCGGGCACAGCCCCTGCCCCGGGCTGAACCCCTGCCCGGGCACAGCCCCTGCTCCGGGCACAGCCCCTGCTCCGGGCACAGCCCCTGCTCCGGGCTCAGCCCCTGCCCGGGCTCAGCCCCTGCCCGGGCACAGCCCCTGCCCGGGCACAGCCCCTGCTCCGGGCACAGCCCCTGCTCCGGGCACAGCCCCTGCCCCGGGCTCAGCCCCTGCTCCGGGCACAGCCCCTGAATCGGGCTCAGCCCCTGCCCGGGCACAGCCCCTGCCCCGGGCTCAGCCCCTGCCCCGGGCACAGCTCCTGCCGTGCCCTGGGATGGCTTTACGCGAAGCAGATTCAGCTTGGTCCCAAAATGAAGCACACGCACATGGAACTCCATGAATTGCACTGCAAAAACTTGTCAGAAAATCAAAAGATTTCATAATAATGGTCAGAAAGAGTAACCGTTTATGGCTGAGTATATGTTAAATGAGACTGGAGATCTCTCTTTATATCGTAAAACATGTTTGAGTCAAGAAAACATAGTACTAAAATGAGCTCAGACTGAGAACAAGGGGCAAGGAAAATATCTCTTACAGAAAAAGACACAAGCAACGTTGAATGCAGTTAGTGAAAGGTTGTAAATGGAGCATTTTCAACAGCAATGGTAAAGGCCAATTATTGCAAATATGTATTTTGACCAATTTCCTTGTATCTCTCAACCAAAACATTCCCCACAATTGTTGTGGGTTATATATTTTAGTCAGTGAGGTTTTGGATGATTGTATAAAAATATAAATGTTAAAGAAAGTTATGATTAGAGTTTGACAATAAACAAGAAAAAGAAAAATAGTAAGTTTTAAAATCAGATGTTGTGCTCTTTCTTTTTTTTAACTGAAAGTTGTCACCACTGAGCATAAATGAAAACTAGTTACTGAAACCATTCAGTATTATGTTACATTGTAGGAAGCCTACTGTTAATTTTTTCAGGTCATCTCATGTTCCTATTGACTCTCTACAGACTGTTTTCAGAATATCTAGATGTGCTTCTGTATGTGATGGTATCAAGTCATCGTGTTCCCACAAGACCTAAGGAAACAGTGACAAAATTAAAGCAGACCTCTATCTTAAAGTCTGTGTGTATTGCATTTTTCTGGTTCAGAGTTGAAATTCAGTATTTGTAAGTAATTATCCTAAAAAGTAAGACTTTTTTCCCCTCTCTGCTTACAAATACCTGAAGTACAAAGCATTAAAAATAGTTTTAATATATACAATATATTTTAGGATAATTTCTTAAAAAAAAATCAGTGACTTCAAAGTAATTTTTCTATACAGTTGGAGTTTGCTGTGAATACCATACACATTTTTAAAACATTCATCAACCTTATCCCCTAATAACACTCCAGTGAAACCTTCATCCAGTGATAATACTGGATGCTTTCAGTCTTTATTGTGGTCAGTGGGGAACTGGAGTTTTCGAGCTCTTGGATCTTAATTCTGCTACACTCTTATTAGAAGAGTCTTGAACGAAAAATGTTTGCAGTTGTGTCACAAAATTGCAAGAACAATTTTTTCTTGATATATCTGACTGAATCTTACACTAACTTTGGATTATTTTTATGGAAAGAATAGTAAGATGAAATGTGAGGCTTATAGGCTGATAGTGAGTTATTTACTACCAAATTTTCCATTTTGTATAATTAACAATGAATAAAAAATAAAAATAACCAAATGCAGATCTTAAATGCACTTTAGAGGCAAAGTATTTCAATGTAAACTGACAGTAGCATAAATCAATGAGACAATTTTTGAACTGCAGGCAGTATATATATAAATATGTTAAGTAAAGCAAGAACTAAAAAAACCCAAGAAAAACAAAAACAAAAAAAAAAATGTTTGGAGCCAACTGGTTTTTTTTTTAGTTTTAACGTACAAGACAGTGCTTTTTTACTTCTTCCTTTTTGACAGTTTGATATTAAGCAAAATGAAGTGTTTTCTACTCCAGACCAGGTGTCAGGAAATTGGCTTTGCTTCTTACTGCAGTTTAAAGGTTTCTTAATCGGGTTGTTAATGTGCTCCAAATAATGCCATTGGTACTCTGCAGACAGATTTTGACTTCCAATATTCCACAATCACTAATGAAATCTTCTGAGATGATTCCTTAAAATTTTGCTTCCATTTTATTAAAAAAAAAGTTTTATTTTAAATTAGTAAAATACTGATAATATTAAACATATTTTAAAAAATATTTTTAAAACTTTGTACCATCTTTACCTTGAAGATTCAAGTAGCCTCACTCTTCCTTTTCATGGCTTTTAATTCAATTAATTCAGTTTTGAATACTCTTATTCCATGTACCACACATTTTAGTAACATGACCCCCCCCTCCATTCTTGGTTAATTCCTTTGCTCCAAATGCAAGGCTGCTAATAAAATGCAATAAAAAATGTTTCCCTGCCCGTTGCCGCTGCTGTAACATATATGCTGATGTAAAGCAGAAACTGAACAAAGTCACAATTTTCCTGAGATTAGAGGTAGCCAGGCTGGCTGTCTCCTCGCCTCCTGCTCCCCACTTCCAGCTCCGGGCCACCCCCACGCCACGGTTTAGATATTATTTGCTCTTTCGGGTCTCAGATTACGAGAGCAATTGATCTGCGTGACCTATTTTAGAAACTTTCAGGTTTGCTGGGGAAACCTAAACCAAATGTATCCCCTCAAGAGACAAATCAGCTGCAAACGGGCCGGCTGACGTGTGGAGGCAGCCAGCGTGTCCCTGCCGTCAATCCTGGGGGCACAGCTCCACCTCATGGCGTGCTGGGAACTCACCCGCAAATCCTTTAAAGAACAGTCTTCACACGATTAAATTCAGAGTTTCGGCTCCTGATTCAAACTTTGGTTTAATTTAATTGGTTGAATCTCTCTTGCATGTCACTGTACCAGCGAATTACATAATTTCGTCTTTTGAAGATTGCAGTGTCTGAAATGTAGAATCCAAGTAACAGTACTTTAAAATCAGAAATCTTTTCTGTTCTTAGCAAGAGCCTGTGTTGATTCAATGCACTGACAGAGCTTAAAATATAACCTATATAAAATATAGCCAATCTGGGACCTGGCCTTTCCTGTGTTGTATTTTTTTAAAAGTTCCGTATATGCAAGCAAAGGTAGTTTGTACTGGAAAAGTTCTCTATAGGAGTGATTTCTGCATCAAAACCTTTCTAACTAGTTTTCAACTGTAGTAGCTTAGGTAAGAGCCAAAGCTCTTAATTTAAAAAATTTTTTAATATAAATTGTGCTTCCATTTATAGTATCTATTCGGTTTGGGTTTTATTCCAGATTACTGAAAACACTTACCTTTGTTACATGCACTAACCATGGAAAATTTCCTTCTTTTTTTTTTTTAATTTTTTTTCTTAATATGATTTAGACATTGGAAAAACAAGTTTATGTTCTTACACTAATTACTGTATCTCCTCCTAGTACTGAGACTGTACTTTTTTTAGTCAGAAACATGCAGTTCCTGTTCTCCAGCTGATGTCTTACTGAAATTCAGAATTTCTCTTGGAATAGGCAATGGCTATGTTCAGCTTGACTGTATGTTTGGAATTGAAAACTTGACAGGTGTCTAGATATTAATATTGTAGCAATCTTAAATTCTCCACTTTTTGCAAAGGGGCTGGTAGAATATAGTCACCTTTTCATGAATCTAAAGATGGAATCTATTTAGGTAAGACATTAGAGATAATGTTTTTCAAACATATTGAAAAATTGAATGTAAAATTTTGTTTAGTTTTTTTTTCCCCCTGTTTTTAGGGTTTGTAAGGCATTATAGTCAGCAGTGCTTGTAATGCTGCTGAATCAACAGTAAATACCATGTCTCTCACGACTTTTGTAAAAGCCTTTCTATTATGTGTTGGTTTTAAGTAATTTTTAAAGTTTCTTTTAACAAAGCACACCTTTCAAAAATTCAGAGTGGCAATACAGCGCGAAGTGTAACAGTCAATTTTATATGGTAGGAAATAGTTGCACATTGTTCTGGTGGAAGAGTAAATTTGATAAAACGCTATATTTGTTCAATGGAAATGACTATTCAGCACGGTTGAATTCTCTCTACAATATGTCACGGGAACCTACTCCAATCATTTTAATCGTAAACAATGCTGCTGCTTCTTGCAGTGGGTTAAACGCATGCAAATTGGAACCTACTGTTTCATGAGTGATCAATTCTTTGTTGGGAGTGGAAAGAAATGCTGTATGTATTGCTAAGAGACTGAAGGAAGCGTAGTCAGCCTCTTCGTTCTAAAGTCTGTGCGTCTCATCAAGATGCTGCTTTGAAGGCAATGCTTTCCTGTTTCTCATCTTTTTAAATAACTTAGCCTGCTCTGAAATCATTAGAAACATCTCTAAACAGAGGAACATCTACCATTTCTAGTGCAGGCCCCAAGTATAAATAGAGCTATGCATGCCACCTGTGGTAGCAGATGGCAGCCATTCACAGCTTCCTTTTGTGTCGGACCTGCATTAGATGCAATAATTGCTTTTATGTTTTAATAAGAGTTGTTAAAAAAATCTATAGTGGCAACAAAATGCAGATTTATGTATTAGAGATAATTTACAGTGAGGATCAAGTGCAAACTGGAACCTAAAGTAACTTTTTAAATGTTACGTTACAGGCTTTAATGGGAATTTATAGAGTTTTTCACTTGCATGATGTTCATGCTTTTGTTTGCCACACAGTGGCAAACTGCTGCTGCTTCACTGTGGAGAACCAGTTGGGTTTTCATGATCAGAACTACACTTGGGAGTTTTTAAATAACACCTGGAGTCTCCACATTCAGTACCTGAACTTAGGAGGTTATCATGTTGAATTTCTTAGGTTGTAATTAAATATACCTTATCAATTCATGGCAGATGCATCCTGTAGGAAGTTCACTACTATTGGTGCTATTCAGCTCCTGCCCTCCCTTGTGCTGGTACAGGTATTTGTGGAGCTGAAATGAAAGAAACCAATTCTTTCCAGAAGAGTAATTTAAAAAAAAAAGTAATTTCAGTGTTTTGGGGTGCGGTATTGACCCTCAAGGGAGTGTCAGTGGGAATGGGAAGAGTAGAGGGAGAGCCTGGAGTTTCCTAAATGCTCTTCACTGTTAGAAGAAACATAACCTGCCGTATTCTGGTAGTGAACAGAAGCTCAAGAAGATGCTGTTGCTATAATGATATAACTGGTGCTCACAATATTTTGAGGAAAGGTATTTTATTCCCCTGATTCTCCTAGAATTGTCAGTTATCTGGAAATTCAGCAGTGTTCTTCCCTGTAAGATAAGTGTAGTCTTTATGTAGTGCAAGAATGCTGCAACTACGAAGGGCCTTTCTCTGAGCCCTCCTATCCCTGCAGGGGGAAAAAAAGGAAATAATTTCTTTATTTCAGGGTTGAAGGAAAGGTTTATTTCTCTGCTCCGGACTTTCAGAGAAAAAGAAAGCCAATTTCCAGATGCAAAGAATGAGAACCATGGCGAGAGGCCAATATTCAGATGTTTGTGCTTCTTCAAATTGCTTTCATCTATCCTTTTGACACCTGTGTCAACTGGTGGTATAAATGTTTTGAAAACAGGCATGTAGAGCAAATTGGAAGTTGCAGTTATGATGGATGGGTAAATGGAGTGGAAAAATGGATGTGCTGAAATGCAAGTGGGATTTAAAATTTACTAGATCTACTTGAAAGATTAATTAGAGAAGATACAAAAATCTATGCCAGAGGCAGTGGAAAGCAGGGTGAGAAAGACAAACTGGCCAAGAAAACTGTTGCAGAAGGTAAGACTTTTTTACGAGATAAAGTTAGGTTTGGCGGAATTCATAATGAGTTGCTAATGGTATTAAAACCCTCCTAAAGTTAAAGTATTCTTTAGCTATTTTAATAAAAAGAAAATTAGCACAAAATCCGGATTTGTCATGCTACTGGAGTATAGATGAGGAATTGTTTAGTCGTGGACTCTAGGCTAAATTAATAAGGAAACAGCCATGGACCAGTGGGGTAAAAGCCAGATACGTACTGGGAACCAGAAAAATAGTAGGAAAAAAAGGTGTTTCCAGGAGAAATAGTGACAAAGTAACCAACACCAGTGACTGCCTTTCTAGTAATCTGCATTGGAAATGGATGGATACAAACTGGAACAAATGCAGAGGAAAGCTCTGGGTACAACTTTAGAACTGTTTCATGAGAAGGAACTAAAAGCTAGGGGTCATTTGTCTGGGCTACAAAAGTTAGTTAGATATACTGACTGTAAAGTCAAAAACACAGGCAGGGAAGTAGAGTTTTTAAGGGAAAGGTCCGTTTTGAAGCAAGAACAGATGGATAGAAGTTGGTAATCAGTAAACCTGGAAATCAGACAAATTTTTATTTGTAATAAGAGCAGTAGGATTCTAATAAAACCACTCAGTTGTAATAGGGAGAAGCTTTATTACCTTTAGGCTGAAGCTTGATGACTTTCCAAAGAATGTATGGTGGGTATCTGATAACCCCAGAATAACTGCAAGTTGTTGACCCTGGAGATATCTTCAAGATTATGTATAATCAGGGATATTTTGTGTCTACAGAAAATCAAGCATCATACAAAAAACCAATCAATTTCTTAAAAAAAATTAACATTCCCCTCCCTTTAATACTAGTGAGACCTTCTTTTTAATAAAAAAATGTTAATTTTGTTCATATGGTTGTGACAAATTGAATTCAAAGCTATGCCAGTAGTACATGGTAACAAAAGGCAAAAGAAATATCAGCGGTGCAGGATTGCAGAAGATGCTGTTAGAATTTGAGGGAAACTAGTACAAGAAGTCTCACTTCTGATGCAAATCTTGGGAACTAAGAGCTTGATGTGAGTATGGGCATAATGGTGTCATTCTAAATTCATGAAAATAGCTTTACAAATGAAGGAGAGGCAAAGTGGGGTCAGTGCAATTCAAACACATGATGACAATTTTAGCCTAAATAGAATGCTCTTTGTGACTAGATGAATTAATTACTGTAAGACAGTGTTCTTGCTTGTCATTCTGATTCTTTCTGCTTGTTAATCACTCCTAAATTGTAGCTATTGCAGTAATATTAAGATTTATTGCTTAAAAATTTTGCTTATCTGTTTTCTAGTGTAGTGTTTTCTCATGCTCTAAGGTAAATGCTTTGAAATGTTTCTTATTTTACATTTGTTTTGTCCTCTGTAGTAATTTCTTTCTGCCTGTTAAGTATCATTGTTCCACTGGAACACTGTATAACTGTTTTAAATGTTTTGCTTTCATAGTCAAGCTTGATTTACCTATTCAGCAAATTTGATGACATACCAAGTCTGAGCCGAGAAAGAGAGTACTGTACAAATAATAAGTTGAAGTGGCGATGAGAAGGAACATCTGTAGAATGGTTTAGCTTACTCTTTGTGCCTCATTGGTCTTGCAGCAATTGCCAGTATTTCCCTTCTAACTGTGTATAATGGTGCTAACACACTTTAGGAAGCTCCTGAAGGTACTGACAGAACTCAGTTTGCTGTGAATGGGATGAAATTTCCTGTGTTAATCACACAGAAAACTTGAAACATGAAAACTGGGAAAATCCTTATCCAATATGATGAATTGTAGTAAAACTGAAGCAGCAAATAATAATAGGGAAATGGAGGCCTATTTATTTGCACAAGGAAACACTTATCTTGAGTTGTATCAATTACTGTGGTCTTACTAAGTACATTTTTTTCCTTGCATTTTTTTTACAAGAGTTGCTTTTGAAAAAAAATAATTGGGGGAATTAATCTTCTGTTTATCCAAACTATTCTGTGTTCTTTCTCTGTGGTTTTTTTTTGTTTGTTTGTTTAATTGCAAAGATCATTTGCATGAAAATAGGACTTTAAGACTTGAACAGTTTCTGATGCTTTTTCCCAGATACATGGAGTAAACCGTATTTATTGTAAACTAAAACAACTATTGTTTTGTAAAATTCCTTGCATGCTTTTTTTACACTGAATTATTAATTAATATTTGAGAATATAGTTTAAAAAGTTTCCTGTGCATGCCTCAGAGAATATATATTGCTAATGTATAGAATTCTCTTCCCTTTTTCCCCTCCCCATCATGTCTTCTAGTTCCTCTGGCAAATTAAGGTACACATCTGTAGTTCCTCCATTCTCTAAAATAGGCAGCATCTTATACTACACCAAATCTTTTAAATCAGGCTGAAGTTTGCAAAAGCTGTTTCGTATTTTTTTTTGTCTTTCCAAAAGATCTTTGTAAAGATTTCTGAAAAAAGAAAATAAAGTGATTTATAGTAAAAGTTATCCAGAGTGAGGTGGAAATTCAGAAATGGAAATTTGATTGGGATGTATGATCTGGCAAAACTTACTAATGATTATCAGATGGAAGAGATACTACTTTAGTTTGGGCACAAACTGATCCCTGTATTGTGGCAAAAGTAGAAGGGAGAGGGGTCAGTACCTTGCCATACAAGTTTTGATAGCTGAACTGGGATATGTATATCTTATCAGTAAAGAGTTCAAAAATTTCTTGTGTGGTCTTCCAAAATGAATTTATTTCCAAAGTGTACATTAAATTCTGGAGTCATCAAATTCTGGATTGACAATTTAGATAATGTTTTGTGTTACCGTGTTTAATATTTTTAATGTTTAATATTGTAGTTATATTTACTGTTTAGTTTATGCTTTTTGGGAAGAAGACATGTATTTTTAATACTGTTCTCCAAGCTGGACCGTCATACAAGAGATCTTTTTTAGATTATTTTTATGTATTGACTGCTTGGAAAATGTGAAAATTCTAGAATAAAAGAGTAAATTTTATTATTCTATTTAATTATAGAATAAAAATTTTATGAGTTCACATTTGAAGTGTGAAATACTGAACTTTAAACAAAATAATCAGTTTTCTGAAATCTAATTATGATTTCTGTTCATTTAGATTTCTCATATTGGAAAGCTGAAAGATTTTCTTCTACAACACAGAAAGGATTACATTAACGCTTACAGGTAAGTGTGCACTGTGTTTAAATGGATTTATCTATTTATTTATTTTTTTATCTTAATGCTTATAAAGTGAGCAGCTTAAAAACCTATAGGCATAATGACTAAAGTAAAAACAGAGATTGTTATTAATTGGCTTACTGTAAACCACTGTAAGATGAAGAATAGTGTTGTTACAACAAAACAGTGCGCGTAAATAAAATGAGACTCAGAATTTGAAGATGATTTCTGGCTCTTAGGAGTGAGTTCTGACAGAAAAGAGCCTGGCAATCGCAATCCCACACCTTTTAAGGACCTGCAGAGTAAGTTTCTGGAGGGGTTCCTGAGACAGCAGGGTGATCCAGGTTTCCCTTTTACTCTGTCATACTAAACCTACCTGTTACCCCAAAGTATACAGTTGGTAGCATCAGCAGGTCCTGGAGGACAATGATGCAAACTCCTCAGGCTCTGGAATGTGAATTCCAGATGAAGGACAGCAGTGAGGAGATGGTGTCAGGGGACAGCAGCACAAGATTTAGTTTTTCTTTGACAAAAACCAGAGGCTTCAGCTCTGGTAGTTACTGTGTGAAGAAAGTTTTGATTGTCTTCAGCTACTAGGAAGCATTGAAAACTGCTAAGTTTAAAAGCTGGTTTTTGTTGTTAATGAAACAAAAAAAGGAAAATGGTTAATTTTATAAGTGAGAGGCTGTGGGAGCTATTCATGTTCAGTGCTGGTGAAAATGCTACTTGGGGTGTGCACAGTTCTGTGTGTGAGGTGGATGAGGGATGCTTTTCCAAGGAGCAAGCACAAGTAGTGCACAGCTCTGGGTGATGACTGGCTCTCTGCTTTTCAGTGCCTGTTGGCATAGGGCATGAACAACACTAGGTGGAGCCAGCAGTTTAATGCTGACGTAACTGAGTGTACTGTGTGAAAACTTTCTATGCATGCAGAGGTGGAGAAACTGCAAATAATTGCAGTAAGAGCAGTCAGTGGCGGTTAAATTTTGGGTAGTGTTTGTATTTTATTAACAGTAGTGTACATAAAATGGAAGTGGTTAGAGTAAAAATGTGTCCAGGTTATTTTGATTTCCAGAAGTTTTTAATGTTCTTTTTGTAAACTCTGCTGCAACAAGTTATCATGGTAATTCTCAGTGCTTTTCACCTTCCTCTCCCCCCACCCAGTCTTCATTAAGGAGAGGAAAGAAGTGTCATTTCCTTTACTAAACCATAAAATAATCCTGCAGATCTCATCTGTGATCACAGTTGACTCTGTCCTTAATGGTCAAACTTAAATTGTTTATTTTGACATAAAAATGTCAAATTCCATATAGATTACCTGTGCTGTTTTACTTCATGGATGCAAAGAGCATCATAGCATCCATACTGTCGGTCTTACGGTCTTAGCAAATGCCTCACTCACTCAAGACAGCAGTTTTAATAACTCTTCAATACTCAAATGGGGACAGTTTTTGAACAATTTAATACTAAAAGGCTGTGCTGAAATTTATGTAGGAGATGTCAAATTTCATGAACGAAATTACTACTCTGTATTTTGTCAGTCCTGCTGTTTGTTTTCCCAACTATAGCACAATGTGTTGGTGAAATTGACCTTTTGAGTTAACAAGTTGTATTATTGTATGCTTTTTAAAATTTCTTCATAATGTGCTACATCCAGGTTCTTGATTGCTTCTTTGACCTTACTTTTGAAGACTCTGAGTTCTTTAATAATGGAGTTTTTATTTTTGGCATAGATGAAATATCCTGCTACAGAGGGTATGTCTTTAATTCATTTTTAGAGGAAAATTTTTAGCAATGAGAAAGTCAGTTGGAAAAAGGGTTATTTGAAACCAAGGCCCTGACCTATTTTATCAAACTTTAGCTATTTAACTGAAATACCTAAATTGAATTAGTAATTGCTTATTCACCTTCTTTCTTCTTGATTATGACTATTACCTACAAAATATCAAAGTGGCAAAACACATGAAATTCTTGATGTTGTGATCTAAGCTTGCTGGCTTACAGGTCACTGCACCTTTATTCTCTCCTCTTTATTAGGATTTATTTCCTTTCTCTTACATGTAGGGTTTTTGCCTACTGTGATAAGGAATTTTTTGTCATGGTTTAACCCCAGCTGGCAGCTCAGCCCTACAGAGCTGCTCACTCACTGCCCCTACAGTGGGATAGGGGAGGGAATCAGAAGAGTAAAAGTGGGAAAACTCATGGGCTGAGATAAAAGCAGTTTCATAGGGAAAGAAAAAGCCATGTACACAAGCAAAGCAAAGCAAGGAATTTATTCACCATGGGTGGGCAGGTGTTCAGCCATCCCCAGGAAAGCAGGGCTCCATCACATGTAACAGTGAATTGGGAAGACAAATGCCATCACTCCAAATGTTCCCCCCGTTCCTCTTTTCTTCCCCCAGCTGCATATGCTGAGCATGATGCCATATGATCTGGAATATCCCTGTGGTCAGTTGGGGTCAGCTGTCCTGGATGTGTCCCCTCCCAATTCCTTGTGCACCCCCAGCCTCCTCATTGGTGGGATGGGATGCAGAGCAGGAAAGGCCTTGGCTCGGTGTAAGCACTGCCTAGCAGTAACAAAAACACCCCTGAGTTATCAGCACTGTTTCCAACACAAATCCAAAACACAACCCTGTACTTGATGCTGGGAAGAAAATTAACCCTGTCCCAAGCAAAACCAGTGCACACAAGCTGATCACTGTTCCTGGAAAGGAGAAGGCAGGGACTCTTTGAGTCCTGAAGTTGTTAACAAGATGTGGGTACTTTTTCATTTTTTCTTATTAAGCAATAACTCCTTTCAGATGAGAATTTCAGATGAGGTCCCATTTTTGGTATATTGACTGCTATACATTCTGTATGCTTCCTCTCAGTCCCTTTGCTGTAATGCGTTCCTCAGCTGCTCTTTACACTGTGCTAGGAGAGATCCCATCTTCAGTCTTTGGTAACTTGTCTGATGTCTCATCTGTGAACAACTTGCGCCTTTGCTTTTCATCGTCAGCTCCTTCATGTTTTTGATCACTGAGCCACCAAGAGTTCATATGTTTTTGTTAAATATAGTTCAAGGAACTAGCTGTAGTACCTTAACACTTGGGAATTTGAAATGATCCTCTTGGGATTCCTTCACAGCCATCAGTTTCCCTGAAGGCTCTTTCAAGGTTTAAGCAGTTTAAAGACCAGTCATTATTCCTACTGTTTTAATGAGACATTGGAAAGGAATTGAGAGAATTCTAGATGTTGATCACAGAACACCTCATACTTAAAAGAAAAATATTTGAGAGAAGAGCTTTCCATCTGGGATTATTAGACATCTAATTAATTGTGTTTTGCAACTGCAGAGATACTTGTGTAGTGGATCAGTGTAGTGTAGATGACTTCTGAATAGAAATGTCAGTTTTTCCACCGGAAAGGCTGCATGGGTGGCTTTTGATGTATCTTCGTTACATGCTTCTGTGGTCCTTCTGTGCAATTAAGTGTTTGAACATTTGTTGTTAATTGCAAATAATGTACCTTGAAAAAATTATTAACAAATTATCTTTCTGTCTTAAAAAGTAATGTCGGTGCCCAGTAATTATACCTCCTGCCCTAGCATTTATCTATCTTAAGCATTTCTCTATCTCAAGGCAATAAATCAGTTACATTATTTGCTACTTAATAGAAAATGATTGAATGCTTACACAGCATTTTGTAGAGTGTTTCCTTGTATTTAACAATAAAAGAAGTAGTCATTAAAGGACCCTAAAAGTAGTGTTTTACCGTCTCCTGTACAATGCCAGGCTGCATTCTTGTTTTGACTTAATCACATTTTTACAAGAAGCAAGGCTTGATTTGTTATATTGAGGTAGTAGAACATGCAGATGATCTGTAAAGACTTTCTTCCTGGAGGAGTATATTTTTGTGTTCTCCAGGGAATTCTTTTCAAATTATTTATCTTCTTTTCTTTTTAATTGCTCTGAATTCATATATCACATTTCAGAAATAGTAATTTTTCATAGTAGCACTCTGGAATTTCTGAGCAATATTTTAAAAAACTGAGAATATCAATTTAGGTATGTCTGTATTGCCTATTCTAGTACCTGAGGCTTCCACACAGAATTTAAAAAACTGTGTAAAAGTTGTGGAATGTTTAGTCGTTTGAGTGACAACCTTCTAGCTTGGACTTGTGTCAGACAGCATTTGGATGGAAAAAGGCATTAAATGAAAATGCACAAAACTTTGTTAAGTAAGAAATCAAACAATTTAAAATACACTAGATACCCAAAGGGAAGAATGTGACTGCTGTATTTGCCACTAAGGTTATACATACACGTGTGTGAACTTAAAACATGGGGAGCGTTTCTGTGTGGATTTGCAAGGCAGTATCTGCAGGTGGTAAGTTGGGCAAATCTCTACTATTTTACAACTGATTTATTTGAGAGATTGCTTCTCTCTCTTCTGTAATATACTGTTGGAGGAAAATCAAATTTTTCTTCTTGATTTGTTATCTTTATTGGATTAGTAAGCAGAAGATATTTTATGCACCAGCAGAATTACTAATTCCAAAAGCTGATGTAACATCAGCTTTGTTTCCTGGCACTTTGCCAGCAAAATAGGATCAGAGAAATGTTAGGCTGGAAGGAGTATGGCTGAAACATCAGAAAAGAGAATGATGAGTGTTTTGCTTGCTTTTAAATACTTCTTTCAGTGAAGATTTCATATTCTCACTCGACTTTTTCCTGTTTCCCTATCCATGTTACTAGAATAATGTATCCCATTGTAATGATGACTTTTTATGCAACAACATGTTGTTGTTGTGTTTGGTCTATGATCCAATATGATCCCAAATGACTTTCTGACGACCTTTTCCCTAATCAGTTGTTCCCTGATTCTCTGGGGGTTCAGATAATTGTTCTTGCTGCAGCAAAGAGCTTCTGACCATTCCTTATTAAGATTCTTTGTGTCATTTCTCCAGGCAATATTGTTTTGAATTGAAGTCTTGTTCTCTTGATACAGTTTTAATTTGCTTAACTTTATGCCTCTGAAAGTTTAGTAAGTATATACTCCATTCTGCTGAGCTGTTAATGCAAGTATTAAATAGCATCAGATTTGGGACAAAATCCTGTGGAACACAACTCAGTGTTCCTTTCTGTTTGGATATATAACTGCCTCCAAGTTCAACTTTACGTTTTCACATTCATATGGTGCTTATTTCTTCTAACTCATCTGTTCTCTGGTAGCTTGTGAGAATGTTATGTGAGGTGATAAGAAAAGTCACACTAAAATATAGCCGTGATTGCTTGTCATCCATCCATAAGACCTGTTAACTGCATCCCAGCAGTAAATTACACTGCCTGTGATGTACTACTGGTACATCTTGGCTACTAGTAATCTTTTTGGTCTTTCCTAAGTGCTTAAATATTACTTATTTATTCCTGTATTTTTCTAGGCTGAGTGGTCTACAAGTCCTCTGCTTCTTTTTTGTCCCTTTAACCCTATTTTCAAAGATAGTCTTTTTATCAATCTGTCATTTGCTTATTCTCTCCTAGTTCTTGGTGGTGAGGATACATCCTGCCATTTGATGCATTTCCCATTTTATTCCAGGGCTTGGTCTCCTGTCTCTGCACACTGTATGAATGTGCATACACCCTGGGTTTTTTTGGAAGTTGGTTAGTTCCGTTCAAGAGCACAGCTTTGTTACACAGATAGGAGGGATATGTACTTCATCAAGCTTACCTTCAGCGTTGTCCCAGGAGCCACTGCACCTTCAGGTACACTTGTGCTATGACCCAGTTCACATAGCTCTCTCTCTCATACATTATTCACTCAGCAGCCTGTTAACTAATACATTATCTGACACTTGTTATTGTTGATGCTAATATCAACAAAGAATTATGATCCTTTTAAAATGATTAAATGTGGCCCAGATGATTTAGAAGCAGTAAGCTAAAAAGAATAGTAACTGCAGCTTTTAATGATGACATTGATGATGAAAGTTAGTGCAAAAAAACCCAAAACAAAGCAATAAACATCTAGAATTGATTCATACTCTGCATATAACTTTACTTCTCTGCTGAGTAACAAGCCAAGAACAAATTCTTTGTTGTTTCTTATAGTAATGTTTGCAGAGCAATCTCTTGTCACTGGCATCCCTTCCCAGTTGTGTCTCATCTTGCAGTTGACCCTTTTCTGAGTGTGTCCCTGCATGCTGTGTTCCTTTAGACTTGTCAACAGAAATCAGAACTAATTTGCACTTTCTAATCTGATCTTTCTGTTTGAGCTCAACAAAGATCAGTTGATCTCTCACTGTATTGCCTACTCTTCCTTTTCATCAAGGGCAGAATTGCAAATTATCATAATGTAATTTCTATATGAAAACTACTAGTTCATCCAAATTCTTTTCTGTTCCTTTTTAGGTTTGCATTTTCTCTGCAATTTACCCTACTCATTTTTCTAGGCTAATGAAGTCTGCCTACTTGATGATCACTATCTTCATTGTACTCTTCACCCACTGTTAAAAATCACAAATAAACCAAGCTGCCTTCCAGCCCAAGTTTCTTATGAAGTTTTCTCATATTGACAAAGGTGAAAATCCAGAGGAATTTATTTTCCTCCTTTCTTCCTTCTTTATCTGTGCATGTCTTGGCTAATTACTCTGATTGCTTCTGAAAAACCTGATTTGCTTGGCCTTTGTTGATCTAGTGCTGGATCAGTCCACTGCTGTGATACTGCCACTGCACTTCTGAGCATGCATCTGTATCTCTGACATACAAGACACGGATGAATTTTTTTTTCTGTTCTGTTGGTTTTTGTTTGATGTTTTTATGTGGTTTTGGTTTTCTTTGGCCTGTTTTATTTTAATGAACGGTTCCTCTTCCGGTAGAGGATGGTGATTAAATGGATTTTCAGTATAGTCTCCATGTGCAGATTTACTGGGGAGTGCAGTGGGGACTTCAGTACCCTCTCAGTACTAGTGGATGCCATATGTGTTTTGATATAATGGGATGTGATTGTATGACTCCATTCTTGCCTTCCCAAGGAGGTTGGGTTTCAGGTATCCTTCCCTCTTGAGTGGCTTGACCAGCTCATGTTCAAAAGCACTGGTACCAGACACTATGTAAGCTGTAAGCAGTTATAAAAGGAAAAGTATTCTGTTTCTTGTTTACTGGATTAAGCTGTATTTTACTAGCTTTGAAGCTGTGAAACTCCTATTTAAGAATTTGATCTACCCTGTTTTTCTATAAACAGCTAGGAAAAGTAACTGAACAACTTGTTTCCCAATGTTAAAAAGCTGTTGCAATTATCCTCAGTGTATCACTACACTACCACTAGTTAAACTGTTAGTAAAAAATGAAGTGTGCCTGAGGCAAGTTTTTTCATATTTATTTCTAAGTCTGATTTTAAAGAAAATTCTGGTTTGCATTTTGTAATCT
Source organism: Edolisoma coerulescens (assembly GCA_013397115.1). NCBI lineage: Eukaryota > Metazoa > Chordata > Aves > Passeriformes > Campephagidae > Edolisoma > Edolisoma coerulescens. The sequence continues at coordinate 4,072,499 of VWZW01003059.1, read as the reverse complement.
TTATTTTACCCTCTTATTTTAAAAAGTGCATGGAAGGTGTAAAACTCTGCAAATACCACAAAGCTGGGAAGAGTACAAGAACCTAGACATATAAAGACAAGAACTATATATGTTCAGTAGCAGACCAGCCAGAATTTATTATTGTAATCTGAAATAGAAGAGTGGAGTTTTTTCTTCGTCAAGGAGCCATCATGAAGCTGTTATTCCACCCTTATTTCCCACCTAAATCTGTGTGCCCCAACATGCTCAAGGAACTCTCTAGGCTGAGCTCACTGAAGGTTATTATGAATTATGCCATACCAGATGATCTTAATGGTCCCCTCTGTCTTGGCCTGTGTGGAGATTAATGTAGGAATGGATTTCCTGGCTTTACACATGCTTAGAACTTGCTTATCCGACAGACTAGCAACAAAAATACCTATACAAGCTGTGCAGAGGGAGTAGGGGAGAGGTCTGCCCCAATATATTTAACAATATGAGTTATCTTATGTTGCATTTGTAACTGACAATATGTCATCTCAGCCAGGTTGGGGAAATCCTCTCTTATCAGATATTTCTAAAATCAGGCAATTTCAAATCTTTCATCATTCAGAAGCTGTTTTCTCAGAAAGTGTGATTTAGAGTTACAGCTTAGAAAAATACTGATTACAGCTGTGATAGGGATTTTGCCACAAATTTATGAAACCTGTCTGTCCTGAAGAAAGGAGAGCAATTTAGCTACTCAAAGATAAATGGAAACACTACATATGGCTGGTTTTCTCTAAGGAATAAAAAATAATTTTATGACATTTAGAATAGTTTTAACCAGAGAGAGAAAAAAGCCCTGATATTGAGATGTCAAATACACGGCAGTTTTGGAAACAAACATGTAAAATATAGAATATTACTTCTAATTAGTTTGTCTTACTGTTTGCTTGCTAATCTGTGCTTGTGTACTAGCTGACCAATAAGCAGAGACTAATTTTCAAGCCAGATGAACCATGTGCTGATTTTTTATGTAAAACCAGTAATATGGGATGGGAGTGAAGAGATTTTGGTATAATACTCGAAGACTTTAGAGTTTAGAGACCTTAAAGCTTTGTGGAGGAGATCTGGAGCCATGCTTGCAGTTGATGATGCAGGAAGGAGCTGATGGGTTTGGATAGGATGAGTTGATGAGATGGGGTTGTGTGAACTGGTTGTGGGCATTCCTGTGGCTGGGTTTGCTGCAGACACAGGGGTGCTTTGGCATTATTGCAGTGAAGTGTGTTAGAGATCTCTAAGGACATCAGGCTAAATATTGAAGATATTCTCTTTTTACTTCTATTACTGCATTATCATAGTTGCAGTACATATAAAGAAATTTTCACATATAAAAATAATAATTTCAAATGCAGATATGAGTTAAGGTTTTCTTTCCTTTTTTAAGAAGCAGATATAATAGGCTGTGATCACTGCATCATCAGGAGACCCAAGATAATGGGAGTTTTTTGCTCTTTTTTTTTGCTGTAGCAGAGTTTTATCGTCCTGTCACCAAGGGCTGTGGACACACTGTAAAATACCTTTATAGAGTATGCTTTTGTGGTGGTTACCTACAGTGAGTTAATATTTTAAGGACGGGCCTCCATTTTTATTGATTTAGCAACAAAAAGATACATTAATAACTTAGAAAATACTAAATGCACAATGTATAATTTAAAATAGAAATAAACAATGGGAACAGGTTTTAGTTAATATTGCAGTCAATTAGATATTAAAATTGCACATTATTTTCCAGTATTCTTCCTCCAGTTTGAATTCACAGATTTCATAGTACAGCTACTTTAAAAATGAAACACTGTCTTTAGGATAACGAAAACATATTTAAGTAAAATAAGTTCCTTTTTTTTGTACTTCTTCCAGTATTTGAGCTATTCCTTTATCTTAATTGGTTTTGTGTTTTTAGGACACTTCATTGGAATAAGTACTGAGGGCAATGATATATTTTCTAGTTTCTCCTTATCTGCTCTGTATTAGATTATGTACAAGATGATAGGAGATACTGCTTTTTTTTACATACTTTACTAGTAAAAGTGTTCTAAAAAAAAGCCTCCCAACTTTATAGGAGTGGCATTTTAATCAGTGGTAGTTACTCTTCTTTTTATTACTTTTTCTGTGAAAATCAGTGTTGCAGAAAAGTTTTTGCAAAGATGGTGAGTTGGAAGAAGGTCTACGGTGCGTACTTGTGGATTTTATGCTGGGGATTTTTGAAGTGACAAGTTTGTCTTGTTTCTCAGCCATACTATGTCTGAGTATGTGAGGATGACGGACACAGAGCGTGACCAGATAGATCAAGATGCCCAGGTGTTTATGAGAACGTGTGCTGATGCCATTCATCAGCTCAGAACAGAAGGTAAACTAAGCAGCTCTTAGGTGTTTTTTCTTAGTTCTTGATTAAGGCTAACGTAATGCTGAATATTACAGGTGAAGCTGAAATGCTTTAGGAAAGAGATTGGTAAAGTCTTACTGCCTTTTTGTTTGCATCTGTGTAATCCCGTTGGCTGATTAGTACTGTAATTCATTTTCTTTAATGATAGTGAAAAGAGAAGCCAGAGCATAGAACTTTATTTATTTGTTCAAATAAACCAGTTAACAAGTCTAAAAAAGAGCCTTAAATATTTAGTACTTGAGTAGTAATTCAGCACTGTGGCACAGAGACCTAAACCAAAGCTTTCTAAATTTGATGGTTGTCTTTTTCTAGCTTGTCTCCCTGTAAGGTATTACAGGTATAATACTTCCAAGTTTGAGATAATTAAATAGCTTTAACAGAGTCCTGGTAAATTAAAAGCATTTTTGGCAACTTGAATATGAGATCATACCTTTACTACACTATCTTGTGAAAGTTGTTGAGAGAGAATTTCTGTGTTGCCATTTTCAAGTTGACTTGCTGCATCTCTGTGTTTAATCGATACACGAAAGATTTTCATCAGCCTTGAAATGCCATCTAAACACAGTTGGAGCATTATTCAGAATCACTGAACATCAGTCATGCATAAGAACTACATAGTATAAAAATTAGAAATATCAATATACGTAATTAAAAGGACGTTTGACACAATAAATCCCAAATATTTCCACATAGTCTATACACTGGAGAATTTGAAAAAGTTCAATAATTTAATCAAGTTAAATCTCTAGATCTGTTTTGCTGTGCTTAGCTAGGTGACACCTATTCCTGTTTAGAGTTTAATTGACATAGTAGAACTCTGTGGCATATGTAAAGATACTATAGGACACTAGTTATTTTCAGTTTTTGGTTTGTTGTAATGACTTGCTGTTTTAGAGAATCTATATTTAAATATAGCTATGTTTAAAAGAAATACTAATATATAGCGTATGTAAGATGTGGGTAGGCTTTTGAATATAACTTGCATATCAACTGAAAGCGCAAACTGCTGTGGAATTCAGTAAAAAGTTAAAAGATTGTCTTATATCTTTCTTTTTTATTTCAGCACACAGGGGTGTCCAGTCTGCTCAGGTAAAGGAGCACAGAACAGCTGTCTTGGACTTCATTGAAGATTACTTAAAAAGTACTTAGTATTTATTGAATAGTTAAAAATGGGTGATTGAATTTTCCAAGAAAGGAATCTTGCTCTTTTAACCTGAAACTTTGTTTACTGCTGTCTTGAACAGGAGTGTGCAAGCTGTATTCTGAACAAAGAGCCATCCGAGTTAAGCGAGTGATAGATAAGAAGAGATTGTGAGTAGTGTCAAAAAATAGTTTAATTAGTTTTAATAGTTTCACTTGTAGGACATTTGCCAAAACTATTGTCCATGTTTAGATTCTAAGGAGATTGTTTTAATAGAAATTTGTGGTTGGATGAGCAGCTTCTGCTGTCAGAAGGTGCATTCCAGGGCTCCTTACACTTAGAAGGAGCACGTGAAGTTAAATCTGAAAATGGCTGAATGCCATTATAGTGTTGTACTTCTCATTTAGGTAAAGGATAAAAGCACCAAATCAGTAAAATGTAGGTTGATAAACCTATTTGACTTCTACAAATTCGCCACTTTTTTTTTTTGTGTGTTTTTTAAAATGTCCTATATTTCTGCTAAAGCAAGTGACTGTGTTGTTAATAAATACTACTTGAGATGGCAGGTGTTCACAGCAAGCAGAAACATGATGAAAATAAAAAACTAGAATGTAACTTCTGAACTGAAACAAGAGCTTCCATTTCCTATACTGGCATTTGTTAAGGCTGCTAATGTAGAGCTGAAAATGTCTAGGAGACGTTACAGGTGATGTGCTTGCTGCCTTTTTGGTCTGGTGGGATTTTTTTTCAGTCAAGTTTCAAACCCTGTACTTCTTCAGTTTCTTTTTCTGCATACTCCCAATTGTGAGATTGATAGGGAAAATGAGCAGGTTTGCAATTTATTTAATACCTGAGAGGCTTTCCATGTCCTCTCACTCTGCATTATTTGAATAGTAACCTCAAGGTCCATTATCTGTATTTTAATTAAAAAATATATAGTTCTTGAACATGCACAAAAATAAATTCTTGAGCATTTTTCCAAGACTTGATGCTGGTTTATCAGTTTGGTGTTTGGCTTGATCAGCTACAGTTACATTGAACCCAGAGAGATGTTTTCAAAAGTTCTTAAGTATGTTATTCAGAATCATTCAGCATGATTAAGCACAATTAGATTCACTCAAATATATCCTCATGAGACATAAATAGTAGTACAAGCCAAAACCAAGAAAACAAAATACCCTAAACCCCTTCTGAAATTTGGTAAGAAGCAATGAGTGAAAAGTAAGGCATTGGTGTTTTTGTAGCTCCTATACCTTTTCAGAAAAAAACCATACAGAAACAAACTGTGTGATATTTTTCATGTGTAGAAATACAGAATCTTATCAGTATCCTTCATGTGAAAGAGCTTCAAAGAAAGATAGCATTGTTCCTGCAGTCACAGCAGTGGCTAATGAATACTAGCTCTTCTGCTGTACTCTTATGTTACTGTTTCCATGTGAAATCCCAGGTTCAGGATTTCTCAGATGAATAAACAGAGAAAAAACTTCAATTTGATGCATTATTTCAGAAGTTAGAGTACTACTTAACTAAAGAGCAATAAGGCATTAAGAATTAACCCAGAAGATACATTCTTTTTATGCAATATTGGAGGATCCCTCTATGCCTCTCTTTATGGATGTAAGAACTAGAAAACAGATGTTGACCAGGTGGAGTCTGTATGCATTGCAGATGTGAGGTAATGGCTAAATTGTCATTTAAATTAAAATTCAGTTTAAATAAATCACAGGGCATAACCCAGTCTTTGTTATGACTTGAAGAAAAATAGTATAGTTGATTTGTAATTTCCCTGAGGATTTCAGCAGATGCTGTATGTGATAAGAACGTGTACCTTCTCTTAAAAGAACTAGGCATTCTTTAAACAATGCATCCCAGATACTTATTTCATTTTAAATTGAAAGTTTCCTGTATTCCCATACTGTGCAAAGTAAGGACAACAAACAATAAAGGAATATATTTCTTTAGAAGTAAATTAATCCTAGTGCAGCTCTTCTTTCCTTCAGTTTAGTCAATTTAAAATATGTGCATATCAGACAATACTGAAAAGTTTGCCATAGAAATATGTTTCCTTTTATATTGATAACTATCCTAAGCTCTTCAACAAATTGCCTGAGCGTTACAATTTTCTTACAGAAGTTGCCTGTATGTATTCACTCACATTATTTGATTAAAAAGTTCTGGTGGTTAAGACTAGTTCTGCAGAAAGAAAAGCTGAGAAATAGAAACACTAGCATTTTTTTCTGTAAAGGTACTTGGTTGTGATTTTCAATTTTAATGTTTATTGGTATTCAAGATTATATTTAATTTCAATTTTAAACTTCTTTTTCCATTAGAAGATTTTGCCAATTATGTATGCAATTATTCAAATCAAGCTGATATTTTTGTTACCTGGGGAATTGGTGTTTTATTAGTATTAAAACTATTATTTGAACTGCACAGATATGTCGATAAGTTATTTTTTCTTATTATTAGGCAAATTGGAGAGAGAGGAGATGAGAGAAGAAGAGTTCTTCTCTGTAAAATTACCAAAAGCCCAGTACTTGCAGAGGTTTTATAACTGAAAAAGGTTCCCTGCTACTGTTTTTTCTTGTTAAATAGCAATCACTCAGAGATGACAATTGCATTATATTCTGTTTTTCACAGAATTTTCTAATTGTGGGTTAGAATTTACACACAATGCAAAGAAGGAACACAAAAAGCAACTTCTGTTAGGCACAGGGGAGAATTGCAAATCATAATGAGATTAACTGCTGATTATATTTGAGAGGGTAGGAACTGATAAAGGTGGCACAGCAGGTGATTCCACATATTGCTTTTTGGTTTTTTGGTTCTTTACCTTCTCCAACAGCATTGCTAAAATTTAACTGCTTGCTGTGTAGCAGTTACAGAATTTATTGTAGGCAACAATAAACCACAGAAATTTACAGGAAAAAAATACGTTGCCACTAATTTTCAACATTTTTTGATGCCACACTGAAACATACTTGACAAGTACTTAATATATAATCACTGAATAAGCTTCTTATGTTTTGCATTGCCTTTGTATTAAAATTACTTAATAGGGACTTAGAAGTGGTATAAAAAAGCTAATTCTATTGTATTTCCTTTATGATAATTGAAAATATAAAGTAAAATTATCATAATTATTTGAAAAAAATAAAGAAGTAGTGCTTGGCCATTGCTGCTAAAAATTCTTCAGTATGACCAAAATGTTGGCTTTTAAAAAAAAAAAAAAAAATTAATACACTGGATTTTTGAAAGGAAGTTTAATAATATATTTTTATGCTGTAGCCTTCAGTATTCTCCTCAACTCTGAGCATGTGGTGCATTTTGTCCAGGAATACTATTCATACTTCTTTGCCTTTGTAACAATATTTCGGTGACAGTTGCTAAGTACATTTTGTATCTTGTCTGGAAAATCTTTAATGTGAAGTTTGCAAGAGTTAAAGTATTGAATTTAGTAATCTGTGGTTGTTCTCATTTTAGAGAAATACATCTGTGTAGTATCAGTTAAATCATAGGCTCTTCTACGTCTAGGTCCAAACTTGAACCTGAGCAGAGCAATGTGTCCAAATCACCTCTTTCCCCTGAAAAATCTTCACAGAGTCCTTTAGATGATTCTGAAGAAAAACTTCCTGCTGAGGAAAGCAAAGGTAAGAATAAAATGTAGTTACATTTTACTTTTAGTGGCAAGACCTGTCTGGTCAATAGTATTTCCTTCACTTCAGAAGGGCCAGTTGCTGTGACTGGCACATTTTTTATTTTCATCTTCCTTGAGCTGATCAGGCTTGTGTGAAGCATATGGTGAGACTGAGGAAGCAAAATCTTAAATTTTTGACATGTCAGCTAAACAAGTATTATGCTTTGCTGAATTTGTCATCCTCTTGATAAAGACTATATGAACTCTTTCCTTTTTATTTATTTTTATCAATATAATATTTTCTGAAATTTGTCTGATTTTTCCATATTACTTTCACCAAATGAAAAGAATTAGAAAGTAGGTCAACGACTCTCTGGGAACATTCTGTAGTTTTTAAGCACAGAGACCTTCAGTTGGACACTTCTACAGTAGGAACTAAAAGGTAGAATATGTTCACAGAGAGGAGGTTGTTGGCTGGCCAGATCCAGTAGTTTTGGGGCTTTCTTCTTGACAGCACTGAGTTTCCCTGCTGGGAGGATTGCATCTCGTCTTTCAGTGGGCAGGAGACAGCCAGAAGTGCAAAGCAGAATCTCTGACCCTGGGGTCATTTCAGATGGTGCAGATCTTGGCAGGATTTGTGAACACTGGTTCTCATTCCTTGGTTGCCTGCTTCTCAGGCTGAGGGGTAGAAGCCATTTCAATTTTCTTCGCCATTTCAGCCTGTCCTGGGATGTGGATGCTGGCAGAGCTTTGGAGCAGAGTGCCTTTTGGAGTACCACCACTATGCAGATAATTTCAGGTTTTGTGCCTAAAGAGAAATCTTGTTTCTGTGATTCCGGAGTTGCTTTCCCTGGCTTGAGTTCTCTCACTTGTGCTGTCTAGAGGAAACCAAGGTATCCTGTGATTTACAGCAGGAATTTTTTTCCTTCTAATTACATTACACTGGGATAATACTTCATCAGGATAGAACAAATGCAATGGTTGGCCATATTATTCTGATAAAGAGTTGTTGTTTCTTTAGTGATTTTTATTAAAAGAGTGAAGTTCCTCTGTTTGGTGATGCCAGGGCCACACGGAGGGTGGATTCATGTGAAGTGGGTGCTCCACTTCTGGATGAAGCCTCTAATACTGAATTACCTCACAGCATGTGAACAGCTTCATTTTCTGATAATGGCTTTGCTTATCTTCCTAACCAGTTTGTACTTCTGCAGCCCTATCAGTGTGCCTTTTTTTTCCCCCCTGACACTGAATTTATTGTAAGAAGTACAGGTTTTGATTATGTGCCGTTTCTAGTGCTTACTACCTTTTTATAGTGTGTCACAAGTGATGCAGCACACAGGCACATAGATGAGTTTCGCCTTAACCCGTTATCAGTGTTTTGCAGCTGTGAGCTGGTGTCACTGGAGAAGCAGCAGCATAGTAGCATCTTCATTGCCCTGTGCTCTTTCCTTGTTACCAAATGTCCCTGCAGTCTCTGGAAGTGTGCACTCCCACCACATAGTGTCATTACAATTTTTAGCTCTAAAAAAATCTGTGCCACACCATGAAAAATACTGTTCTTTGGTTGCCTTGGACACAGCAAACCATGGCAGTAAATAGAAATGCAGCTATTTTGTTGCACGCTGATTTTGATTACTCCAGTTTTCACTTTTATGAGTTTTTGCTTTAATTTTTAAGAGAAAGTAGGGGTCCTGCCTAGTGGTGCTGCTTCAGTACTTACGAAGGGTTGCTGACTAGACTTTGAGAAAACTATGGAGCTTGTATATCAAAATAAATCTGTCTGGAATGGTATGCAAATGCACACAGCCTGTGATTCCTCACATAAGGGTAAGTGCTGGTTGCTGCTGCTTATAGGAATCAGCCTTGTGACTTTGCTGGTAGGTGGTTGTCGAAGTGTGAAAATAACAAGATGACAAGGAAACAAGAAGCTCAGTTTAAATCTTACAGCCTTTGATTTATATTTTTTTTTCCAAGTAACTTTTCAAATTTTTAAGGAACTGGAGAAATGTTTGCATTTTGAAATAAGCTGTTTCATCCTCAGGATGTTGGCAGTTTAGAGAATGGTGATAACTTGGTTTTATGAATTAGCCATCAGCAGCATGCCTGGGTCCCTTGGGTTAAGTCTCATCTGTAAAGATACTTTTGAGAGCAGCTTGTGGTCCTGTCCTTAATTTGAACACTATGATGAACAGCTGAATGTGCTACTTAATGTGCTGAAGCACAACTTGGGTTTTGTCTGTTTTTTTGGCAGAAACCAAAGTAAAATGTGATTACTTTTGTTTTGAGGCAAAGCACCTGTTTACATTAGAATTATAGTGGACATACCTCATGGTAGGAAAATAGTCTCTCTGGAGAGTGCTTTTATATACTGGCAGTATATATTTGCATATTACAAATTTGACATTTAGTTTATGGAAATAAAAGTAAATAATGAGTAGCTTTTGAACTGGTCCGCAAGCTTAGCAGCTGTCTCCTTTCAGCATGGAAAAAGGTTCCAAGGATTTGATCATTATTTTATATCTCTGTCATGAGTTAACTACTTCTCTTTCTGAAATAGAGATGTAGTTTGGCTTTTGCTGGCTGAATTGCAGAAAAGCATTGATGTCAGCTCTGTGAAAGCTGCAGAAAGCCCAAAACGTACCACAGTGATGGGAGGAACCCTGGGGAGGTGCATGTTTCTTGCTTACCTCTTACCATGAGTGTATTTGCTTATTAGTAATTATATTGGATACAGGTGCTGGTTTTTTAACAGTGCTGGCAGGGCCTGAAACTAATTGGTTCCCCTGGGATAAAATAGGGTGGGGTTTTTTTTTCTCCATAAACTAATTATCTTATTTTGTTTGAATATGGTAAATAATTTATTATAATTTTGATATAATGTAAATACATTGCTTATGTAAAAAAGTGAGTTTTGTGTTTCTGTGAAATAGACTTGAAATACTGATAATATCCCGTGGAAAAAAATAGTTGGATGCTTTCTAAACAATCTTTAAAGATATTCTTGGTTATATTTTGTTACTCATAAGAAAGAACTAATCTATTTTTGGGTTTGGGTTTTTTTTTTAAATTTATTTTATTCCTTATCCACATCCCTCATTTGTAACATTGTCATTGTTTATGCATCCTGGTTTGGTTGTTGGGAAGCCAAAAAAAAACATTTATAGAGGAGACATACACAATACTCTTTCACAATATTAATGTTTTCAAGAGTTTGCACAAATACTATCATGAAGGATAAAAGGGAAAACTTCTCCTTATATCTCTTTTCATAAACATGTTTTTAAATAGGACTCCTCCTTTCAGAGGCTTCCCAAGACAAGTCAGTGTCTGAGTGATGACACATCAGGGCTGCTTAAGCAATTGAAAAAAATACGTCTAGGGAGTTACAACAAAACAAAATACACATAAATGCCTAAAAAAATTGACTGGGATAAATAGGAAACCTGAAATGTATGAAAAAGTAAAAACTAAATCTTTCTGTGTTTTAATTTGCAACCTGCATCTGATACATCAAAGTGGGTTGAGTGTTGATGCATTGTGGGGTGGTACAAATCTCTGTTGGGTTTTGTAAGAATGTTACAGCCAGTGGGGAGAAGAGAGGCTCTCTCAAGGCCGTAGTCTTACAAGGTTTTTAAATGCTGATGGTAGAAGAGCTTCAGAAACAGTAGATTCCTGTAGCACAGATTCTTTTCTTTCCCATTCTAACTTCTTCCTCTGTAATCAGAAGTATATAATTAAGCCTAAAATTAAATCTTCCAGAAGGGACTATCCCAGAAATAGCCCTTCAAGATCTTTTATGCCCAACTCATACAAAGATTTATGCAGATGAGTAGCTTTAATCAAAGGGAAAATACTACTGAAATGAATGAAGTAGCTTTGATGTGTTATAGTTAATTTGTGGGGTTGGAGCTGATTCCTCTTATATGAAGACCCCTTGCACAGTGTGGTGTGGGATTTGCACTGTAATAGGAAGTTTGAACAGCATGACAAAATCGAATTTGTCTGTAAGCTTTGCTCAAAACATCTTGAGATTCTGCCTTTAGTTTTTGAAAGGAGGAGCTGGTGTTCTGTCAAGTTTCACTGGAAGATAATACTTTACATATAGACTGTCATTTTGAAAATTATGTGTTTTCATCTGTTAAAAGACAACTGGTACAGCATTTTGTGCCCTAAAAACTCTTAGTGCATTATGAGTTGTTTTACATCCTTGTCTGTCAGTATGTTAATGCAACTCCCTTTAGCTCACAAAATTAAACCTACACATAGACTTTTGGCCCAGTTTGGATATTAAAGGTTATTTTTGTAATTTTGTGCTGTAAATACAGGATGAATCTCAGTAATTGACAAAGGAGATACAACAATTTCATTGGCAGTCTAACATGGATGAAAAATTATTTTGACTTTACTACTCAGTGCTCTGTACTATTCCGTGTCTCAAGTGTTTGGTGGCTCTTTTACAGACAGGAATCTGCCTGATGCCCAAAGTAACCTTGGATTATGGGGGGACGGCAAAGGTGAAGATGAGCTGTCACCTGAAGAAATACAAATGGTATGTTGATCTTCTGTCCAATTGTCCATTTTATTGTATTTTCTGCTGTATTCATGTGTGGTAAAAAAAAAAGTACAGATTCACCTAAATTCATTTTAAACATTTTATGCAGAATAATGCCATAAGAAGATACCCCTTTTGCTCTGACTTCCTGCTTCTTCTCGTAGCAGCCAATATTTAAAAATGTTACAAAATATTTACATGGAGACATGAAATTAATAAAAACTATTTTTCAACATTTGAAATTAAAATTGTTTTTTAACATTACAATTACTGATTGCTTTGTTCAGTCAGGAAACAATAGAAGTCAAGGCAACATCAGAAGAGTAATTATGAAACTTCTGAAAATAAATTGTTTGCCCTTTTTTCTTGGACAGTTTCTAGAACACAAATAGTTGTATTAATTAACTATTACTGTGAAATTATACTTCATTTCATTTCTTTTTATTTTTTTATTATCAAAATCAGATTGGTTTCCTAGAAGGAATAGCTACAAGCTGTCTGTCACAACAGAATTTAATGAATTTTAACATTTTTGCATTTCCCTGCTATCAGCATGTTTGTAGATTGTTTGATCCAATTCTGCTTACAGCTGAACAGATATAATAGAAAATTTTTGACATAGGCATGATTGCTGACAGCCTGTCAGATACTTTGATATTCCTAAAATTTATCATTTTGAACATAGCTTAGAATTCTTAGAAAACGTCTCTACATCAGCACACACTGCCTTGGATTTATATAAAGAAAGAAAAACTGATTTCAATCAGTAGCTGTGCAGATTTCAGAACAGTGAGCTTTACTAGGGCAAAGGGCTGCAGCAGTATGAGTTTGTGAAGCTTCCTTGGCAGTGATTCGAGGTGTTCTCAGACACAGCGCACATCATTCTTGCAGTCAGAGATGAGTAAGTTGCACATAATTATGGCTTGCTAAAGAGAAAATGTTCTTCAGAGGCTGCTGTGTATGCTCTCAATATTGTTCTTGAGTGCCAGTCTAAAATCTGTATGCTTTCTGTTTGCTTTTAAAAGAGAATTCTTTACATATTTTCATTCTCCTGTCTTTAGGCACAATACTGTTAGGCCCCTTGCTGTCAGCTTCCAGAGAAACAGGGGGAAGGAAACAAGGAGTTGGAGATGATGGCTCTGACAGGGCCTTCTGACTAAAAGCTAAATGCAGGTTGTGTTTTGTAGGCCTAGGATCATAGGAAAAATCTCCTCTCTGAAAGGGTTGTCAAGCTTTGGAACAGACCGCTCATGGAAGTGGCGGAGTCACCATCCCTGGCAGTATTTAAAAGACATGGAGATATGGCACTTAGGGACATGGTTTAGTGGTGGCCTTGGGTTAATGGTTATCTTGATCTCTAAGGTCTTTTCCATCCTAAGCAAGTCTATGAAAAGGGTAGATTGCAGTCTGTAAACTGCTGTGTTCATTTTAAATTGGGATGGTTTGTGTCAAATCATACTTAACAAATCTCAATCATGGTTCCATGATCCTTTGTGTAGATAAAATAATGAATTCAATCCCTATCATTGCTACAGCAGCAATTCCTATCACTATTTTAACCCTCAGGAGAGAGCTTGACGTTGTTCAAAATGTTTGCAGGCTATTGCATGATATGCACAATAGATTTCAGTTTACAACTCTGAATACAGATATATTAACAGTTTTTACAATTACGTTGAGCAGATGTCTTGTGGTTGCATTGAATGGGAAAAATCTGACTCTGCCGTTTGGAGTCATGAAAATATCTACTTTTCTCTGATTTTATCTTTTTTTCGTTGGTTGGTCTTGTCTTAAATTCAGGAACAGCACATCTAATGACTTCTCTCACAAAAAGGAGTGGTGATTATTTCTTCTATGCATTAGATTTTTAGCCATATATTAAGCAGTTGGTCACTTTATGCCATACTTTGGTAACAGAATATTTCACTGTCATAAAAGAGGCTACTTCAGTAAGCCATAAATCGCTGAGCTATACTGATCGCTAGAGCTTGGTTTTATGTTCCCATCATGTAAATCCCTTTGTGGCACACTGGTATATGATGTGTTCAGTGCTCAAACCCTTTGTTCAGTTGACTGTTTTAGCATATCTTAACTGCTGTCTGTGCAAGCGCTCCATCAGCCATGATTTCAAGTTGCAAAGATCATTTAGCAATTTAAAAGGCAATCTGTGCCAGTGGAAGCTTTTAAATATCAAAGGGGCTTTTTAAAGAATACTTTCTCAAGTGGATTTGTGCTATTTGTAAAGGATTGAAGTCATTCACTGTTTCTTTACTGAAAATTTGTCTTCTCAGCTACCATCTCAGTTTTACTAAGGCAGCAAATTAGGGAGTTTCTAATGTTGAATATTTGTACAGGCATCCTTAAAGAAGTCAGAAAAAATAATTGCAGCTTGCTGGCCCCATGTAGTCACTCAAGGACCAACCAGTGATCGCAGTGCTAAATCGCGTGGCTCTATTTCATTGCTCTGTTCCTTGGCTTTGTTGTGAGGTGACTCCACCAGAACCAGACGTACAGTGGTTGTGAATGTAAAGCAGTGAAGCACCTTTAGCCATCTGCTGCTGTGAAGTAAATATCACGGTATTTTGGGCAATTATATTTTCAAAAATGCTCTGGTCTGTTGGTGGTGTTGCTACAGACAGCAGTGACAATGACACTTGAATGTATTACAACACTGGTATTACTTTATTTGACTAAAGATCCAGTGGTTTTGAGTGGAAACCAATGGGACTTCATGGAACTGTGCAGTATGTTGCTCTCTGTTCCCCTTCAATTCATGGGGCTGGGCGCCTTCCCCGAGACCTCTACCCCACAGTGAAGGTGACAGTGCCCAGTAACCCCCCTCTTAGGCCCAGTGGAATCCTTTAACCCAGGAGAGAAGGCTGTTCTTACCAATCAGGTAGACAGTGAGCCTCTAGTACAAAAAGAAATCTGGATGTTAAAAGAAATAAAACAATTTTCTTCTTTATGATAGAAATTGCCCATGTCAGAAGACTAAACCATTTTCTGTGAGATTCACTGTTACCCTTCTTCAAACACATACCTGTCATTTCAGACTTCTGTGAAATTAAACCTAAAAATTTCACGTGTCATTTCCTTCTCCCCTTTTTCCAGTTTGAACAGGAGAACCAGAGACTTATTGGTGAAATGAACAATCTCTTCGATGAAGTCAGGTACAATTTTCTGTTACGTGACAGACGGTGGCCCGTGCCGGTCGCATGCCCCAGTCAGCACCCGTGTGCAGGGCACTGGCTGCAGCACTCCTGCCTGCACCCACTGTAGTGGTGTGGGAGGAGCTGGCACAAAACACCAGTGCCCAGCAAAGGAACCACGTGCTGTCCCACACGGTAACAGAATGTAAAGAATGGTTCTGAGGGACACAAACTATCCAGAATAGCACTGGTTAAGTGTCAAAGGTTTACATCCTCCCTTACCCAAGTTTTAAAATACTCAATTTTCCATTTATATCCTGTTGTCCACTGGATATCCAGACGGCAGTAGGGGAGGTGCCACTTCTGACCCCATGCAGAGACAGACAACGGTGCCATTCACTCTCCCCAGCTGTGCAGAACACCCAAACAGCTACTCAAGCTAGAAACTGACTTGGATTGTCAGTCCTAGGCAAGGTGAACTGCACATGCCAGAGTAGCATATGAAAAGGGTGTGTCAAAATCAACTGCTTGGGGCCCACCATGGATGTTGTTATATGAAATGAAATAAGGGACACAGGTGAAAACCCTGGCAGTGAGAGCTGCTCACTGAGCAGTTCTGGGGGTGCCTTTCCCAGAGCTTCACTGTGGGCTGGTTGTCTTCCAGCCAGGAACTGTCCAAGCCCTGGTCCCAGGCTATTGCTGCCTCACAGATGACTGACAGACCAGTGGCCTCCTGAGCAGCCACTTACTGGGCTAGAGAGTCTGAATCTGCAGCAGCAAGACATGTTTGCACTAGTTTTTAATGGAGTATTTCTGTTCTTTGCCAAGACAAATTGAAGGAAAAGTAGTGGAAATCTCCAGATTACAAGAGATATTCACTGAGAAAGTCTTGCAACAGGTTAGTATAATTTAATACTACAGCAGCAAATACAGCTTGAAGATTTTCTTGGGGGTAGTTTGGTCTTGGTTGCCAGCTTGTGAATATAAGATTAATGAATCTTTGATGCAAATGTGAAGGAAAATATTTTTCTTTGTTTTTCAAATTCAAAATCAAGATATTTACCATTGTTACTCACTAGCATGTACCAGGAATAGAAAATGAGACATATATGTTAGAATGATCCCTCTGCCTCAGAACTGGTGTCCTGTTAAATGTGTTGTTATTCAATGGTGGCACCTCTTCCAAAAGAGCTGGGAAAAATCAGACAGGTTAGATTTGGCTCTAGGTAAATAGGAGGCTCCCTGCTGATCTTGGTGGTCTCCATTCAGGTTTCTAAAACCATGGATAAAGAAATTACAACTTAATTGTATTACTCTGTGCTTTGCATCAATGATACAAAGATGTTAGTAATACCAGATTTTAGTACTTTTGAGTTCTGCTTGTTCCCCAAGTCTGTGGAAGAGTTTTTATCCTAACACTCGTTTCTATTTCTCAATTTTTTTCTTTTTTAAACAGGAAACTGATATTGACAATATCCATCAATTAGTTGTGGGTGCAACAGAGAATATAAAAGAAGGCAATGAAGACATAAGAGAGGTAATATTTTGAAGTTGTGTTTTAAACTCACTTGTTTCTCTTAACTTTCAGTTTTTTTCCAGGTGTTGCTTTAAACAGCACATGTGAGCTCACCCACGGGACTGGTGCAGTGGGTGTTGGGGTGGCAGGACAGGGCTTTGGGGAAACTGTACAAGGTAGCTGAGCTTCTCAATAGTTCACACTTGCTAACCATGATCTGAATAGCTACATAGTGCTGCAGAAATATACTTGGCCTCATCAGTTTTTTAAACATGAAGGTCACCTGGCTGGTATTTAAGCACCTGTGAAGTTTTAAAAAAAGAAGGGCCGAGGGAAGAGGGGGGCAGAAATTGCAGACTACCAAAAAAAGACAGTGCTGAAATGGTTGAAACTGGAGTTAGATGCCTAGTGTTAGCAGAAGAGACTCTTTACCACCATGAACACTTCTTGCATGCTCCTAGTAAACAAATCTCTTTCACTTTTTTACTAATTAGAAGGAAAGGATGTTTTCTTTCAAGAACTGAGATTTCAATAAAAACTGAGTTTCTAAATTAGGCCACTGAGTAAATGGCTCACTTCTTTCTCCCTTGTGAAAGCACACAGAAAAGGTATCTCAAGGATGAGTTATCCACTGCTCTGCTCTCCTGAAAAGTGCACCAAACATGGCAAGAACTGAAACTATATTTTGCATCACTTTTCACATTTGTAGGTAGAACTAAGCTTCCTAAACCATCCTGAGAAAAAGTAGCAAATGGTGCTAAAATAAAAACTTTGTTACTCACATTAATATCTGTATCACATAAAAAAATCCTTCCATATGTAAATCTGAAAAATGAGATCAAAAAACAGGTCCCTTGCTGGTGTCAGTTTTGGAAAGGAAAATCCAAGAAAAATACTTGCTCTGAGACTGAAAGAAGTGACTTATCTCCAGAGTTGTCAGGAATTTGTTTGTTTGTTTTTGTTGTTTTTTCATTTAAGTCAGATCCTTATTAGAAAGATGAAGGCCTGATTACTTTTAATCACGGAATTTCACTTTTGGAACTTAAAACTGATTTTGAAGCGTGTACTTTTTGATATAGTTCCTAATGTTTGATTGCATGGGATCTTGGGATTTTAATGGTTTTTATTTTTTTCCAAATGTCCAATTTGAAGATTTTGAATGTGACTTCAGTGTGATAAATCTAAAGAGGTACAGCCAACCTGACCTGTACCCACCTGAAATTAAGGGCAAATTTTGTCGTTTCTGCTGTGGGAGGGAAGGGTGATGCTGCTAACAGGCATTCTGGGTTGCCATTGTTGAAATTCTGTGTGTTTACTGGTGACGGTAACAGGGATAACCTTTTCCTCACAGGCCATCAAAAACAATGCTGGATTTAGAGTATGGATCCTGTTCTTCCTTGTGATGTGTTCATTCTCCTTGCTTTTCCTGGACTGGTATGATAATTAATTAAACATACTGTTGTCTCCATGCTCTGTAAATGTTTTGACTTTTTTCAATGGAGGGGGGTATACAGCATACCTACGTATTTTATGCATTTTTTCATACCTCTGTGATGGAAATATTTTCCAATAAATACATGTGTGCACATATCCATTAGTACATTCATTTTAAATCCCTTTATCAAACATAAAACCACACTTAATCCTCTGGAGAACACGAAACTCTTTGAAAGAGCTGTGAAGAAAGCTACAAGCTGGAGCAGAGCTAAGAGAAGAAAAAACAACAATACTGGTTTTGTCACGGCCACCCCCCTGCGATGTGGAAAGTCCAGCTCCCATCCCAGATCAAGAGAAAACTGTTACTGTGCAAAAGCATCTACACTGTCTCAGGCGTTTATTTCATCACACCACTTCAGTACACAGTGATCACTTTGCACATAAATGACCTCTACTTCTAATCCTTTGAAACTACTTGACTCAGAAATCAGCTTGATCTTATGGTAGTAATAATGATAAGGAGTCAACTAAAGAGCTTTACTTGTAGGTGAAAAGAGAGAATACAACACAAAGAGATTGTGCAATGAAACAGATGTTCTGGGATGCTGGAACAAAGCCAAAGGATAGACAATATTAAAGTCAAACTCTTCAAAGTACTAAAACTGGAAGCAATTTGTTAACTAAAAAAAGTCTCAAAACCAAGTGCAGATAAGACTTAATAAACTCCCTCCTATTAAATCAGAGGGAAAATGGTTTTGACTTCAAGAAGCATAAACAATCTGTTTCTCCTAGATCGTAAGGCTTACTAATTTTTATTGTTTATTGTTACGAGGAGAAAAAGAACTTGTTTCTCATCAGTATTTACTTGTGCATTAAAGTTTTTATTGTCCTAAATTTAAGGGGAGGAGACGGATTGTGAATCATTTCTATTTAGGACAGTCTTGGGAAACAGATCTTTCCATCCTGTAAAATCTGAATGTTGATATGAAATGTGTGTTTTCCTATCTCTCTTCTGAAATGTATATTTCTATACATTTTATGCAACAAGCAGCATCATTCTTATTCCTTACTCTGCACAGAGTGAAAATGTCAAAAGTTACATGTGAATTAATTATATTCAATAAAGCAGATGCCTGTTAGAAAATGCAGACACGGTATGTTTTAAAGATCTTAACATAAGCTGGATATTTTTAAATGCAAAGAAAAATTTGGCACATAGTTTATTGCTCCTTAGGCATTCCACATACCATGATGACTTAATAAAAAGCCTTTTACAGCTGCACTGTGTAATGCACATTTCCTATCAAATCTAGAGCATTGAGTCATAATGGTTATTTTTACTGTATTGGGATAACAGGCTTCTGCTGGAGAAAAACAGCAGTAGAGCTGACCACGTTTGTTCTACAGATCTTGAGAAACAGCCTATACTGGTGTTTTCCCTTAATTTTTGTACAGACTCCACCAAAAAAAGGAACTTTTGACATGTCCACTCTCCCTTGTCCCATTCAAGTTACACAAATAAAAAGGCAACTTGCTTGCCCAGATGCTTCACACATTTTGTATGTTAAATAAAATGTCTTTTTATAATGTATATTTAAGATTTGTAATAAAAATGAAAACATGATTTCACACAAAGAATAGGTAAGTTTGTAATTACAATGGAACTTTAGCGTGCATCCACAATACTATGTTCTTCTACGTCTTTTCCCCTCCCAAGCCATACACAAACAGTTCTACTCTTCACTCTGTTTCACATGGAGCTGTAACAGCCAGTTGTGGTATCTAATACGCTACTGTTTCACTTGTGATGCTCCGTGTTTTAAAAAGTATCAAACTGCAAACTATACATAAACAGAAAGCTCTTTCTAACTAAAAAAAAGGGAAAATGTGAATGTAGTACAACAGAAAATTTAGACATTTACTCCTTCAGCTGTATCCAACAAATGACATAGTGGACTACATGTACTGTGAATAGGCTTTCTGCCTCTTAAATATGATCAAAAGATGTCATTTCTCATTAGAACATCCTGAACTGTATATTTTTTACACTATCCTCAACACCCACCACTAAAACTGCCTGTGTTTTTCCATAATGTCTATCTAGTTTGTGTTTTAGTGCACATCCTTACCAAGATGCTAAAGCCACAGTGGAAATGCAGTTAAATCCTGTTGACAGCAATAAGAAAACATTGAGCATGCCTTGTTGCAGAGAACTTCATTATCACTTACAAAAAACAGTAAAGGAAATGCAAGGAAAAATGCAACCTGACAGTTTCTTTGTCCATACAAGTCATTACAGTACGCCCCAATGTCAGTGCTGACTATCCTTCTTGCTTGAGCCCAAACTAAAGATTACTTAGAGCTTTCAGCTAAACAAGAGATCACTCTAGTTATGGCTGGGGTGTTTCAGTTTGCAAAATGACAAAGAATTCAAAAACTTAATAAATTAATTATCTGTTCAGACAACAGAACACATGATTTATCTAAGGTCCAAGCCCTGAAAATCCAGTGACAAAATCTATCAGTATCCAATAAACTGCAAGAACATACCTAACGTTGGATTTTTTTTTTTTTAACATTGAAAATGGTGTCAAAGCTCTACAGCAATGCTGATATGCACCTGGGGTTATGCCCATGAATGTTCTGCAGCAAGATTTGTTTTCGTTTTTTCTTTTTTTTTGCAAAGCAGTATCAGCAAACAGAAGCAATTGCACCATAAACATGAGTAACCTCTAAATTATCCATAATTATATTTAATGAAAAGTTCCTTGAAGTCCCTTAGTTACCTTCAAATGACATAGTTTTAATAATTAGCTTATCATACTAAGCTGATTTCTCAGCAGCTTCA
Source organism: Edolisoma coerulescens (assembly GCA_013397115.1). NCBI lineage: Eukaryota > Metazoa > Chordata > Aves > Passeriformes > Campephagidae > Edolisoma > Edolisoma coerulescens. The sequence goes on along the minus strand of VWZW01003059.1, from coordinate 4,051,812 downwards.
GTCTCCTGTTCAGACAATTTCTCTTCTGACAGTACTGTCATCCACGGGGACACGGAGCGCGTGATGGTTTGTTTGGCCAGGTTGTAGTGGTTTATGACTGTGTAAAATTTCCCTCGAGCGCTGGAGTCTTGTTCAGAGTAGTAATTTTCCAACCCAGCTGGAATGCACTGATTATTCTGAAAAGAAAATCCATTGCTTAGTTTTCAGATACAGCCCCCCCCCCATACACATGAAGCAGGTTAGGGTTTTTTTCTCCTTTTCCTTTTAGTCTAAGCCAACAGTCACTTTGTGTGAGTCAAGATGCAACATACAGCAATTAATTACAGTGTTGTCCTGCTGTGTTCGAAATGTTCTCCCCTGCAATCCTTAAACTACTCATGCATTTGCCAGGAAGACCGACCTGGGTTTATATGCCAGAATAATTAACATACAAGAAATGTGCTTGCCTAAAATTATTTTTAAAAGTATTCAGTCTCCAGTTCCAGCCACATTTTGCTGTTTATTCCTGCCCACCAAATTCCAACTGTTTGGTTTACAACTACAGCTGTCTGTATCCTACTGTTAGATTAACTTCAGGCAATTTACCCTGGTGTTTGCAGTCTGAGGGACAGAAATTAATACAGATATATTTGTGCCAAGGTATGAACAGCTTTACAGCCCAGTAGCTAACACACAGAGGGAAAACACTGTGGGTGGCCAAGCGTATGTGCAAGTGTGTACACACATACAAAATACTTCACTCCTGACTGTCAGAAAGATGTAGCCAACAGCAGGCTTTTAAAAAGCTCTCTGGAGCTGTGAGACTACATTATTTCACTTCCCAGGAGTGTAAGAGCACTAAATAGAACCTGCTAGATGCTCAGAGCTTTGGAAAGTGAAATAGATAATTTAAAGAGTAAAACACAAAGTAGGACCCAAATTTTGCTGTCATCTTAAAAGCCAAAGTAAATGTGCCTGTGCAGTGTGTTTGTCACAGGTATCATCCAGCATCTGTTCCAGTGATGGTGCAGGAAGAGCCTATGGAGCAGCTCATGGCACCGAAGGAAAAAATGATTTGGACTTGTACTGTGACCCCCCAGGTTTTGCCCCAGGTCTTGGGGTCTCTCTGCAGGTCCTCCTGCCACACTGGCCAGTCCAGGCAGTCTTGCCTTATACTTCAGTGTGTTAGGGCAGTCCCCTGAGCAATTGAATTGATTCTTGGTAAGTCAGAAGTAGCTGCAGCTTGAGGAAGAATACATTTTGTCATTTCTGCTCTGGCTGTTTTAAAAATAGGATATTCAGTCTTCCTGCTTCCAGCACCAGAGGACTAAAATTTGTAATACTACAGCACAGCAGCTTTGAACTGCTACTGTTGTACTTGGGAAACAAAATTTTATATTGGGAATTTCTCAGCAGAAAAACACATGCAAAAATTCCATGGGTTTTAAGACCAGATGCTACCTTAAAAGTGTCCACATTTACTTCTCAGTTGACTTATGTCCATGTCAAAAAAAAAAAAAAAGAGGCATAAATAAGCACCAGAAACAACAGTTTCAAATGGGTTTAAGTCATAAAAAAAGACGGTGAAGACCCAGCAGACAGTCTTGGCTTAATACAGTCTGCTTCCTAAAAAGGCTAGCATGAAAAAAATCATCAAAAGGTAAGAAAGAAGAAAGGAATACTTGCCAGAACAAGAGGCCCACAGCTAGTCTTAGAACCTGCCTGCCCCTGATAAAGTCCATCACGTGGCACATGGATGGCTCAAAGATGCCTCGCTGTCACAAACCCAACAGCCCTCCCACAGAGTCAGCACCTCACTGGCTCAAACCCGCGGGTGTGACAGAAGCCTCAAAGTGTGTCAGACTTACAGGAGTGCCCAGAGTTACCACAGCCACCCTGGTTCCCTTTATCTGTGATCTTTTGTCAAGGCAGCAGCCGGGGCAAGTCTCCCTCACAGTTTTGTTGAAGTAGCAGCACAAAGCAGGCAGGATTTAACCCTGGCTAAACAGCACCGGTGTCTGTTCAGCACTGTGAGTCAACAGAGGTTTTCCCATGCTCATCATCAGTGTATTTGCCAGATACAAGACTGAGACCTAGATTTATAAAAACATAATCCAGGAATATGGAATAGAGGTATTTCATATGCATATTCATATACATCTTCTGGAAGTATTATCCATGTTTTATCTGGGATAACTGACACTACTTCTGATGTGATAAAATGGCTAAGAAGTACGTAGACACAGACATATTTGTAGTGATTATTTCACCCAGTCATAGGATGTAATCACAATTCTAAATACTTAAGATGGGGAAAGGAACACAATCCATTGAACTAATGAAATCTGCCGAGGAAATTCAAGCAAATATAATTATTAGAGCTGAAGACAAGCCAAGATTACTGACAGTCTGAAAAAAAGCCACAGAATCTTGTGTTGCCTTCAGAAGCAATTTGCTTTGTAGCAGGCAAAAATGACTCAGTAATGTTGGGGGGGAGTAGGGGGAGCTTGTAGTCACAAACATGCAAAACATCTGACAGAAGAGCCTAAAGAAATACACATCAGTCTCCCTCTTGACTGCATTTTTGCTCCCAGGATTTCATGTTTCTAGAACAGATGGGAAAACCTCTCCTTTTACTCCTTGCCCCTTGTGTACTGCCCAAGGACAGCCCCTTGGCTTAGTTCCCAGTCCAGGGAAGCCATGCAGCACTCAGTGACTGAGTGATGGGAACTGCTGCTGATTCTTACCCTGCCACTTGCCTGAGACTTTCAGCTATGCAGAACATTTATTTCCATCCTTTTTATTTGTTTCCATGGTTCCCAGGTGAGAGAAGTAAGAAGGAAGGCCATGAGGAGAAACTGGGATGCCCCGGAGTGACTTGCCAGTCTTTTTTTCACAACCCTTCTATTTTGGAAATTAGTTACAGGTTATGGCCTTGGATGCCAGAGAAAACCCTGGTTGCCAGCCTATATCTGTCTGAATTCAGATGATTCCTTTTGTTCCTTTGACATGAAGACCCCAGTGGTATGCACTTATAAATAGTATCTTCTGTCACGTTAACTTTGCTGGGTCAGTAATTCCCAGTTTAACAGATGATAGTGTGGTCTTCAATGCACTGAAATGACTTTGCTGTACTGTCCACGAGTCTGAGAACACAGGTGCTTGGGCAACAAAAGCTACAGGGTAACAGATAGGGTACAGAACATACTGAAACCCAGGGGAAATTCCTCAGGATGCAGGTGCACTCAGGTTTTTGCGGTGAGTCTCACCAGTAGGTTCTGATGAGTGCTCCAGAGAACCAATCTGCACAGCAGCAGTGCTAAGGCTGTCTCAGAAAGCTTAATCTAGCACAGAAATAAGATTGCTGTACAAAGGAAAATGAGCACCTTTTTAAGCACACCTTCATGGCCTGGAGGCGGAGTACAGCAGAAACCTTTGGAACTGCTCCATGTATGAGAGCATCAAAGCAGAGAAGAGTGAGTCTGACTCAGAGCTGTGGTTAGCTCAGCCTTTCTGCAGAGATTCCTGCAGTACCAGGCTTCCTGAGGCAGGCACAGTCTTTGGCCTTAACCAGGAAATCACCTCAGCATCTGAAACCTGGGAACATCCAGACCAGAGAATATTTTTGAGTCCACCTGAAGCATGAAGCCAGCCCACAGAGACACAGGTCACAGGGTGACAGACTTCATGTTTCCTAGGACATCTGTACCAAGCTGTGCCATCACGTATCATGGACTCCCCCCAAAAGAGATGCACAGGCAAATAAATACAAAGTCATCTTAACAGCAGTAGTTTTCAGGCCTTGTGTCATTTGCCAACATCCTTATCCTGTAGAACTCTTAAAAAAGACTTACATGACCAAAGATGCTGTGTCTCCTGGCATTATGCCATCAAGCAGCTGGAAACAAAACACCAGCTCCAGGAAAACCACCAGGAGAGTAACCATGATGCAGCCCTGTGTATGTGCTGCACCTTAAAAACAGCACGAGCTATGGGACGTTCTGCCTAACTTCTGTCCCAAACACAGGACCCAAAAGAGAGAAACACAACCAGACTCTGGTCACAGAGCTGAAATACAGCTAAGAAAGTCTTCTTTCCTTAAATATTTGTGACACTGGCAAGAAAAGCCAAAAGAAGCCACAAAGCTGCAACTCAAAGGAGAGAACAACTTGCTGTGAAAGGAGGCAGAAGCAGGAGCCTGTTGCTAGACTTATACAGGAACACGTAACTGGCTGTTCCTGTCAAGCCAGGATCACATCAAGACAGGCTTGAAAGGAACATACAGTCCATGTTCCAAACTGCTCAATGCCAAGAGAAAGCTTAGGGAAAAAAAAAGTCCTATTGTCCCCTGTGACATGACCAGAGGGGTTTCCGTGCCTCAGACAACACAAAAAGCCAACAGCAGAACCAAAAGCTGGATCTCCTGAGTTATTCAGCCAAGTACTCTAACCACAGTATCTTTTGCCCTTGAACAAAGAGAAAGCAGTAACCAACTGAATGGTTGAACCTAAATTAATCCAGAAGGGCTTCATGGATTATAATTTTGGACTAGATTCTTGTAAGATATTTATGTGCCTGAAGTGACAGATAAAATCCTGAACAGGATTGTTGAGGAGTGCTGAGGCAGCCATCCCTTCTTAAATCTTTTTGAAGTTCATACTGGGTACCCATTTGATTCATTACGTGACTAAATATTATTAAAAAATTAAAGGGAAGAATGCCATTATCACTGCTACTTTTCTTACCTAATTACAGCCAAGTTCAACTCTGCTAAATTTACAACTGGGAACTCAATGTTACTTTTCTGACTTTCAGCCCAGGTCATAGCAAAGGAGCCAGCACTACCATCTCACACAAATAAAGTGAGCCCAGCCTCCCTTTTGGTTAGAACCAGTATTTTTTCCAATAAATGTGTTTTCCCTTTTCTGGCATCACTTTTGGCAGTAGGACTTGGAGGTCACTGTTCTAGAACAAGACGTTCTTCCTACAAAAATAACCCTGAAGTAACTCTACTACTCTTAATGAGAACATCACTCTACTGTTTCTTTGACACATATTCCAGATTTTTTTTCCTCCACATTTTATCATTTTCTTATTTCCTAAGACACAGTAATTTGGAGGAACGTGCAACATTAAATCATATGACCCATAAACGAGGGCTTTGTCCAGACAACTACAGGTGAAGTAAGTCTACAAGACACCAGTGTTTGGACTTTTGCTGTATTTTCAATGTTTAAAGCATTAGCAAAATAGCACTATTAATACTGTGCAATACTACAACCTCAATTATAAATTACTAAGAAAAAGCATAGCAGGAAGCACGCTAACCTATGAAAAGAAACACCAAATCCGTGCAATACAGCAGGACTTAATCAAGGTTATGCCTAGAACAACACAGAATATTACATACTCTACTGTTTTTCTAAAATGGGTATGCAATTTACCTTGAAAACAAATCCTTCTGGACAGGTATGATCATACTTGTAAACCTTGTAGACTACCAGAAATACAACACATGTTAAGAATGCAAGGGCAAAAAGGACCAGCACCGTTACCTGCAAAGAAAAAGAAAACATGCTTATGTTAGTAATGCACTGCTTATTCTATTGCTGCTTGTTACTGCAGGCAGCAGAAGTCAGCTGTGAATGCACTTTACAGTAAAATCAAGCAAAGGATAAAACCAGCTGCTTAATTATTGAGGGAGAACAGAGAAGCAGCACGTAAGTGCTTCTACCCTGCCCTTCTCAGAGAAAGAAAGAGGATCATCTGGTCAGTGGCCCATTGCCTCTGTACTGCAAGGTTTTGATTGCATTTCTGTTCAAGGCACATGAGGCCAGGACACACCAAGGTAGCTTGTGTCTGCTGTTTTTTCAGTATGTGGAGGATGTAAGTCTTAAGTCTAGTTTATGTCAGCTGATAAGCATGTTTGTTTTCCCTGTGCCTGTCCAAGAATGCAGTCAGGTGACAGTAAGTCAGCACAGGTGTCATCCAGAGGTGACTCTTGCAGAGCATGGACAAAGTAACATCTGCCCTTCATTGTTAGGATCAGCGTTTGTTGCACCTGCTCTGAACTCAGGGATAGTTACACCAGTAGTCTGCATTCTTGGTTGCTCAATACTCCTTAATTTATAGGTTGAAACAGGACTGCTTCATCACACAGAGACTGCACAGGAGCAGTTCACTGCCAGATCCCTAAGGGAATACACCATGTTCAACACTGGGCTGGCCTCCAGGAGCTGTGTGGCACCTCTTGCACAGTGCTCACAGAGAAGCCACTGCAGACAGCCTTGCACGGCTTTTCACCATGTCCTTCAGTACCTCTCTGCCCCTGAACTTGGGCTGCAGAGAAGTCCAAGACACACCTTAAGACAAATCTGAAATCAGTGTCAGTATCAAGCTAACATTTCCCAGGTACAAACTCCGAGCAGCTGGAGACCAGCAGCCTTCTGGTGTGACACAAGACAGAATTACCTTTAGAATTACATCAGCCATTGATGAGAGAAAGCACAAAATTTTGTCCAGCAGTTACAGTGCAAAGCTCTCTAATTCAAACCCATTTTTGTGGAAGGGGTGAGCTGAGCAAATAGCATTCATTACCTGGGAGAGTATCCCAGATGTGTTTTTATTATTCTAAAACTTCTACTGATAGACAAATAAGTAGGTCATGGAGATAACACAGTAAGAGTGATTGAGATGAATTTTCTTTCTGGCAAGTTAGAAAGAAGCAGGCATGTGTTACAGCATAAGAAACAGTAATAAACAGAAACAAACAAGATTATATGATTCATTTTTTAAAACAAAGCATAATATGATCTAAATTTTAAGGTAAGATGAGTAAACCAGCTATATACACCTCCTGAAAAGAGAACTTAGGCAAATCAGGGTCAATTAACTGAAACAAGAATAATCTGGTATTTGAAAAAGCAAAAACAACAAAAAATTTTAGCTTTGCCTCTTGGCAAAAACAACCACCATGTACCCCCTTTATGACAAACCTCTGGACTAACAGAGGCTGCATCACTGCAAATGGTGTGTGGCAGTGGTATTAGGACATTCCAGGACTGCAATAAACTTAAGGGACTTCTCATCCTGTGAAAGCAAATTTCATCATGGGCAGGCAACAGCAAGTGCTGTATTTCCTGGCTGAAACAAGGCTGAGGAGTATTGTGTGTTGCTGAAGCCAAGGATTTAGTAAGGATTTTTGACAGAAAGAAAATAAGCAAAAAAAAAAAAGGAAGGCTGGAGTAGAGGCAAGGACAACTGCAGATCAAAAAGTAATTTAGCAGGAGAAATGGAGAAATTGATGTAACAATGCCAATTGAAATGAGACTTGGAGCAAAGGACCTTTCTAGTTAATAGCAGTATGTTCAGTTTCTCAACAGTCACTGGATTACAAAAGAAAAAGGAATCATATTCTTAATTACCCCCTGAAAACTTCACATTGACAAGAATTTTCATATCTAATTGGTCTTTCTCCAACTTTATTACTTGTTTGCATACACAAAAGTTAACATGGACAGCTCACTCTGTCTTGCCAACCTTGTATGCTTACATCTCCCATGTCTCAGTATGTTCTGCATGAATCCCAGAGACAAAGTACATTTTCACCTTCCTTTCTGGTCATTCCCTGTGGCCCAGTTTAATAACAACCAACATAACACACACACGTCCCCATTCCTGGCCCAGCTATGCCCTAGCTCAGCTCTTCTGATGGGTTTTTTATCAGGCTTCTGGCTCAAGGCAGCTCTCTTTAGGAGCACATGCCTGTGACATGGAGCACGGACATCAGGCAGAACAATTGCTATGGCACAGATCAACTCAGCTCATATTTGTCTCCACCACAAATAGGAGCTCAGAGTTTAAAATGTTTTGAAAAATATTCTCAAGTCTCAAAATATTTTAACCATATTTCCTGGCCCTTCTACTAGCAGCCAGTAGCAGAATTGTAACATTATTTCCCAGCTGACATAAAGATGAGGTCGCAGGAACATACTGAGACAACATACTAACAAGCTATTTTGTAATTGAGACTAAATATTAAGACAATAAGAAAAAACTATTTCCACAATCACTGCAGGATCACTTTTCAAAGCTTCAAAACTGCTCTGAGAAGTAACTGTTTTTTAAAAGAAGATAAGAGCCCAGTGTTGTGTTGATTGCTGGAGCCTGGCAGGTTGCAGAGCCACAGCCTCAGGGGTGATTTGCTGAGACCTGTTTTCAGTGACAGTGTGGAGCTGTGAGTTCTCACTGCTTGTACATGTTCTTCCACTGCCACACAGTAAGCCAAGGGAAGAGTTCTCAGGGGTCCTGCTTCAAAAATCTCACAGAATTTTTCTCTCTCATTTACTGTATTTCCTAATGTTACTAATTTTGGTATTAACATGTAAATTTTTACTCTCATTATCTCCAATGATTTGCAATCACACTCCATCTGCAAATCCCTAATCAAGTAAGCTCTTGTCTCCCTCCTATTAGGAGAGAAGCTCCCTTCTTTACCATCCTTCAGGATACAAGTAACTTCTATTTAAGGACAGCTGCAGATGCAAACGGCACAGACGGAATCTAGAGGTGGATTTCCTTCCAAGGTGATTGCCATCACCTGTTAATCCAACCCACATCTCCCTTTTAAGGTGAAGATTCTTCCCTTTTTTCTAATAGCTATTTTTCTTCACTCTCATAATAACCCACCACTGATGGTCCACAATGCTCATATCCCCGTGTTCACTCCTGAACCTGAGGCAGCCAGCTTCTCTCCCCGGCCACTAACACAGTGCAACCTCTGCGCTTCACCTTCTGAGCCCTCTCCTCCCAGATGCCTTTCAGAAATAAAAGCATGAAGAAATAGGAGGCAACAAGCTGCTCTTCAGACCACAAGCAACCCCAAAGCTGCCATTTTATTGCTTTCTTCCACAGCAACTTTGCACACTTGCTATAAACTGAAGTTATTCTCTTCTTCCTACCAACACACTACTCAAAATTTGCCCTATTCCTCAGGCAGGAGTGGATGCAGTGTGTGCACGAGCACCACTTCCCTTCTTCTGGAAGGAAATCTTGAATCTCCTTTTTGTGGTAGCCAGCTGGCAGTGCAGGACCCCACACAGTACAAGCAGAAGTCTTGTGAATGACTGTGATCATTCACTGCCATGTACATCCTGCAGAACTCCAAGGTGACTGTCACACCTCAAGAGTGATGGGCTTTTAAAACACTTTTCTTGAAATAACCATAAGATAGGACAAACAACCATTTCTTTTACCTAGGAATTCAAAGTGTGATTTTGCTTTCATCTTGAGTGTGACATTTAAAGTTAGTTTTAAGAGGATCTGGCAGCAAAACGAAGTGAACAGAGAAGATGACAAGATATTATGTATGTGGCAGATTTTTGAATAGATTGTAAGTGAAGAGCAGAAGAAGGACAATGTCTAGCCAGAAGCCATTAGAGTAATCGAAATGAGAGATGACTAATGAATGAACTAAGCATACCCACAGCAAAGAACCTGTCTTCAGACTCTGTAAGCAGTTAGCTGAACAAATGAAACTCACCATATCTGACAACTACACTGGCATGTACACAGCTTGTGATAAGGCCTTTACCATAAGATCTAGCAGATCTTCCCCATCAGTCCATGCTACTTTGCCTCAGCTGCAAAACACTGCAAGCTGTATTTTCTCTGCCTGGCTACTGCAATCTCCTTCCTCACTCCACTAATGTTTATTTGGACTCCCTTTTTAATCAAGCTGGATAATACTACAGCAAAACTCATCAATTGCACCAACAGTGCCTGCTTCTCTTCCTGGTCATGTTTCAAGGCATGCACAAGTCTACCCTTTTTTCTCCTCTCAGCTCCATCCATTTTGCTGTCTATTTTATCCTACTGTCCCACTAAAGCCTGGGTACCATCCATTTCTCCTCTGCCTTCACCTCTACTTCTCTAATGCCTCCTCTTGCCTGAAGTTCTTTCATTAAGCCACTCATACTGTGCTGCTCTGCACCATGCCTTCCTTCATGCTTTTCCTTCCATCAGCACACAAACCCGTGTAGAAGCATTCCTCTTATTAGAAGTGGAACTAAAGTGGAACTAACAAGATATGCAGTGATTTTCACTGCTCAATCACTGGCACTTGGTCACATCTCATCTCTGCTCTACATGTATGCATTATCTATTTCAACTGCAGCCTCTTGGGAACACAACTCTCATTTCTGATCTGTCTGTGAAGTGCGAGGCACAGACTTGCTGCCAGCACTGAACAAGAAGAGCGAAAACATACACTTACAGAGCACCTTTCATATGAAGTGATTTATAGCCAATTAATGCTTTGCTCACCAGTAAAATGCGGAGACCTCTGGGGTGAAATACAGCAACTCTGTGCAACCACTTAGGACAGGAAATTAAGATTATTGCTATCCAATTCAAACTACAAGACAATTTTAGGCAGACGGCCTGTAATTACAATAGATTGTGTCTGGCTACATCCCACAGACAAAAATTCGTAAAACATTGCATTGACTTTCCTGCTAATGGCCGTGACCTCCATTTCACCTCTCTCCACTAAAATCCTGCATCTCCAGCTACACAATGCCCTCTACCAGCATGTTAGAGAACACAAAAATCAGCTTTGCACTTATCACTGCTTTTGCAAAATTATGTCCTTGTTTGCTATTACCTCAGCCTGCCCCTGGAAGTTTAAATTAAAAACATGTCTAAAACAACACACTCAAGGATTAAGAAATGTTCACCTTGTGGGAAATGGCAATGTGAGAGAAAAAAGGAACATTTACATCTATACATGCAATATTTGACTCGTATTCATTTACAGAGCAATGCAAATTACACAGAACACCCTGGTACAATGGCCTATACTTGCTGTGGGAATATACAGGATGACCAGTGACTCCCAAAGACAACCAGGTGCCTTGTCTCAGAAGAGTATTTCTAACATTACATGTCATGTTTAGCTGTATGACTGGTATCCATCTATTAAACTCAACTTCTTCACCACAACATTCCCATCAAAAGTTTGTGCTCAAAGAGGATGATAGTTTTGGGGCAGGTTGTACAGAAAAAGCAAGAGAAATCAAAACACTATCCTTCTCAAACAGAAATGACAAAGAGGAGGAGAGAACTGTCTTGGATGCTTACCTGGAGATGACTGAGAGTAGGAACAAAAAAGGCAGGCAGATTCATGAGGACAGTAACAGAAAAGAAGCTACAGAACCAGAGCTTATTAACAGCTACAGTGCAAGACAACAGGACCAGTCTGCAAGGAAATTGATTAATGACACCTGAGGGACACAGTGTCAGACAAAAACAGGTTAACAAGGCACTGGCCTTGAGATCCTAGAACTGCAGCTTAACTCAGTTATTCCTGACAATGTTCCTGTCATCTTCCATCACAAGACACCACATATCGTGTTTCTTAACAACAGGGATCTGAGGAAGCAGTTCAAGAAACCCTGTGGCACCAAGATAAGAACCTTACTACCTTCCCATACAAATCCAGAAGGTATTACTGAGGCCAGGAAAAGGCTGCATAATGTTATTACAGAAGAGGAAAGGTTATTTAAGTGATACATCTGGAGAGATCCAAAACATCGTCTGTGTCACCAGTGTGACTGGTTCTGTTCCAGTAAAAGGATTTCTAATGGAGACAGTGGCAGAGGACACCTGACTTATAGCAGGGGAGCTGTGTTAAGCATCCACTTTACTTAAATCTTCCAGCTCTGACTATAAAATTCCTTTCAACCAAAAATTTAGCAGGAGGATTGTCAATGTCATATCAGAGAATATCAAACATTATAAAAAGGAAAAATGACAGTTGCCATGCAGTGCCTTTACTTACATCAATTATTTTAAAATAATAGTCGCAGTGAAAGAACCACCTCCTTTTTTTGTATTTGAAGTAGTAATGAAATAATTTAAAGCCTGCCAAAGACTTATACTTGTGAGCAACTTTAATCCTGTGAGTAGTTCCACTGGAGGAACAGAACTACTAAGGACAGTAAGTACCTGTCACTCTTCCAGCACTAAGTGACAGACACAGAATATACTTAAGGAAATGATACCTGTACAAGAATCAGTTGACATCTCAGGCTCCTAAGAGACTTTTAAAGTGGGAGCAAAGAGCTACTCAATGCACAAAGTAATCACACAGCAACAAAGAGAGAACTGTTTTCCTTGTTTCTGATTATTTTTGCAGCAATAATAATCACTGTCATTACTAAGAAGAGCTACAAAAGTGTTGAGGCAGGAACATGTTTAAGGATGCCCCTCTGAAGATGGAAGAAACCCCTGAACAGTTAGATGGATGTTGAATACATTTTTGCAGTCCTAAAGTGACCAGGTAAAACTGTGAGAACTGATCTTGAAGTTTCAATTCCTCTTCCATAACCTCATGCAGACATTTCAACAGCTGCTTGCTACTTGATAGTACACGGCTTGCATGGTCTTAGCACAGAGATAAGCTTGAGGCTTTGGCTCTGCAGTTAGATGGATGTAGAGATGTCAAGGATAAAGTCAGAAGAACTGAACTGCCTTTGAATAGAAACAAAAGGCTGAAGGCATAGAACAGCTTGGGTTGATTTAAGGGCTTGAAATTTATTATGAAAAATCAGTGTTTGCTTTCAAAATACCTCTAAATGTTCTTTACTGAGGTTTTCTCAAAGACAGAAAAAAAGTCATGCTTTGATACAACAGATTTTTTTAAATGGGTGTGTTTGTACACAACTGCCAGCTGCAGCCCAATCGATGGGTGCCAGAGTAGACATCCCACTACAAAATCCAACTGGAGGTTATAAAAACACTGCTCTGTCAATGGGGGAGGCAAAGGTTTGGCCTTGGGTAACTCATACCATCAATTTTCTTCTGCCCTAACTTCCTTCTACGTCCTGATTTGCAAGGCTCCTTTGAAGTTACATTTCCAGCCTTGTGTTACTCTGTGCAGTGGACAATTTATGAGAGAGAAAAATCTGCCTCGTTCAAAGTTGCTTTCCAGATGTGCAGAACCAACTCTCCACATCAGCCTACACTGTTCAAAGAACAAAAGCAAGACTTCTGTTTCTATATGGGAAATAATCTTCAGTGAAAAATCACATCTTCCTTGGTGTGGTTAGTGCCATAAAAATAAATTAGGGGAACAGGGTTCTCAGAATCAGGAAATCTTCACATTCTTCTGAGAGATTCTGATTTGAATTCAGAATGTGGTTTCATAGAGGAAAATTATACTTGCAGTTTTCTTTGTAAACATTCTCAGCTCTGTTATAATAACTGTGGTAATGTGAATTGAATGCAGAAAAATACATTTTATAATTGATTATTCACCAGGTGCTAAAACACCAAATGATCTACATGACATATGCACATGCTGGAGTGACTTCATTTGTTAGAATGTGTAACTTCTCAAGAGGAACAGCTTTAGATGATCTGCACTGCTGAATCCCAAAAATGCAATCTGCTTTGTCATTATTTAAGAAGTACACCCTAGAATACACATGTGAATTATTTGTAAATATGACTGGCTGACTTGCTTTATTTTTAGCACAACATTTGGGCTGTGTCTTGTGGCAAGCTTGTGCATCAGTGATGTACAATACTGAAGTCATTAAAATAGCATCTGAAAGTTTTCTCATGAACACAAGCCAAAGTCAATATCTCACCAGTTAAATAATGCATTTCATAATTATAGCAAATATTTAATTTTCAAACAAATATCTTTTTGCTCTCTCAGAATCAACAGCAGAAGTTAACATGATGGCTCACAATTAATAAGGACCCAGGAGAAAACCTCACACAATCAGTACTTTTCATCTACATATTTATGAAATGTTATCAATTATTCATGTCATATTTACTACTGGGAGTGGTGAATATGACAATCATCCCCGCTGGAGAACTAGTCAAGTTTTCTTTAAAATGTTGCAAGCAGCATTATTCAATTCTAAAATTGTTATATAGAGATTAAGGGACATTTTTAGGACCTGAATGTTCTGCATGAACATTGTTTTCAATTAACTGAACCACAGTTTTCCTAACTGATCAATCCCCACACTCTTCTTTAGAAACCTAGACTTACAGCCACAATGTGAATCACCCTGCAATTCCCAAGAGATACCAAATCTTACAGAAACCTCTCTGATGCAGTAGTTACCTAGCAGCAAAACCTAGCAACCCTGTAGTATGAGATGAATCCCAGAGCGATCATCATAAAGTAATATCTAAAAGATATTTTATTTAAGTATGCCTATCCAAAGGTATATAAAAATGCAACGCAAAAATCCTCAGGCTTTTAACTATTCAGCTATACAGATTACAAAGGACTACCCAACAGCATGACAAGCTTTTTATTTGTTTTCAGCAGGGTCTCATTTGCTCAGCTCTCCCAACAAAGACAGAAACCCCCCCCAGATTTACAAAAGGATGCACAAACCTTTTAGATGTGACTAAGATACTCAAAACCCTTCCTTAGCTACAATTTAATGTCCCAGCAATGAAATCCCTTAGGCCCTACTGCTAAACCATAAGTGCAAAATTCTTCAGGGCCAGGCTCTGCTCAGCTGCTTGGAACCAAAGTCCTAACAGGGCACTCAAACTAAAAACTGCCTCTCCTTTCTCTTCTACAACATAGTAAGCATTTTCCAATCGCCTTAGTGTGGCCAGGACATGCACAAAGACAGCCAGACATAAGCTCTCCTTGTTCTGAGCTGTCCATTTGCATTTACCCCACCCACACCCGAGAGGAAGGGGATTACTCTCAAGGACCAGTACTATGGTGCCAGGAGGATGAAGAGAGAACATCAGTCAGAATGTAGCATTTTCCCTGCGGGATGGGACGTCCTTGCCCCAAATCAAGGAATGGGAAAAGATGGAACTAGGTTTCTTACCTCCTTAGTAAAACCCTACCACACCCAGTAACATCTCTCCTTGGCTGTCTGGGGTGGTTCCCCACACACCTGACTGGGAACCTACGTGCTTCACTGTATGGCTGAAGACTCCGCCAGGTGAACGGCACTTAAAACGTTTGTCGCAGCAACACTCTGCAAAGTTCCTTTCCAAATACAGTCTGATCCCTCCGTGAGCCTTCACTTTGTTTGTTTAGCATGCTCTGATTCCACTGTGAGCTGCATATACACTTCTGAAGGTCAGCTTGGGCCTGGGCAGCTTTCAGAGCACTGCTCAGGCACAACAGTACCAAAATCTCCGGGTGTGCCCTAAAACTCCTATCATGCAGAGTTTAGAACTGTGCAATAGAAAGAGAATCCACACCTTTACTGAAGCCCTGTATTTTCCCCTCATACAAAATGTTAGGCTTTGCAAAGGTATTTTTACTTGTGCATTGAAGTGTAGTTGCCTACTGCTTAAAAATGCTTTGGCATCCTTGGGTAAGATGCCAAATTAAAAGCACCTAAAAGCTGCAGTCTTCCCTTGTTAAAAGAATAGAGGAGCATGAGCTGCAGTGCCAACTTTCCTGCTTTGCTTTAATTACACAGAACAAGAAAAACTATTCTCCAGTGGGAAGGGGGAAAGGTAATTCAAGCCTTGCACCAGTTAAGCTCTCAGGTTTCCTATGGGACTAATGAAGGGAGTAACAAGGGTGTGGACACTAAAGAATAAATCTGAGTCAGATTCTTGCTGAACTGCCATCTGACAGTAACAGTTGTCACCAAACCGTAGGATTAAATTGGACCAGGAAAACTGATAGGAAAGAGCTCTGGTATATATCCCTGGGCTGCCAAGTCATATATTTAACTATAAAACATACATAATGGATTATGACAGTGCTTTTAAGAGAATGGTTTGGCCACAGTGATAAATAAGAAGCCAAAAAGAAAATAAATGTTCTGGTGGTTCTTGTCCTTCAACACAAACAGGAGCTTTATCCACGCCATGAGCCCTCCCTGTGTGCAGCCCACACACACCCTGGCAAGCCACATTCTGAAACCCACACACTGACAGAAACGCCTTCAGAATTCATCTGCCAGTGAGGGATTACAACCAATAATGCTGCAAGATTTGATTTTGCTTCTAATTGTTAAATACAGAACCATTATAACATTGAATTTTTTTTTCTCATGTCCAGCTATACCCACAACAGGCACCCTGTTATAGCCAGTTCTGACTACAATCAGCAACTGATTTTGGGCACTTCTGCAAACACAACTGAGTCATTAACATCTTCAGATAGCACTGCTTACCTTAAATCTTTCTGAAACCCCTTCAGTGATGCTGATTGTGAATTCAGCTATTTTTGGAGTACGGAACTTTCCCTTCTTGCGATCAGGTTCATATTCTGTTTTTGTTTTGACCACAACCTTTAAGAAAAAGAATCAATCACAAAACTATCAACTAAAGCTGTTATTTATTCTTTAACTCTTCTTTTATCTGCTTACAAGCACATCTAGCACCATATTTTCCCCTCCCCACTTTGTGTAATTCTTCTTTGAAAGCTCTAAATTATTACTTATTTTTTCTGGCATATCAATCTTCAACTAACTTACCTCTCAAAGTGGTTTTGATGGACCTGCAGGAAAACTTGTTATGCAACAGCTTAACAAAGGTTCAATTTTTTCATCTGTGGTGATACTGTGCTGTTATACTGGGCAAGGATAGGTCAAATCCAAATCATGGACCTTCCCACTTTGTATAGTTTGAAAATAGCCACCTCCATCTGCCTCAGGAAATTCCATTAATGGGGTTTCAAACTGGAGACCAACAGAAGACTATTGAAGAGTACCCATAAAAATCTTGCAGATGATGATGCCATGTTCTTTGATGGCAAGATTTTGAGTTTAAAAAAAAAAAAGTGAAATAACCCATGTAGTCTAGTTGCTATTCACAATGTGATAGACTATGGCCCTTGGCACTCTTATTTTTAACATCTAATTTCTGAATTACCAGCTGCGAGCAGCAAGATGCACACGAACCCTTGTGTTAATGAGATTTCTTCGAACACCCAAGGCTCCTCAGTTTATTCCTTGCTATGAACTACTGCCCCAAGCTGCACAATTTAGCACCTTACCTGTTTTCCCAAAATATTCATTACGTCAGTCATATCTCTAGTGTTCTCCTAGGCATTCTAATCATACAAATTTTTCACATACCTAACCTATTTGCCTCATTTTTTGTCTTCTGCATTTTTCAGGATCTTTTTCCAAGTATTGTTCTCAAGCTAGGGTGCAGTTTAGTGTACTGATGGTGCTATTACAATTTGCTCAATTTCCTCTGTTTTACCAAGGAATAAATATCTACTCTTTTAGATTTCTGAGAATCAAATTCCATCTTTAGCAGAGCCCACAGTATTAATAGCAAATACATTATCACAGAAAGGCATGGGTTGGAAGGGACCTTAAAGATTATCTTGTTGCAACCCCATGCCATGGGTAGGGATGCCTTCCACTAGAAGACCAGGCTGTTCAGAGCTCCATCCAGCCTGGCCTTGAACACCTCCAGGGACGGGGCATCCTCAGCTTCTCTGGGCAACCTGTGCCAGGGCCTCACCCTCACACTAAAGCTACTCTGAGTTTAAAGCCATTCCCCCTTCTCCTGTCACTACATGCCCTTGTAAATAGTCTCTCTCCATCTTTCTGAAATTAAGACTGTGACACTTCAGGTAGCCAGACACTGAAATGACAAGTTTTGGGTTCCCTTCTCCTCGCTTCCCTGAACGGTACCTAGAATGTGTAACTGTACCTAGACTCAGTACCATGAAGTTTATTAAACACTTCGACAGTATTACAAATATTTGTTCAGGACATAAGCTTAACAGCTACTTACCTATTTTCAGCTATAATTAGTAAGATAGTAGTTATTACCTATTTAACGTTATACCTGCCCAACAGCATCATGGAAGTTAACTGCCTGATGATTTCTGGAATGCTTTTAACATTTTAGTTCCCTTCCTCCCCCCTTTATGTTGCATAATCTCAGGCAACTCAAATCACATTCAGCTGACACTGAATGTACAGTTCTAACTGCTTGGTTATGTAATGTCTTCTTTTGTTTAACATATCTAAATATGAATTTAAATCACTTCATCCCTTTAATTTAGAAACTGTCAAAATCATCAAATCCTTAGCGCTGTAGTCACTACTGTTCAAGAAGTTATGCTTCACTGCCATGCTGGAGCCTTGCAAGTGAATAATAAGCATAGATGTATGAAGTATGTACTCCTATTCATTATACATGAATGTCTGCATACTTCAGAATTTGATGTGTGTGTCAATCTTTTCTTAATACCGCTTCTTTTTTTCACATCAGTTGCTCTGCTGCCGCCTTTGAGTCTGTAGTAGCCAGTAAAGAGACACTGACATGACTAACCAGTTACAGGACGCAAACAGGACCAATAAATTCATGTATTTAATTTTCCCCCCTCTATGTTTGCAAAAGGAAAAGAAAGCTAATACACAATTGGACAGTGGAGAGTAGAAGAACCAATCAAATATTCCTTTATTTAAGCTTCTAGCTTAGCTGGACATTTGCTTTCATTCAAGGCAAATGCCATCCAGGTGGGAGGAGTTCTGCCCCATCCTAGTAGGAGCAACGGGGCTGGCACAGATCCCTCTGCACTCACTACAGAGGCTCTGCTCAGGTTAAACCTATTACCACGCAGATCCCTCGTTCAGGCTTCTGCTTAGCAGTGCAGGAACAGGACAAATTCCTTTGGTCATTGGTCCTTGGTAATCGGTTATATCCAGTCACCAGTTGGCAGATGTATCAGACACGGTAAGACTTAACTTGTTCTAAAGCCTCAGGGTGCGATTTTGTCCTCAGTTACAAGATTTACACCCATGTAACTGAGGGCATAAAATGGACCCTCAGGCTCCTGAACAGCTGTTATGGCTTATGCATTTATGTCTGCCAACTGGTCACCACATGCAACACAGAATGGTGTTGACAGCAATTAAAATGGAGGTCACACATTTATTTGTATTGCCTACAATAAAAATAAATCCTCTACCAAGGAAAATTTTACAAGCTAAAATTCTTTACCCTAAGATAAGATTATGCGATTTTTTTTTTTAGGTTTGAGGAATGTATAGCTATCAGTTTAACTAGAAGTAGAATTCAGCTTGTGGAAGACACAAGGCCAAAAATAAAAACTGTATGAAGACCACGAAGCTTTTTATTACCAGATGCATGTGGGAAAGGTGCAAGTAAGAATCCTATTAAAACAGGATACTGAAAACCCTGAAAAAATCCTACTCCTGTGTGCCTCACATGTAGTAGCACTTACTGAATTCTTTATTGTGAGGACAATAAAGATATTTACAGGCTATCACATCACCTTTCTAAATCTTTAAAATTAAATCCCTAATAATCAAGGCATTTAATAAGGAATGCAGGAAGCACATTTCCCTTCCAACCTGTAAGCAGCTCATTGGACTGTCCCCTTGCAGCTACAGAGGATATCTCAATCACCTATTTGTAGGTTTTCAAACAAAACAAATTGCCAAGGAGAAAACCCAATGGTCTGTTCTCATCTCATTATTTCAGCTTGTCTGGGGTTAGCATTAGTGTCTTACTGAAGCACAGAAGGAAAATGGAAGTGCTCTCTGTTGCCAGCATGCCCATGCCCATCTTGCAGAGAAATAAGGCAGGGCTCTATTCCCCCATCAGGGGGGCATTTTCTGGACAGAGAAAATTTGTATTATTCATAGAGAATACACAGTACCTTCCAGATACAAGAAAGAAAGATACAGAATAGGAAGGGCTATGACAATACAGCACAAAGAAGCTTGCATTTATATAGTACATGTTTCATATAGCAGCACTGAAATCACTATATGCTTATTGCTAACATTTCACACTGATTTTCAATGCAAATCACCATTACTGGATTTCCATGAGCTTAGCTGTTCGGGTTTTCTCCCCAGAGGGAACTAGCATGCCTTGAAACACCCCGTATTTCTGGCCGTTTCTAAGCTGCTCGTTACCCATAACCTGTTCTTTTGTTGTTTGCCTGAGATTTGGGTGTGATTCTCCAGGGTGGAAACTAAAGCCTACTGTACCTTATCAGGAGGTGGGAACTGGAGCTGATTGACATCCAGGGGTGTGATCAGGGGGATGGTGTCAAATCCATCCTCCAAAAGGGGCTGCTTTGTGCTCTTCTCGCTGAAATTATTCCCCAGTTTCACCATTCTTCCAGGATAGAGGGATTTTCTGCTGGCACACACAGGCACACACGCACAGAAATGCAAAATATCAGAAACCAGACCTTTTCCCAGCCCTTGGGGGACCCGAAAGACCTTCTGGAAAAAAAAAAATTAAAATTAAAAAAAAAAAACACCATCCGCGTTGGTCGCAATGACTCGGTTAGGTATTGGCGTTCCGGGAAGTACGAACGATGACCAGAGCTTCTACCATCAAAGTTAAAAAACCCTCAAACCACTACGCACACAAACCAGCACCCCAAACCCCCGACACGTCAGCCTGGTGCGAGCGATGCCCGCCGGCGCGGCCCGGTGCGGCATCGCCCGCAGCGCGCGGGATGCGGAGGGCTCGGCAGCCCCGTCCCCGGCGCCGCG
>VWZW01003059.1:3993842-4031128 GCA_013397115.1 Edolisoma coerulescens | reverse complement strand
GGGAAACGGCGCTAAACGAGGCGGCGGCGAGGGGCCCCGGCCTCGCCTTGCCCGCCGGCGGCCGCCTGAGCCGGGGCGAGCTCGCCTGCTCTGCCCCCTCCAGCCGTCCCCGCGGGGAAGGGACGAGCGTGCGGTCAGCGCGGTGAGAGCCAGGCCCGCGCCCGCCCTGCAGAGCGGGGGATGAGAACACTGGGGCCGGCGCTCGCGTCACTCCAGGGCAAAGGCGTATTGCGGAGCCTTGCAGCCGAGAGAGAGAGGACATCTTACAGCTCGGCTGGCTCGGGGCGGAAAAAACCCAGAGTGATTCATATTCACTGCGCTGCCTCCTATAACCCAAGGCAACCAGCATGCTCAGCTTGTAGTCTTGCAGGTGCATTGCTCCCCAGCCAGTGGAAGGAAAAGCGCTGTGGGCGATGCAACAAGTGACTGCGATGGTAGGCAGCTCTGAGAGAAGAGGCAGACAGGTGCTCAGCCTGGAGCCAGTTTCACGCTTCAAAACCAACCAACCTCTTCTCACAGATGCCAGCATGAGCAGCCTCTCTGCGTGGTTTGTTCCAGTTGCCCAATCCAACATGCGTTGTTTTCCGGAGGTCAATGGTCTGTAATGCTAGAGGCCCCTTCTGGCTGTGGCACAAAGCGAGTCGTGTCTCCAGCTATGGATCATCCTGTCTGTCTCATTTATTTCTCCCATCAGTGTTCTGTCCTGAGTAAATAAAGTGTAAAATAAGCTTGTCTTACCTGAGTAACATTTCATAAATCATGCTTGCATGTGTTAAATAGAAGAAAAAGCGTTTCATTTTATATAGAAAATTGCACCTGTGACTGGAAATGAAGGGGTTTCTCAGAAAACAAGAAACACTTGAATTATTTAATTTTGGCAAAGCCCTTGTCTTACAAGTGTTCTTGAACAGAACAGATGAATAACCCACAGATGGATGAGTGTAATCCATTCATTTGTATGTGAAGCCAAAGTCATACAGAATCCAAATGACATCAAAAGTCCATGTGATGATCAGAAGTGTATTTGACAGTATACTACAGGGAGCCAAAATAACACAGCAAATGGTTTAACAAACTGACTGACTAGGTTCTTTTATCTCCAGCTTCTGTGATTTGTATTTGAGCCCTTTTGGCTGAAGATGGTCAAAAGCTTTGGGCAGTTGTATATTAAGTGTGTGCCTGAGGAAGTATCAGTATTGGATTAAGATGAATGGATGTAAATTCCCCAGTTGGCTGGTGAGGTTGTTTTTTTTTTAGTTACGTGAGCATGTGCACAGGTTACTCTGTTTTAGTGTCTGTTGTAGAGAAAAAGAGAAATTTGGATAGCCTGTTTACAGAGTGAGTTATTCTCTTTGCCACTGTGCATTTCTCTAATGGTATCTGCCTTTTAGGAACTTATGCTAACTAGCCTTACCTGGTTCTCTAGTCTTACAGAAAAAATCTTTTTGTTAAGCGACTGGACACTACAGTTGTTGCCACTCAGTGCTTACACTCAGTGGCTTACATCTTTTTTATTTTAAGTGCATTTCAGCCCATGTATTATGATGTAAAAGAAAAGAGCTCTGTGTTTGTGTGTGCGTGTGCATGCACACACACAAATATCTGTGACTAATAAGTGTCTTTATTTGCCAGCTATGTAAAATGAGCAGTTAAGAGGCTTTAATTTCTTTTATCAAATAGCCAACTATAGTTTGCTACTGATGCTTTTAGAAGGAGGAAATGAAGTAACTTAGTAACAAAACTGGTATGCTTCCTGGTCAGAAGCTGCTGCCTTAACAAGGCAAAAAGGTGTATATTAACGTAGACATTATTTGAAAATAAATTGATTCTTCTAAACTAGCACACCTCTTTTCTCCAGGGCTCCTGCTGTCAGTCATTTTGCTATGGTTATTCAGGGTGTTTTAAATTTGGGGAAGGAACTGTCCTCTATCTTCCACAAAGCAACTCGAGTTCCAGGTGCTTAACAAATAACACACATCCTTGCTGCCACTGAAGTACCATGGCCAGCAATCTTTATCTCATGTTAGTTATCTCTGAGGAAACATGATAGCTCCTTATGGGTATGTGGGCAACAGGAAAAGCAGCCAACGCACAGAATTGATGACTTAGTGGCTACTCTCATTAAGTCAGATTGTACCCTGATTTACTTACTCTGAAACCTTAATGGTCTCAGTGAGGTTGGAATTCACTGTGTGTACCATCAGCCTGGCTATGAAAGCGGAAAATTTGCACTTTACCATCAAGCAGGTGTAGTACTTCCTCATGAACTAACTGATGGAGAAAAAAAAAAAAGGAGGTAATGTGAAGCTTGTGTTTGCTGGCACTTGGTCTAGGAAATGATACAGAAGTCTTTTTAAAATAACAGTAGGCTCATGTCTCACAAAAGCTGGAGAAAGACCAATTGTATGGGATAGCCTACATTTTCACCTAAACCAAGAACACTTGCCAAGCCCTCATTTTGAAGCAGAAGCATGAAGAATAAAGTCACACAGTCTCTACATATGGAAATTAAGGAAATGTTGTAAACTGGTAAGTTCCATAGGGCTGGGCTTCTGATTCATCACAGGCAAAACATCTAGAAATCACAGGATTTTTTTCCTGCAGAATAGTTTTTCTAAAAATGAGGCCGAAATTGTGACAATTAATCTATTATTTGTGATTTGATGATGCTTTATTCAGGTTGGCCACATGTCTTTTTCTTTGTGGGTTGTAGTTTACTGACACAATCAACTGAAATGGCTCTTCTGGAGCCATTACAATTTGTTGTGTTAGTGCAGCTGAAAACACTTCAACGTGCCATGTGTCACACTTTGTCAAGTTAACAGTTGATGTTTCCAAATCAGGATTAGGAACAGTGCTGATGCAGTGCAATGCTGCAATTGCTTGTGCAACATAAGCACTCGTGAAAGGGAACAAACTCTGCTGAAGGAAAGCAGAGCTACCTATTGTTATCTGTCAGGTGTCCCAGCAGTTTATTTACCCTAAAGCATCCAGTCCCTTTGGTATCTGAGGTTACTTACAAATACCAAAGAAGAAGAGCATTCTCACCAATACGTTTTAGGAAGCCAATAATCTTCAGAAATTATATTAAACTCTTAGTCAGCAATAGGGAAACTTGGATTAAGTGATGTACCAAAGGAGGTGCAGGAAATGCCTGGTGAAGCCAGCCAGGCAGAGCCAGTTGCATGGCCACTGGCACAGGATACAACCAGGAGTTCACCTCACCAGGCAGTGCTAAGTTTATACAGCCCCTTTAGTCCTTCTCTCTGCCCAGACTGGGAGAGCATTGAAGCTAAAACTTAACTTTTTCTTTAGGATGTTATTCTTGGATTTCTGTATGTGAGAGGCTTATGTGTGAACAGCTCTAGAATTGTGACATTCACACTGAAATGGGTAATGGATAAATGAATAGTGAACCTGTGCAGGAACAAAAGTGATACCTTGATGACAGAAAACAGCAATATGAAAAAATAGTGATTTTCACTTACTGTCACATTTGTAGAACTGTCAAATAAAAATAAAGGTATTGATACTGAAGAATGCACATCTGTTATTTCCAAAATTTCTGAAAAGGATGAGGCTGAATTCTTCTTTGGGGAAAACTGAGAAATGGTCGCTGGAAAGCTGTGAAATTCTTTAAAACACCAAACCATTTTTCAAGTCTGGCATCCTTAGGTTAATCATCCTGAATTCATTCATAGACATCTAAGTAAGATTTTTCAGAAAGAATGTAGTCCACACATTGGAATAATGCTGAGACAGAAGAAGTTCTAAGCACTCAGATTCTCGAGAGCAGCATTTCTCAAATGTGACGAAACCATCAGTGATACACCCACATAAAATACAGGGCAGTAAAAGCCAGAAGGATTGCTCTGAGAATCAGTGCTCTGAGCTTGCAGGTGCAGCAGAAGGGATAAATTGTGCTGCAAGGCAGATTATGTCCTGTGCCTCCTCACACCATCTGTAGGCCTGCAGGTTCATCTCTTGGTGAAGAGAAGGTGCCAAAATACAGCAGGGAAACGAGTGCTCTGGGTCTGGGGGAGAAAGGGAGAGGAGAATCAGTGCAAACAGATGAATTGTTCTCCAGGCCTCCCGTTACTCCCAAATATCAGACCCACCACTTTGCTAAGCTGGGGCAGAAAAGTGACAGTCTTATGATGAGGAGGCAAAGCTCTGTCTGGCAGAGGGATCTGGGGAAAGAGCAGTGCTGGGATATACTCAAAGGCAAGGAAGCACAGCTTCAGGGTTAAAGTGAGGTTGATCTCTTCCCAGGTTAATCCTGCTTATGATTTAAACAGTCATTTAAATGGCTAAAGTTACCTGATTTAGAGAAGCACAAAAATGTTTTGGCTATTATACAAATGGATTTCAAACAGCATCCAAGTAACATAAGGTCATGTAGATATCCAAAATGATCCTCTATTAATTTAGAGTATTACATTAATTTAAAGGATAAGATCAATTTCAACAGAAGCTGGACTTAACCACTAAACCATTTCTTTTGAAAAAGTGCATAAACAAATCTTTCACCAGGAATGCTAGAATGTGATCCTAGACTTCTCTTTGGCCTTGAACCACTTCAAGTTAATTGGTTTGCAGCCAAAGGAGGTGCATAATATAACATCACAATTTATATTTAGGAAACCTCATTAGAAATGAAAAAGTTATGTAACTCCTCAGAGAAAGCAAAAGAAATATAGGACAAATTATACTCAAACACTGCAGTTAAATTATTTTAACAGCAGGGTAGCTTTTAAAAAAAACCTGTTAGGACAAAATCCTACATAGCATGAGGAAAAAAAGCTCTTATGCCTTACTGTAATTAGAAACTCATCAGGTTAATGGGACAATTTTTCAAAAGCTGCCATTTAAGTTTTTGCACATGGCATTGATCTTGCTTTATTTCAGCTTGCAAATAGAACTTGGCCAGAGGAAAAAAGAAAAGCAATCAGACATTTTCTAATGTACATGTAAATTCAAAGCTCTGTATCTTTTGTGTCTGTGCTCTTTCATTCAATTTGTACTCGTGATGGAGTTCTAAGCAGATGTCACTTTCACTTCAATATTCACTGACTGAAATTGCCCAAAGCACCAAGTGATTTTGGGGTATCTCAGTCTTTGGCAGAGAATCTCAGAGGCTTCAAGGAAAGGAAGCCAGCTTGTCAAGATTCACTTTTTATTTGGGCACTTATATTCTGAGGCATAGGAAATTAAAAATCACTTTTGATAACTAAGGTCAGCACTTTAAAAAGATGTTTGGTATTTAAAGATATGATAAGAAGAAATGCTGAAAAGAATGGAAAGGGATGTAGCATTATGGGAAAAGTTTTCCAAAACAGCCAAATGACAGAGGAGCCTAAATCTGTAGGCAATTCTATTATTGACTATGGCAGGTTTTTGGGGACTCCTAAATATGCTTATTTACACAGATATCTAAATGTCAAAAGACAAAAGAGGGGGATGTACAAAACATCTGCTCACTCCAGATGACGAACAAGTGAAAAATAAGAGGGAGCCTGCAAAGCAACTCATGAATGAGCCAGCCACCTTTACTGAAAGGATGAATCATTCCTTTTAGAAAGTAATGAATTATTAGACTTAGGTGCCTAGACTGAAGCAGCTGTCCACTGAAGTATTTTTATTTTGAAAGCTTTCAATATAGTACATTGAAAAACAAAACAGCAAACAGAGACATTACTAAATAACAAGGTATTGTGCTTACTATTATATTCATATTTTTCAGAGTGGGTGGAGCAAGGTAATTATGGGAATGGAATAATGGTGTGGAATAATATAGAATAGACTATTTCAGCTGGAATGGACCTAAACTGATCTTCTAGTTCAACTGCCTGACCTATTCAGGGCTGAGCAGAAGTTAAAGCAAGTTATTAAGGGCAGTGTCCAAATGCCTCTTGCACACTGACAGGCTTGGGGCATTGCTGGGGTTTGACACTGGCCAAGCACCAGGCACCCATGAAAAAAACTCTTCACTTTTTTTCCTCTGCTATAGCTGAGCAGAGGAGGGGGAATTAAAACAAAAACTTCATGAGTCGAGATAGGGATTAGGGGAAAAAAACTTTAAGGCAAAACAAGTTCAAAACTTAAACAGTATAAAGAAAATTTATTAACAGAATTAAAAGTAAAAAGGGTAATGAGAACTAAAATAAACGTTTAGAACACTTTTCCTTCCCAGTCCCTCTCTCTTTCCACCAACCGTGCAAGGAGACAAAAAAGGGTGTGGTTTTGGTCAGTCTTTCACTTCTTAAAAATCTTTCTTCAGTATGCTTAAGGAAAAGAGTTTCTTTCTTCTGCTGTGCCGTGGGATCCTTCCCACAGGAGATAGTTCTCTACAGACTTTTCTAGGATGGTTTTAACTTTCACAAACAGCAGCCTGCCCGACCTGCTTTAACGTGAGTCCCTCCCATGGGCCAAGCAGTCTTCCCAAAACTGCCCAGCATGGGTCATTCTAGTTCATGGGGTTCAGTCTTTTAAGGATGAGCTGTTGTAGTTTGGAAGCAAGGGTCCTCTATCTCTATCTCCAGAAGCAAGGGTCCTCTCTCTGTTTGAGTTCCTCATTAGATTACAGCTTTTCAGCGTCCCCTCGCTCCAGCGTGGTCACTCTTTCTCACAGGCTGCAAGTGGATCTCTGCATCCTCCCATGCACTTATGAATTACAGGGAAACAGTCTGTTGTACCATAGTCCTCGCCACGGCTTGCAGAACAAATCTCAGCTCTGACACTTGGAGCACCTCCTGCCTCTCCTTCTTTTCCCTGACCTTGGTGCCTCCACGTTGGTTCTCCTCATGTGTCCTCACTTTTCCTTTTCTCTGACTCAGAAGAAAGTTAGTGTCTGTAGGTTCATTTGTTCTCAAGTTCCATCAATTGAAAAGTTCTTACAGAACTTCGCTGCGCTGAAAAGGTTGATTTTGTCTGGGCTCCATATCGGGGAATTGCTCGCCGTGTTTTCATCGCTGGCCGCGTGGTCCCTGCTGGCACCGCACGAGGCCCCGGCCTTGGGAGGGCTCCGGCCACGCGGTCCCTGGCAGAGGCTGCCGGGATGGGCCCCGGCGGCCCCCGCCTCACCACCCCTCGGGAGAAGAGAGAGGGCTTCCAGTGGTTTTTCCTTTCTCAAATATGTCATCACAGAGGCGTTACCAACTTGTCTAATTGGGCTCGTAACCTGCCCATCGTCAGGGCCTTCAGCGATTGGCTCTGTGCCAGACATAGAAGTTTCGAGCAGCTTTTCTCTCCCGCCCCCACCAAAAACCAGGCTGTGTTAAACCATCACAGGCATCCACCACCTCTCTGGGAAGCCTCTTCTGGTGTTTGACCACCCTCTTGGCAGAGAAATGCCTCCTAATGTCCAGTTGGAACCTCTCCTGGTGCAGCTTTGAGCTATTCCCACGTGAAATAGAGTAACTCAATGAAAGAAGCAGAACTGTGTAGCTAATTAACTAATATCAGAAGGGTACTCTTGGATTAAAAACATATAGCTATTTACATATAATATCATTAGTTTTATATTCTGGATGGAAAGGGTTTTACACTTGCCTGTTATTAAGAACTGTAAAAGCAAAAAGCTGTGATGTGTAGTGCAGCTTATTTGCACTGCATATCACACTCATCTGTAAGATTAGAGCTTTAAAACAGCAGAGTTTTTCCTATCCTGGTAACCCATTTTGCATTCCTTTAAACTGACAATCCATGCAACAGGAGATACTTTGAAAAACAACAACAAAAGGATGTAGCAAGCAATTTCAGTAGTAATTTCAAAGAAATAATATTAACCCTGCAGGATCTGGTTGCCACAGGAATAATTCTCTCCCCGCTAGCTGAAAAAAATTAAACCCAAGACCGACTACATCCAGACAGCACAGATGTTGACTACCACAGGATTACTGGTACCTCACAGCAAGAGATCTAAGAATTTAAACCCCCCTATCTGTATTCTGTAAAATGTGCAGCATTGTCACCGCTGTATTTGAATTACTTATGTTGCTTTAGGAAACTGCAGCTGAGGTCATTAAGCACCCTACATGCTAAGAAGTCTAAATCCATTACTTTTGAATTTTAAATCAATCAAATCTCTAAACATGGTGCATTTTTGAAAAAGAATTAGTCTAAATGAAAACACAGTGAAAAAGAAAATAAGAATGACAAATGAGGAAAAATTCCAGAAAGATAAGGTTCCCACTGAATGTTAAAGTACATCAGCAGAAGAAATCTACCAAACACATTCAAGACTCTCCATAAATTGGGTTCTTGAATCAGTGCCTTCAATCAGAACCAGCAGTAAAGACATCCAGTTGCCTTCTGGGGACAGAAGAGAAGAGAGATCTTCTTGAATACTCCACTAAGGCCTGTGGAGAGCAAATGTTATATTAGTTTCCCTGAGGAGCATATGGACAATTGTGCCAAGCAGCTTCCAAGAATATTTTACATCTTCAAAGCACTGGACAAAGATGAACTAACAATTCCCTGTTCCATTTCCCATTGCAGACAAAGATGAATTCCAAAAGAAAAGCAAATCAGGCCCCAGGCTTGAGAGATGGAAAAGGACAATTCCTCAAGAGTGTTGGGATGGCCGAGCTAATTAATAGTAGTAGTTTAACGAGAATCTCCAGGTCATAATTCCTACAGAAAAGTCCAAAGTGGTATATTCTAATACATTCCCAACTGCCTAACTGCATTTTGCTCAGCTGAAGTCAATCCATTTTGATGGCTTATACCATCAAAAGAATTTGCAGATAGTCATAGGGTCATAAAGTCACAGCTCAACGGACATGGAGAGGAGCAGGTGGATATTTTTGTTGTTTCCCAGTAGTCTGCTCTTGTTTTCATCTGTCTCCAATTATCATATGTAAATGCTGACTACTAGAAAATCAAAAAGGAGTGTAAGGAAATATTTGGCAATGACAAGGAAGAATCTGTCACTTCTACTAAAGGAGGATATCAGCCATTCAAGAGCTATCCTGTCTGTTCTGCCAGTCTAGTCCAACTGGGCAGCTCGGGATATTAGAGAACATTCTAGAAGTAGCAGCAGCAAGGACTGCTTGCCTTCTCACTGCAAGGGAAAACCTTTTAATCCATATAGACTTTTTTTCTTAAACTAGATCATATTGAGCTTCAGTAAGTCTAAGTCTTTAACATTTTCTTCTGGGGAAAACTTGTGATCCTAATGTGCAGAGGCTTTCAATTACTTTCTTACTCAAGACATTTTTCTGGAGGAGCAGCGTATTAACTCATGGAATTTCAGAGAAATTTAAGCCTGTTCAAAACACGATTTTTGCCTAGGCTAAAACTATGTGAGTTTGGGACATAGTTTAGTTTTTTAAAAAAGCCCCAAACACTGTCATCATGCTTACAGAATACAACACACAACGGCAGTTCAGTTTCTGTAAAGACATCCTCATCAAGCTTATTCTTACTCTCTTTTGGGAAAAATTACGTTTATGTCAAGCATAAATAACAGCTACAAGTAACAGTGACTACAAATAGACAGCAAATATGGACCATAC
Source organism: Edolisoma coerulescens (assembly GCA_013397115.1). NCBI lineage: Eukaryota > Metazoa > Chordata > Aves > Passeriformes > Campephagidae > Edolisoma > Edolisoma coerulescens. The sequence continues at coordinate 4,021,610 of VWZW01003059.1, read as the reverse complement.
ATTCCTTCAGTAGTGTAACTAACCCAATATGCATTGTTTACACAAACTCCAAAGAAAACCAGTGACCAGCTTTGCTGGAAACTCAAAGCCAGCTTTTAGAGACATTTTTACGTATTTGTGTGGTTATAGGTAGGTACGGGAGGTGTCTTTTTGAGATACCTCAGCGCTTTCACAAGTCTAACAAAGAGCCTGAATATCCTTTACATCCAATGTACATAAGTCATTTGGATTACTTAAAGAAAACAGTTAACAAGAAACTACTATTACCAAAATATTAAAAATATTTGGAAACTAATTGTTTTCCAGAAAATAATTGGTTCAAGTTGTTTTAGAATGGTTTTGTGGAACAGTATTTGAACAGATCTGTGTTACAAAACTGCCTCCTAATAAAGCAATTGACAGTTCTGGTAGAGCTGAGTACTTAAAATATGATAAACAAGCGTAACTTGTGGTTATCACAGCATTTGCTGTGCACTCTGAAAACTTCTGGAAGTTTTTACTTCGTGAAAGCACAGAGCTTTCAAAGAGTAGTAACGTGCAAATAAACACAGTGACATTTATCCCTGTTGGAGCAAGAGGGAGGGGCACATCCTGTATCACCCTAGGCAATCTGCTGTTTGGCCTGGCACAGGTAGGAACAGCGGGCAATTGCAATTACAGCGATAACAGCACTCACCAAAAGTGGTACAGCAAGGAAATGAAGTTGGGCTGTAGAGCTATAGTATTGACAAAGCAATTGTTTGACTCGTAACACCTTATAGGTACCTTTATTGCTGCCAGATGTGTAAGTAGGTTTAAAACTAATGGTAGCATTTGATCTGTATCTATTACCAAGCTGTGTATTGAAACTCCATATCAGGACATCCTTGGAAATTACAGGTAAGGACCAAGATCCATACTTTTCACTTTACTATTTAGAGTTCAGTTTTTGTAATTTTTTAAAGAGAATATCAGCTTACTCTTACAGGAAATACTTTCAGAGTTTTTTTTAATTATTATTTTTGACCTATTCTCCTCCTATTCTGGAGAAGGCACTGCTGAACAATTTCAGTCTTGCATTTCCCACTCATACGCTAATTATTCTGAACACAGACAACTTCTCACTGTTTATGCTTTGTCTGGCTTCCGCGATCCCTGCCCTGAACATATGCTGTTGTGCAATACTTTCAGATCCTTGCCAGAAGTAGAAGCCAAAACATTTGTTCTGCAGGGAGAGTTAGTGGGGAATGACTTCCTAAGTTGTCAGGTGGGCATTGTTGAAGAATGGCAGAAGGTGGCTACCAGTGAGATCAAAATAGAGCAGTGTTAAAAATACTTGTTGCGCTGAGCATTTTCAGTTCACGTGAAGGAAATGGTTAAGGGTTTGTTTAAAAAATAGTATCCGGAAATGTTAGAGGTCCCAAGAGCCCACAGAGCTTTGCCAGGGGGTCAGTGTTTCCCAAGGGACCTCTGCAGGAGTGCCAGGGAACTGGCTTACCTGTGTGACAACCTGCAGCAAGAGGAACAGCTGGGAAGTGCTGAGGCATAAGGCGGGAGCACACGGTCACAAAGCACCGAGATAAAACCCATCACAGAACCGATGGTGTTTTGTGCCACACATCACCATATCCACGAGACTGAAGCACAGCCGCGTTCTGGCCCTGGCTGGCAACGCAATCTCCAGCTCTGCTCGGCAGGTCTGCCCAAGGGCAAGAAATTATGTCCTTGCAGTTTATTAAAGACGCGGATAACAAAGCAGTTAGCGCATTATCGCTTTCTAACATAACGGAATGAGGTTTATCGCTGCTGATAAAGCCGCAGCCTGATTGCCGCGGAGGTGCGGGAGGAAAGCGCGAGTCCGGCGGGGCCGCAGCGCAGCGGAGCGGAGCGGAGCAGGGCAGCCCAGCCCAGCCCAGCCCGGCCCGGCCCGGCCCGGCCCAGCGCAGCCCGGCCCAGCCCGGCCCGGCCCAGCGCAGCCCGGCCCAGCCCCTTCGTAGCTCGGGCTTCCACTGCCCCCCGGCGGGCAAACGGGCTCTGAAGCCCTGACGGGGAGCGGTGCGCCAGGGGCATTGGCTCTGCGGATTCGGGGGAGGAAATAAACTGCTCAGCTTGCATTCACGGACGGATAAGGGACAGATAAAGGAATCTATTATTTGATAAGAACCACACATTCAAAAATCATGTGGATATATCCTGAAGCATCATGAATGTGTCCTACAGAGGGCCACACATATTTTGAAATGCTTTTTGTCTTCTGATTTCTAGGTACTTACAATGTGTCAGGCTTTTCTTGCAATGACAAGGGCTAACCCCTTTCCTGGTAGGTTTTATTTAATCCTCTTTTAAGAGGGAAGGATTTTTGAGAGCAGCAAGTAGCACAAATCATATAATTAAGCTTCTGAATAGTGGTGATATGATTACTGGTGGCTGACAAACCTTCCTTGTTTAAAACAAAGCTTTCCAATTTGATAGAACTTTTATGATTCCGCTCCAGCCAGGCTACTCAGAAGGATGAAATGATATACCCAGGACAGTCAGAGCACTCAAGGTGCTCATCCATATCGCAGTCCACATATGACAGCACTCCTTATCAGAAGTACATGAGATGGTTTCCAGACTTCGAATATTATTGAGTGTTTTGCCACAAAAGGGTTCTTCTAAGCACTTAAAAAATACAAAGGGACATCAAAGCAGCAAGAAAGAAAAGTTCCAGATGCAAACATGAAGTGGAAGTACGTGGCTCTTAGTTCATATAACACTTGCATTGGGACTTCAGAGAAAAGCATCCTTTAGGCTTATTGCTTCTAGTCTTTGCAAAAATAAAAATAACTTGGTCCTGGGTATTTAAAAGCCACATTTTATCCGGGAAAAGAAAGTTCTTTCCAGTTGGGCACAGTCAGGATTCCTGTTTTGCCCCTGTGCCAATGTAATCTTTTCAATCTGGAGCTCAAAAACTTGTATTCCTGAAAAATATTCAAATTATCAGAAAACCACTTAGTAGCCAGTGGCAGAAGAATAAAATACACTCTTCTTCCTCTTTGACTTATTACTGGATGGTTCCAAAGGCCTTCCAGGCACTTAGCAAGTATCCTTGGTGCCCTAAGGCCCCGGCGGGCATCCTTCTGCCAAAGAATAGATGACAAAAACAGAGAAGCTTTTAAAATCAAAACTTTTTGGTCAATGTAATTTTTCTGGTAGCTCTGAAACTCATGATTACAAGGCAAATAATTTATCAGCTCCATGATTATGATCTCCATTTCAGGCTGTAAAGGAACTGCTCTGAAGCAAACATGGCGTAATCTCATCTGCTTTACCATAACAGCAGCTGAACTAAGCTTTGACAGTGATTTTCTTTTTGTCTGCTCAATTCCTAAACTCAAAGTGAAGCTTGAGCTTGAGAGGGTGCAGAATACAATGGGTGAAACCAAAGGCAACATTTATATGAATCTTAATGAAGTTGAATTCTCAAGCTTCAGGCAACTTCAAGTCTTCTGCAAGTCAGACAATATCTGCATTACACGAGAACTTGATGTAACATCATGATACTCTCACGAGTACAAAAGGTTGTGTTTTCCAGTACCTGATTCCCCTGTGACCCAGCTTTTAAAGTCATGATTATGAAAGGTTTTGGGAAGTGAAGGGAGTGTATGGAAAAACAGTGCAAATTGTTTGCTTAACAGCATTTGCTTTTAGAGCACGTCCAGAAGTGTTAAAAATATTCAGAGACGGGAGTGATTCATGACTAGACAGCTGCTGAGAGAGACATCACTGACAGGAGAGAGAGGGGGAGAGTGTGTGTGAGAGAGGGAGAGAGGTTTGACATGCAAATTACTTGGAGAAAAAGAAATTAAATACCATTTCTTCTGAGCGTTAGAAATTAGGAATTATTTTAATGACTTTTGAATTGAATTGAAGTTGCATCTCCTGGAACTGTCAGAATTTCAGTGCCCCTCAGATCTGCTCCACAGGCTGCAGTTGTTCTCCAGCTGATGCTATAACTGTCTGCCATCACTTTCTGGGAAGGAAAAGGTAATACCCTTTTGTCCATTTGGCATTTTGCAATATTAAGAGACTGACTGCTGCATTTCCTGTCAAGTCCTAACTTCATAAATAATGCAATTCTGACATTGGAGTCAGTCTTTAGTCAAAAAGTTTAATAGAATTGGCTGGAAGCAAGCCCCTGCTCAACAAGTATAAGGGATACTTTCCCCAATCTGCATCCACAGAACAAATCCAGAAAGTGACTGATTGAAATCCAAATCCAAAAGCAATGACTAAACAATTTAACACTTGCATTTGAACTTTGATGTTCTAGTGATCTACAGCATTCCCCATCTAAAAAATATCATGGCAGAAGTTCCCACCTCTGGTCTGTACCTACAGTCCCCCTGCTTTTCCCTATCCATTTAGCATGGATCGGGTAGCACGGCCCTCAGCCTGTGGGCACAGGACTTTATTGTAGCAGCTGACCAACAGAGAGCAATCTTCATTGATTTTCTCCTTTGATATTGCTAATTTCGTATATGTTTACAGTGGTATGATGTTCCCTGAAGGGCCAAACTTAAATTCTGGATGTTTGTCAAAACTAGTTAGCCTTCATCTTGGCCTTTTCATGACTCCACATACACATGCCTTCTGGATGATTTAATGTATATGGTTGTTCTGTTGGTTTTTTTTTCCCTGAAATACTATGTCTTACTTTTTGTACATGGCAAGTGAATATGTGGAGGGCATTTATTCTGAAGTGGAAGTAAAACACAGTAAAATCAGCTAGAACTCTCTGCACCTAAGTTTTACAAATATTCAGTCACTTCTAAAATAAGCCTGTTAAACATTCATATATTTGCATTGAAAAAGCTAAGCTGATTTTAGAAAACCAAAATGATTAAATCATAGGCAATTTGTGCTGACCACCTCCTTTTTAGAAAGGGCTTTTTTTCACTTTCTTTGTTTCACCAGAATACAGATTATCTATTTGAAATACATGAACTGAATGGACTTCCCATTGAGGTTAGTGTATTCTGGCATTGTAATAAAGGTTATGAAAAGATGTCCGAGCACCAGCTGGCCTTCCTTTGATCCTCTCCATTCTTGTGATGATACATTTTCACACTTAAGATGATTCCCTTCTACCTCAAAGGCTGGGAGCTGCTTTGGTCCTTACAAATATTAACTGCAATCACAATGACCTATCTTTCTGGTTCCAGTCATCTGTTTAATATAGAGTGGAAGGTCAGAACTACATTAAAAGGGTCTGAAAGGCTTTATTTCAGTATACTGCCCCATGCAGAGCTTCACAAAAAGCTGGCAGACTTGTAGTTCATGCATGCACGCTCCTCAGCACTGCATTGTGCGCTTCTGTTAATGGGCTTTTGTAACCTTCCAGGAAAAATTCCCTCACCAAGTGAACAAAACTGTTGTCAGATCTGAACACACATGTGAATATCAACTACAAAAAAGAAAAAAAATTATATTTAAACAGTAGGGGTACTGTCTTCAGTAAAAAAGGATGGCTAAGTCATTAGCTTGTGTCTCCTCTAGGCTGTGTTTTAAAGGTAGTTTTTATCTGTTTTCTAGGATGGAGATTTAATAGCAGAGGTGGAAACCAACTGTTTAGAGAAGGCAAATTCAATAATAGATGTCAGTAAGGATTAATGAATAAGGCTATGGACCAGAAAGCACAAGCCTGTGTGTACCGATACAAAGAAATCTATTTGCAGCACAGTGGAGCACAGGTCACTTTGAAGTCATTAGCATACTGAATTACCAAATAGCTGCATCTAAGGCGCTTCAGTTGTTCTTAGAACACATTTCCCAAGCTATCACATTTTTTCTTTTGAATCTGTCTATAAAGCTCATGTTTATTTGCTTTCTATTAAGTCTTCTGCTCAAGCAGGACCATCTATATGTCTTGCCATGTTTATCTAACATACTACTTCTCAAACAAGCTCTTTAGCAAGAAAGCCAAATATCAAAAATCCCAACACACACCCCAAAACATGGAGCCTGGAGATTTTTTATAAAGTTTTACAACTCTGTTTACCTATATGCCTCTACACTTTTCCTTACTGAGCTTGAATATGTTAACCTCTGGTCTGGATTATGAGGGGTGGGTAAGTGGCATGAAGTGAGCAGCAAGAATTGAATGCAGCTGTCCACGTATGAATGGGGCTACCCACAGTGGGGAAGACAATGCAAGGAAAGAAAAAAGTGGATTCCAGAAGCAAATGGCCTACGGGGCCAGTTCCACTTGCTTCACACTGATTTTGTCTTAAATTTGGCTTGCTCTTGTATATGCCACTTAGATGTTTTGGGAATACTTCATGTGTAGCAATTACTTCCCTGTAAAATTATCAACAGGAGTTTAAGCATATTTGAATTTGCTGAAGAAGCCATGGAAACAAAGCACAAGTGCTCTGTTCTAAAGCACGATCTCTGAATTCAAGAAACATCTAGTAGGCCAGGATTAAAAAGAGAGTGAGAGAATGCAGATGAAGTATTAGACCACAAAAACACTATGCTCAATGGCAACAGGTAATAAACAAGCAGTAAGTCCTTCCTAGTGAAGTTCCTCTTCCTTATACAACATTTTCAGTTCTAACTAAACTAGATCATATGTCTCAAGCAGAGAGTTTTTTTTTATTTTTTGGAAGGGGAATTATTTCAACTTAGATGTAATTATATGATGTCTCCTATTCCTATGTACACACAGTAAACATCCCCACATAAAAATGGCAGGTTAAGTTTTATATAGATTTAATGCTCGTAAATAATCAAAATAACCGCAGTAATGCTTTCCAAACTTAAAACACTAATTTGATTTTTTTATATACTGTTCAGGAGTCAAATGACAAATACGTCTGCACTGAACATACCCAAACGAAGCCCTGAGTGGTCACCTCCTCCTTCTGTAAACCAAAGTGATTCAAGTTTGCAAGACAGAGAGCAGCTCTGAGCTGCAGGATAATTATTCCAAGAAATAACAATTAGCAGTCTTTCAATTTTACTAGGCCAAGTTGGTTAACATCCTCTTCCCAAAAATCCTTTTTTTTCTTTTTAATAGCACGTCATTTACATCAACTGTAACAGCACTACTGCACAGTCTGGTACTGGCCAAAGGGCTGATGCTTATCCATCCCCCTCAGCACCCCAGCTACGGGTGTTTGTGAGCAATAGCTACGGATGGGCGTCTGCTGCTTGTAAAACACCATTGGCTCAGCAATTGTGTCTCGGTTTCCACCTGTTCTTCAAAGTCACGGGGTAGCTGCTCCTCTCCAGCTGTGCCAGGTTTATGGCAGCATTAGGATTAGCAAACTGTATTTGCTATTCCCACTCAAACATCCTCTTCATTACAGACCTGCTGGTTGGCATAGGAAATGATTAGGATACAGGAAAGATCCTCTTTGAAGGTAATTTTCTACTGAGGTCTCCCTGAGAGAAGCTCATGCAGTACTAAATTGACATGACAGACTGTATTTGATTTTGGAAACCCAAAAGCAAAATACCTTTTCTTGCAGTCAGGTAGGAATATTCTCACTGCAAAGTGGCTGCAGGGATGGGGCTTCTTAATCCAAAACTTCTTACTCCATACATAAAAATTCATTCTCTTCCATCTGACTCCATCTACTAATCTTTTGAAATTTCTCTCTTGCTCAGCTTTTCCTTCAAGCCAGCTAGAAACAACAGTTCATAGTGCTCCTTCCCAGTGCTGCAACTCCCTCTTTTTCTGGTTCCAGCTGCACAAACTCAGATTAAACAGCTTCCTCCTACCAGTGTTTGTTCTAATTCATTCTCAAAGATGCCACATTGCAACAGGATGTTTTAACAAACCCTCCAAACTGCAAACAGCATTCAGAGTCTGGTAGCAGTTTTGAGAACTTTAATGTTTCTGGTGTGAAACAACTCTCACAGAGAGAAATGCTGCCAAGCAAGGGGAATTATCCTTAGTGCAACAGAATTGTCCTCTTGGCACAAAGCACCTGATAATAACCTCTGATCTGATCTAACCAAGGTGTTTAACAGTATCTCAAGTTGCCACTTTATGACAGACTTACACATTCCTCCAGACCTCCAACACTCTGTTAGAAGAGCACAAAGGTTGCAACATGGTTTGTTTTAAACTTACCCTATAGTAACTCCTCAAAAATACAACAGAGAAAGCAAAATCACTGCGGAACCAGAGACAACTAAAAAATTAAGAGGCTCTTAAATTGCAGGTTTGTCCTTTCCAAGCAACAGAATCCTCATGGGAACAGAGTCAAATTTCTGTTTTCTCTTGGGATAAGTAAATTTAAAAATAGTTTCTGACGAGAGGAAACCTGCAGAGCTAGTGACTGGCAGATACCCACATTTTGCCTTAGGCACCAGTGCAAGGAAAGCAGAGTGAGAGTGAGCATGAGCACACGTGGTCAGGGACAGAACTGTAACACCCGGACTGTAGAATGGCATGTGGGCAATTCCCACAGGGAACTGCAGTGCTCCAAAGCAAATAATGCAAAAGGCAAAAAAATGAGGGGAGAACTAAGGGCTCACATATGTAAAGTGTTCCCTGCTTAATCCGTGTGGGACTGTGTTCAGCTAGACTATGTGCTATTTTTAACACATACCCAGCAAAAGCTGCTGTGTTTTGACTTCACTGGCTGGAAAAGTAGAGTTTTTAAGTTTCTTAGTATATGTGCACTACAAGAAAAGAAAGGTGAAAAAAAAATCCCAACTTGCTCTCCAGTGCAGCTGAATTTTTTCTTTTAACTGGTCTGTTAATGTAGTAAAAAAGTTTTTCATAACATTAAATGACTATTGAGAGAAATGTGTATCTTTTGAGACACATTTGTAATGTGCTGCCCCCTCTGTAATGGGCTGCCCCTTTTGTGTGAAGGATGTCATGCTACGCTCTGGCCAGAAACACTCTCTCATTCTAACTCAGGGTGAAAGCAGTTAAAAACAGGAAGGTACAACGACCAGGTAAAGGAAGCAAGGAAGTGAAGCCCCAAATTGTAATGTATGGTGGTTAACATAACAAGAGATGGAACAACCAGTTTTGAATTTTTTGGGGGAAAATATTGGTGAGCACTTAAAAAAGACAGAAAAATACTGCATTTTCCAAGCTTTAAACTTCCACAGAATGTCATGTATCTGTAGCAAGCAGTTTGAAATGCAGCAACTATTCAAAGGAAAAGGCCTCTAAGCAACATTTCTATCCTGTAACAGTCTATTTATTCCATTAATCAGCCAATGTTTTATACTCATTCAAGTACAAGACAACCTACTGGTGTATTGACTGCCTTTATTTTATAGTGCAGCTCTTCTCGTGGTGGCATCCCCTGTAGCCTTGCAAAGATAGCTGGAATAGATGGAACTGTTACTGAAAATCCTTCATAGAAAGACGAAACACACCGAGCAATGTAAAACAACTTCCCTTTATTCACGACTTGATCTTGGCCTTCATTGTACAAATAATCTGCTGTGCAAAATAGTTTATAAAATACTAAAAAAAAGCTTTTATTGTAAAAAAATAAAGTTTCTAGATATACAGTTACTTTGCACTATCACAAATATTGTCCAGTATTTAACATTTCAATCCAATGTCACAATACTCAGGTCCTGTAAACCGATGACCCTACTGGTCAGAAAGCCACTACTGAAACTCAGGTTCACTAGGGACTCGTTTAGCATTTTCCTCCTGCCATATCTATACTCTCACACAGCTCTGATGACCCACACTTGGAATTGTACCCATATCATGAAATTAGACACTGGCCATCCTTTCCTCCATTACCAGGTAAAAATTCCAAGTTAAATGGTAAATTTAGACAGTGGCAAATTTTAGTATATCATGGTAATAACACAGGAGTTACACAGTGCAATCACAGAATGACAAAGGTCCCCAACAGTGCATTTAAACTTTGCTGAGAAGCAGTGTAAATAAAGGCAGCCTACATGTGGTTCTGGGAATGAACACTTTGATTCCCATCAGTGTCCAAGCTACCCGGCTTAAAAACTCTTTGTGATCTCCCCATGTTGCAGTGCAGTTGCAATCACGTTAGCATGAAATGCCTCTAAGAAGTTTTGGTACAGTCAGCTGAGCCCTCATTGCTCCAGTTCACTTTCGTTCTGCAGGGTCTTCATCGCTAAGCCCCAGAGGGTCATGCTGGAGAAGAAGGGGCCCTCGTTACTCTTGTAAGCCGCAGACGAGGCCCGGCTGCCCAGGGGGTCACTGCAGTGGCTGTCCAGGCCAGCCACGGAGGAGCGGATCATGGGAACGCCACCAGACTGCAAGGGTTCCTCTGCTGAAGACACATCTACATCTGCATAAGCATATGCTGCTGGTGGTGGTGGAGTTTGCTGTGCCTGGGCTTTCAGGAGTTTAGCAGAATCCACACCGAGTTTCTCCGGGTTTGCCGCGTCGTGGTGCTGGATCATCGATCGCAACTTACAGTAAGAATCCGCGGAACTGTCAAACTCGGCGCAGTTCCCAGCTGGGCGAACGGGGAATTTAACAGACACCGGCAACAGCGTGACAGACATTTCTTGGCCAAAAGAGTCAGAACTCTGGGACTTGTCAAGGTCAGGCGTTTCAATCCCTTGAGTGAATTCCTCGAGGGCGTTGGGCCCCTCCTCGGAGGCTTTGCAGTGCATCTTCTTGTGCCGCCGCAGGACGGCCGAGCGAGTGAAGCACTTGTTACACGTCTCACAGGTGTAGGGCTTCTCCCCCGTGTGGGTCCTCACGTGTCTGCGCAGGTCACCGGAGCCTGCAAAACATTTCCCTGCGAGGCACAAGTGATACATTCAGATTTTGTTCTTAACGCAAGTGAATAAACATGTCTTAATTACAGAAACTATCAAGTGATAAGGTATCATATGCCCCAGTCACTTATCTAGAACAGGTTCAAACAAGTTCCATCTATTTTTACAATTTAACTTGTTTCTTCTTCTTGATCTGATTTTCTAACTTGTGTTTCTCAATGAGTGGGTTTAGCTTTTGTCCCCAAAGACAGGAATATCCATTAATATTTGAAAGCTGTGAGTGCTCTCAGTTTGTCTCAATCTTCATGGAGAAAAAAAATAATTTTAAACTATCAATTTAATTTGTCTGTCTGGAAAAACAGTATGCTGATAAGTTTCTAAAGATATTCTTCCAGTGAGAGCTGCATTATAAAAAGAAATGGTTTGTTCATTACCAAGGAACTACTCTCAAACTGCTGACAAAGTTAGCTTTTTTACTAACTTTAGGCTAACATAATGCTGCAGTCCTCTTTTATATTCTAGCCAGAGAATGTGTGAAAACTGTAATTTTTTATTGCTGTAAATATTAGAATACAGAAAAATATTCAACTGCTTGCCTATCTTCAAAGCTACAGACTCAAATAAGCTCAATCACCATACTGCAAAGAAAAGTGTCTGAGGCTGAACCAAGGCAAAGTGTAGAAGAACAAGCAGAAAAAGAGAGAATTAATTTCCAGAATTGCCACATGATTCCGACTCACATTCTTTAAAATAGTAGAAGTAAGCTTGTGATTTTTATCTGATTTATTTTGTGAGGACAGATACCAACTAAAACAAACTGTATTAAATGACTGCCCAATAAAACTGCAGTCTCGATTTTCAGCAGCAGACTTTTTATTTTGCTGCACAGATTTCTCATCAGAACAGCCATTAAACAGTAATGATAAGATTAAAAATTACTGGAGTAATACATCTGTATTTTTTGCATAATGTGAATGATTTCTTAATGCTTCATCAGATCCTCTTTGCACAATTTTTGCCCTTTCAGAGTAAGATGACTTGGCTAAGATCAAAAATATTCAGAAGACCACTACAAGACAAAATGGAAACAAGCCTGTTTAATGACAGCAACACAACTGATTGTTTGTACTTTCATATCCTGCATGTCTATTCCCTCCTTCTGATGCAAGGCCTCCTGATAATATTGGCTTTTTCTTGTGCCTTAAGACAGTGGAAATAAAACATACTGCAGTTGGATTTGAACATATGAAGCTACCCTCCTCCAAAGCTGATTCTTCAGAACATGAATGAAATTCTGTCGAAATAGCACATAGTGGCAAAAAAAAAATAAATAGTATGCAGGATGCTAAGTAACCTATGACATCAGGATGGACCTGATCAAAAGCCATTTTCAGACCACCTGGCAGTATGGCCTATCTAACAGATTTTGAAAATGGGTTTTCTGAAACATTGACCAAGTTTTGATTTTATTCCAGAGGGTGAAGCAAAGTAACAAAAGGTTGTTATTATCAAACTCTGTGGGTGAATGGAGTTAAAATCAAATGGTATGCAAATGGAAAAAAAAAAAAAGACCCCATCAATAGCCAAGTGATGTCAAACCTAACCTTCCATCAGAAAGGACTATTCTGCAAATAAATCTATTTTTGAAGCAGCTACTATGAGCAGCTCTTCAGCAAACGTGTACACATAAAATGTTGATTCCTCTTACCTCCTTTCTCTAATTTTCAACTGAAATTCTCTTTTAAACTTGTAAGAAATAAAGGAGTTTATTACACCAAGTGAAAGACTATGAAGCATGCAAGACAGAAGATTTTGTCACTAACTTTCACAACATGGTATTTCAATTTAAAACAATTTGTTTAGTTGTTATTCTGCTGACAAAGGAACTTTTACTTGTCATTTGAAAAGCAAAGACACAACCAAGCAATGCACAGTGAACCTTACCACAAGCTGAACAGCTGTATGGTCTCTCTCCAGTGTGCCTTATTCTGTGCTTTACCAATTTTCGTTGCATATTAAATGACTTCCCACATTCATCACAGGTGAATACCTTATCTGCTGTATGGGTCTTTTTGTGCTCCTTTAAATTACTGAAGTTACTGAAACCTAGAAAAATATGACAGACTCTGAGATTAAAATGACTCCTCACATTTCAGTCAAAAAATCTGAGGCAGAAACTTTGGTTCTTACACACCTCTGCCACAGATATCACACAGGTGAGGTTTTTCTCCAGAATGAATAATAATATGACGCTGAACATCACCAGAAGCAGCAAATCTGTAACACAGCACAGGAACCCAATTAGTGTCTTTATAAGGCCCTTATTTCCCTAAACTGAGTCTCATATGGAAATTGGCTTTAATGAATGCCTGATGTTCTGAACAAAGACTAAGACCTAATACACAGATAAATGGATGCAGTTAAAAAAACCATTTTTAAACTGACAATGTCCAATTAAATTTATGCTAGGAAAAAACTCCAAAAAATATTTTTACCATTAATATTACTAATTCATTCTGCATTTTATGCTATTCCTGCATTAGTGTATTTTCTGTCACCAGTTAGCTAGCAGAATTATTTAATGCTTTGCTTAAATTTGTCAAACTTCCTATACTTCAGAATTCCATAAAATGTAAAAACAAAAAAAGCATCACCAAATAATGAAAAAAATGTGAGGGAAAGGTACAAACCTGCAGGATTTATTGTGACTCACACTGTTCAAAATACACACAAAAATATACAACACAATACATATAACACAACAAAATACACTCAATGCTATTCTTATCTACATACCAATATACAAATGACTCAGACCACAAACTCTGGTGACACGAATATCTTACTCACAACAAATCAGTTGCAGACATTTATGTATTTTAATCCCATCAGCACACATTTAAACCCAGCGTCTTCTAAACAAAATTGAGCAGCATGCTGCCTTAGCTCTTGGCCCTTAGTTTATCATGAAGATTAGTAGAAAACATGAACAAATTTTTTCATGCTAACTTTACTAAGATGAACAATTCTACTCACCTTTTCCCACAGATTTCACAAATGTATGGCTTCTCACCAGAATGTCGACGTAAATGTGTCTGGAGATTACCTGCCTGAAGGAAGAGTAATTTAAGCATTTAAATTCAGCTTGCCTGTTGTTGTATACAGATAAAAAACCCCCAGTGATGGGAACTATGGGACTGGCTTTTTATTCCTACTTCTAAGGCAGTGAAGACTACAAAGCATGTATGAACTCAAGCATTCTTATCTAGTAAAGACAGACTACCATGTACTTCAACATCAAATTGTTTATGTGTGCAATTATACATTAACAAGAAGAGAAATAGGGAAAAAAAATAAAAACAAGAAACCTGAAATGAAATGCTAAGGGTAAAGAAACACCTATAATTGAAAGCAGACCCAATTATAAATGAAAATTACACTACCTAGAATGCAGCGAAAAAGAGAACTTATTAACTTACTAGCAATATGGCTTGTGTTAAGTCTCACTTTCCCTGTCCTACAAATAAAATATTATTACACAAGGATGTCTGAATTCACCTACCAGATGGTTAAAAAGAAAAGAATAAGGTGAGCATTTTTCTATCCATAAAATACTCAGATGCTCCAAACCTGAAATTATTTACGCATACCAGAATAAAACAGAACAGGTGGTACAGAAAAGAACAAATGGGACTACTGGTAACTATTTTATTACATATCTTTCCTCTCTCAGTCCTCTAAAACTCATGCTAGTCTAGCAGGCAAACCAGACAATTAGACAAAACCTTACTGAGTCCAACTTCTGTTAAAATGTTCTAAAGCCACTGGTCCTTGTGAATGGCTACTCCACTGAGTCCAGTTCTCAAAGCCCAAGGCACACCTCGCAGGAGAGCTGCAGATGTTCCATACATTGTGCATACTTCCACGGTCAGTTTTTAACCCTTCCACTCCCTTTGGCTGATAACTGCCTGGTTTTATTTAAGTGCACTAAAGAAACATTAAGTCCTTTACACCAGGAAAGAAAACTTGAGATGCAAAGATTATCATGTCCTCATCAGTCACAGTAAGACAACACAAATAGGACCCAGAGTAATTTCTTCTGACTCATTTAGATAATAAATTATCAGTTATGATGCATCACTGTAATCAGACCTTATAATATACCAGAACTCAAGTACTGCAGACACACACAAACAGAGGACAGTACCAAATGGATCAATGTTTGAACCCTGAAAGAGCTTTCTTTAACCCCTGTGCATTTTTTCAGGCAACAGTGTGACTGAACCACTGTTTCCTAAGGCCAAACTTTCTAATACTGAAATCCACTCAAAGAGAGGCATTAGGTACTTATTTCTGGGGAAGAAGAAGATGAACCATGGAATAATTTTTGCTTTTCAAAGACAAGGGATTTTATGCAGCAGTGCATTTAAGAAAAACATACAGAAAAAAAAGACAGAACCTTTACTTCTGTCCATGTCACAAACAAAGCCTATCATGGGCATCTGAAAGTTATTCCAGAGGGTGAATTTGAAGTGCAACAACTATTTTGAAATACTTCCCATAAAGGTATTTTAAGTGAGAATAAAAACATTTTACAGAAAGTAGCAAGTAGATCCATTTCTTTATTACAAGCCTATGTCCTTTCCTCCTAATGATAGCAAAACTTGTTCCTAACTGTGCTAAGACAAAAAACGGTAAAAACATCATTAGCTGGTATTCTTTCTTAAGCTTTAAAGCTGGCACACAACCTTGGTTAAAGCATCACATGCCATCCCAATGAAAAAAACTTAAGGGGACTTTTGCTTGCATTTCAGTGCAAGATAAAAAAATGCTCAGAAGAATCCTCTTAATGGTTGCATGGAATTCCTCACAAATTTGGAGATCAGAGAGATACACCAGACTTAGCCCTTCTGTAAATGGCAAGCTTTCAAAGTGAAGGAACTTACGAACATGGGCCCCCAAAAGAATCTCTGCAGGAGATAAAACACAATATCCTGGATCACCAGCCAGAGAGGGCTCACATCACAACAAGCCATGTACAAGTAGTAAGGGAAGATGCAGGCTTGGAAGCAAAAAAAGGAACGTTTTCCTCAAAAAATCAAAGACATTTATGGCTGTTTGTTCCCAACTATGAGTTCCCACGTAAATTTCCCCTACTTCCTTCATGTTCTGTTCCACATTCCAACACGCAGCACATCAGCTACTTTCAGCAGGAGCAGACATCCCACCAAGCCCAACAGCTGCACTGTCTCAAAAGCACAGATCATGAAGGCTTAAATAAGAAAAGTGTTTCTATTTTTGTGCCTACAGACAGAGAAGATAAAGGACAAGATCGGAGACAGTATTTTAACCAAGAAGTAGATACTAATTATCTTTGCATCTCACTTTCTCATAGGTGAAACCTCACTTATTTGCAGGATTCAAAAGCAAGTACCTCAGCAATGTGCAAGACCCCTTTATGACCAGAGAAAGAACTGCAGCACAGAGGCTGAATGCTCTGGCTCGTTTGCTGGACATGTTGGCATTGTCCATCAAGACATATCTACCTACACCTTCAGGCCAGTGAGGTAACACAGAGCAAAGGGAAGCTGTTTGGGAGTGTTTAAATAAAAGGCAGAAATCTCCAGCTTTGTCAGGGGTTTTGGTTGTTTCTGTAATGAAAGAGGAGCAAAGCGTGTTGCATGAGGAGTATGTCATGCCTGTCACACACTCTGAATGTGTGACACTTCCCCCCTCTTCCCCCACTGCAGAAGCACAGAATACCACTCTGTTTGCCAAAAGTACTTTTAATGGACTGTGGAAATATCCATGTTTTTCTTTTAATAACTAGAAGCTCAGCCATCAAAATTAATGAAAATGCTCTTCTTTGCCTGAAAAGCAGACCGATTTTTGCTGAAAATTGTCCAATAAGCATGACAAAACAGTATTGTTCACTGGATGCAGTCTTATATTCATATTTAGCAGCAATGTGGAGGACCCAAAGGCATCAGACTCATGGGTCAAACAAGTCCCACTGGTGGGCTGTGAAACTGAAGCAAGAGAAGCACAGCCAGTGGTGGGTGGTAGGCAAAGAGCACTGATTCTTAAAGCAGGACCCATAAGAACTGCCAAAGCTATTCAACAATAATTATGTAATCTCACTATAAAAATATGCACCTGTTTATTGTCTGCTGTACTTAGACGTGCACATCTCAACCACGAAATCAGAAAGGAAACAGACATTTTGGAAATGTGAGACAACTGGGCACCAAATTTGTAAAAATATAAATAAATTGTTGTACCCAGGACGGGAAGCAAGCATTGGAGGGCAAATTAAGCAGCTAAAGCTTAGGCCCTGTATGTAAATATGGAATTTCACAAGAAGTTTTTTTTTAAATCATAGCTGGGTTTTGTCACTTCAGACAGGCTGTGGTGTTCTCACTGAAAGAAACTGAGCCCAATTATTTGGATACAAATTTTTTTTATCTGACTTAAATTCTACTTAATAATTTATGCCATTTAGGAAGATGAAACTGTATCGTGAATACAACACAATATAAAACATGAACCTGCACTTCTTTCAGACACTGTAAAAATGCTATTCACAACACGCCTCTAAGCATAAAGCAAAAGAACAGTTTGGAAATGAATGTTCTCTGTATTTCAAATACAGTTGTGGCTCTGTATAGTTAAACATTCATTTGAAGGTAAAATATATAACACATCTACTAGGAGCAGACAGAATCAAAGACACAGAATGCATCAAAGAAATCTAAAACATTCAACATGTTATTTTTAAATAAGACATTTTAATAATTTATCCCTAATGTGAATTCTGTCTTTGAACAAAAAAAAAAAAAATCTAATCTTAAACCCAAGATTTTTAGAATCAACACAGAGATGCATTTCAAGTGCAAGTACCATAATATATAAAATATTCCCACCTGTGAGAAGTGTTTCCCACAAATGTTACATTCAAAAGGTTTCTCACCTAAAAGAAGAAACAGAACATAGAACTTCTAATAGTTGCAGTAGAACAGAAATGGTTAAAATTGGTACACTTCCTTTTAAAACATGTAATGTAAGAGTAAAAAATATCCCCAAAAGGACACTTACCCATGTATTTATGGGGAAATTCAAGAGGGAAATACAGCTTTTACCACTAAGTTTGTAAGGCAGACTTGCTCAGAAACAGAATCTACCTTTCAAAACAAGTAGAAGAGTTTTGATATGAATGGGTGCGGTTTTTAATTTTTTTTAATACTTTTCATTTGAAATGAAAGGGGTATCACATCACCAGAAAGAACAGAATAGATGACAAGGCCCAACAACAACTGTGATGGGAAGTGCACCTGTTTTTTCACTTGCACAGACACGTTCTTAAAAAGAAGGAGGAACGAAGGGAAGCTAATTTGGAAGAATTGTGTTTTCTGATTTCAATGTCTACTATACATCTCTGCTCAGCACATAGCCATTCACTTCCAGAAAATATATATTTGCCTTCAAATTCTCATCCTATATAAGAGTATCTGAAGATTAACCCAAGTATTTTGCTCCAAAATTCTGAATTCATACATATAAAACTGTTATTCTTGAACCTTGAAAAACAGATTAGCAGCTTTAGTAAAAAGTGGTGTAGCCCACTTCAGCTTTTCAAAATAACTTGACTCTCAATCCAGAATGTGACTGCACAACACTTCAATTCTCCCGCTGTCAATTTAAGACAAATATGTTTTTGTTATAACTTTTTCTCCTCTACAGAATTTCATAAAGGTGGGGTTTTTTTCCCCTGCTTAGGTCTTGGTTTCCTAGTTTTTACACTGTTGATAAAATTTTATGTGTGTCTTTTAGGATTTTGAAAACAAAAATGATGGTCAAATACCATTGAGTCCATGACAGTCACACTTCTCATCATCTTTCATGAGTCTAGCTGAACATTTAAAGGACATTTATAATCTGTCCCACACATGCAGGGCAACAAAACTAGTATAAATCCATGTGAACATTTCCAAAGGGAAAAAAGAGATATTACATTATGTTTCATCTTGGTCATGATTAAAAATTTTAAGATTTGTATTTACTTCTTTAATTATAATTTTCCTGACTTTACAGAACACCTCTTGGCTTCTCTTCCAGTAAGTACTCCCTACACCAGAAATGTTACAAGCAACATCTATCATATCCAGGTGTGGAAATTCCATTTTCCTTTCCTCCTGCCAAATACAGATGCAGTTCTTTCAACTTATTTTAGGATCAAGGACTAAATGCAATTCTCTTTAGATTTTAAAACACAGAGTAAACATACAGTTATGTTACTTCACAGATTGCAACCCTGCAGTTAGTCTGACAACTTGAGGCTTTATCTACTTTGTCTACTTAATGAAGAATAGAAATCTGGCAGTTTTAAAAAACAGAATTTTCTTCAATTAAACATAAAAATTATGAAACGAATAAATCAACTATAAAGTAACTCAACTATAAAGAGCACTGAGGCTAGATTTCATTATGGCTTTAAACTTGCAAAACACTAAAAATTCTGATACTGATGACACAAATATAAATGAAACCAACAGGGAGCCAGATCTGTAGCAACTGGGAAGGATTCTGAAAGCCATAAAAGCATCAAGATTATATGAAATGGAGGATAAAAAACAGTAGTAGCAATTTTTGCAGAAATTACCCATACAAAAAAAAGGTACTGTAGACCTAAAGAATAGTATCTGAACAGGAATCCACTCTGAAATGACTAGAGGGAGAGGGAAGGAATTGGAGGCTCCAATTTCTCAAAACTATTGCCGTAGGCTGCATGCAGCCTCATTATAACTGTACTGATGTACAAAGAATTGGGAGCTTTTCCCCCAAGATAAAGAGAAAACAAAAGGGGTTCTTTTTAAAAGAAATATCAAATTGGTTTTTGGAGAACAATTTTTCACTTGCATAGAATTCCAAACCACTGGGCTTATCAAGTAACCCACAGCTCAGAAGCAATTAACCTCACTGTACCTGAGGGTGTATTAGTGAGAGTGCAGCTAATAAGCCGAAGGTTATTCTTCTCTGCCTATCCCTGGCAAGACCATATCTGGAGCCTTAAGACAAGGCAGACAGGAAACCTCACTGCTGTCTACAGGCTTGGGAAAGCAGATGCAAGCAGGTTGTTCCTGGCACACAGTCGTAGGACAAGAGGCGACAGACGCAAGTTTGATCGTGACAAATTCAAATTAGACATATGAAAATAATCTTTTACCCTGTGAGGGTGGTCAGACACTGGGAGTGACTGACTGGAGAGGTTGTGGAAACTCTGTCCCTGGAGATGTCCAAAATTTTCACTACACAAGGTCATGAGCAAAACACCCCGATCCAATTTGATGTGCCTTGAGCAGGAGATCCATTCCAATCTAAATTATTCTATGATCCTACAACTGTCAAAGAATTCCAAACCAAAAACCTCATCTGAGAACACCAGGACTGTACCCTTCTTGTTCAACACTCTGCAAGAAGAGGTGAAGATAAAGTACACAGTAGTGGGATCCACGGCTGGATCAACAGCAATAAAGAAAAACTGGGGAAAAGTAGGAACTGAATACAATTTAGACAATGCTTAAACCAACATCCAGGGGACTTTACTTTTGAACCCTTGGGCTGCCTTGTGTTTTCTATCTTCTGTTGCATCCTTCTTGTTCAACATTCTGCAAGAAGAGGTGAAGTACACAATAGTGATCAAAGCAGTGTTGTGTCAGCTCCAGAGGAGAAAGGCATGAAGGCAGAAGAGGTTGTTCTTGATGAGATCACAAAGGTGAGGAGCTGTACTCACTAAGGCACGGAATTCTGGAAGCTGCTCAAGCAAAGCTCAGAATGAAAAGGTTGAGGATCAACAACGTACTACATGGCAGTGCTACCCTGTTCCTGTTGCATTCCATCCTGCCAAGAGTTCTTTCCATTGGCCTGGATATGTTTTGGGTTGGTCTTTGAGATGTTCCCTGAAAATACATAAAATACCCCAACGAAACCACTGGATGTTCCTGGACAGGTATGGACTATGTAAAAGAGATATACTTGCTTCCTTTTTTTCAGACAGGCCAATATAGTAAAGAATAAATTATAACAGTCAAAATCAATCAAAGTCAATGCAGTAAGCTCTCTTTAGAGATTCCTTTAAATGTCCACGAGCAATACAATTAAAACAGCCAGACATGCCAGTACAATGACTGTTGAACACAGTCTGGCTGCCTTCACATAGAAAACTCATCAATGCACCCATGCTAACCTGTAAATTCTTTAGTAGTTCCTAGTGTTCAGGGACAGAGAATTTCACAGGTGCTTTTTCTTGACAACCAGGCCACCACAGCAGTTGTGTTGAAAGAATTGTCATTTGTGGGTTAAAACCAGGTTTGCCAGTGTGACACGTCCATTTCAGCTTCCTCCATCCCTTCCGCGAAGCTGCACTGGGAGGCCTTTCAGTGAACACTGTAACACTTAAGTGCCTGCTAACCCTTTTGCTTAGCTCTAGAAAATGAATGTTTTTAAATAAAATTGAGTAGCTAGCAATCTGCTATGCTTTCTGAAGTGGCAGATGAATAGAAATGGCTTTTAGCATGCACTTGTACAACTGAACTACCAGTATATCTAACATAACAATACAGATGTGCCCTGTGCCTTCTGCTACAGATTGTTCCAATACTAACATCCTACTCACTATCCACTGAAATTTTCCAAACGCTCTTTTTGCACTGGTCGGGTATTTAAAAATAAATTAACATGAATAACAGCTAAATAACAGGGAATAATTCTCAAAAATAACAGGGAAGCAAATAGGCATTTCCAGTCATAGCCCTGCCTCAGTTTGTCCATCCTTTGATGTGCTTATTATTTGTTAAACTTAGGTTCTTACACTTTTGTCATCTTAGCACATCTGTAGAAGAATGCTAATGCCACATTAACTAGCATTCAACTCTGGAATTTTTGAAAACTACTGGAAGAAGATGGTGTGGGAAAAGCAGCACAGAATTCCTGAATCCTGGGGCCTCTCTAGCACAAACTCACATGTTACTGCAGTCTCTCCCTTAGCTGGGACTTTTCTAGATGCTCTGTCTTCTATCTGATCATCTACTTTTCTGAAAATCTAGAATATTAAAATATACCTGATGATACCAGCTCAAACCAGATAATAAGATTCAAAATAATACAAGGCAAAGAGAGGATCTAGGTAAGAGGCATATGGAACTCTTTCACAGGAGAACAAATTTTTAAAAAATTATTAGAAACATAAACATACAGAAGCAGTTAAAGCTAACAACTGAAAACTTCAGGAGGCTAATGCAAAATGTTCATATTTTCAGGTTCTGGGAAGATTTTTCTATGAATAAAATAGAAAAATAAACTTTTAATTCTAAGGCTCAGTTAACAAAATAAATTAATGTCTGCTAAGAGAGTTTCATATTTAGTGTCAAAGTACCAATACATGGATGATCGTTTCCAAAGTGATGTTTATTTGACAAGATTGAGAGAGATGCATTTGTGTATTTAATACAGGGAAAAAGAAAACCAAAAAATATTCAACAGCTGAATCAGGAGTAACACCATTTCAAGGACTTTAATCAATGGTGTTACCTGACTAGCCAAGGTAATTCTCAAAAACTTTTTTAAAGAAGCATATCTAATAATAGGACATGGTTAAATTGAACAGACAAATTAATAAACTTGAAGTTAAACTAGGTCTTGTTTTTCACTAGAATAAAAAGATACTTAGAAATAAATCTATGTTAGGTTTAAAAATATTACCTGTGAGTTTTTAAAACAAAGTACATTAATTCAAAATTCCCACTTAGTCTGCAGCTTGCAAGAGCCTTACTCTCTAGGTAAACACAATTAAAGTTGTTATAAAGCATATTTCTACAGGTTAAAAAAATGACCACTAACGCCCAATCACCTGTATCTTACAATGAATATATGACCAGAGAGAACAGAGGTGTTCTAGTATACATCTAGTACCATTTATTTGTTTACACTTTTTATTGTTATTTGGCTCAAACATCTGGGCCACCAGACAAACTGACTAGAAATGACTCACCTAAATGCAGGACAAAACCAAAATTTTCACTGAAATTTCATTTTCATTGAATTCACACAATCTTCTTTGAAAAAGCACCCAAAATCCCAAATACATAGGAGAAATCTTTTCTACAACTCCCAGCAAAACTCGGTATTACAGTTCTTTATTCCTGTAGGAATATTCATGTAAAAAAAAAAAAACAACAAACCACAGCCTTTTGAAAGTAGACCCTTAACCAGCATCTCTCAGTCAAGAGACACTGCAAGATACTCTCTGTAATTGAAATATTTGGTCTGCAGACCAAATAACTGATAACTGTACCTGTATGAGACCTTTTATGTAGCTCCAAATTGCTTGGATGCTTGAAAGCCTTCCCACATAATTCACAAGTATATTGTTTCTGTGACTGAAGAGTCTGTGATTGTCCTTCTTGTTCCAAAGAACCTTGAGATCTTTCGATTTCAACAGTTTGTTCGAAATTCTCAGAATTCCCTAAATCTTCAGCTTCTTTTTCATCGGTAACTCTAACATCTGTCGTGTCCGTGGTACTTTCATTTACAGGTTCAATTACTTCTGTTATTCTATTGACATCTCTTTGGGGCTCAGGCGGCTGCTCTGCCGATTTCTGAGATCTTAGAAAATTTAACTTTTTGAGGTGTATTGCCTTTTTCAGCCGCATCTGCCTGGTGGGCTGCATAACTGTGCTCTCTGCATCTTGGTCTGCAGCAGCTTCATTTGCAGACTGAACCAGAAAGTTTGACGGTAAATGATCAGAGGTTTCCAGAATACACTCAGAGTGATTGACAGTGCAAGAATTACTCTCCACTGGGTTTATTTCCGTGGATGTGTTGTAAGAAAAGGATGGTTCTGCTCCTCTCTCGTGATCAGAGCAAGCGTTTTGTTTATAGAACTGTTTACTGTAAAAGTTGCGTAGTTTATAGTAGTAATTTGGTTGTTTAAAGGGAAGCTCTGTGCAGTTGCCATCTAAGGAGTCTTGTGGTTGTTTCTGTCCATCACCCGAGGGGGTGTGCAGATTAACAGGCTGTGATGCATGTGAATGGTGCTCAGCGAAGACTTTGCTAGTTTGTGTGTCAGCTGAGCATTCAGGCAATAGGTTTGTCCCATAGCCGTCACTGCAACCGGTATCTGTACCCAAAGTGCTCTGCAGTGAAAATACACTATTACACGGCATGCTGGCTGCTTGCTCCACAGCTGTGGAAGATTTTAAAAAGGTGTGGCAAATGTTCAGCACATTTTGCACTTGGAGACACTGTGCAATGTCCAGCATAGCTTGTACATTGTCCTGACTAAGATCCAGGTGGGAGGTGTACATGAAGTCCAAGATCTGGCCTATGCCACCTACATTTTTAATGTCCAAGTGAAACACATCATTCTTCTGTCCTGAAGAATTCTGGAAAAGGGTCCTGATAAAATAAGGCAAATATTCAAATACAAACGCAAATAAGTCACAAACACTTCAATAAGAAAAATATACATACACCTCAAATAGGCTGTCTGGTATGAAACAACAGTTTGTACTCTAAGGCCTTACCTAGATTGTTGCATTTTTGAAGATGAGTTTCTCAGAACTGCTCAATTACTTGTCTTATATATTAGTCTGACACTGGTGCACTTGAAGTATAAATCAAAGCAAATGATCCTTTATTTAACTTTAATTCTGTATTTTTTCATGTTTTCAAATAACATCCTATCATTGTGGTTTCTTATGCACTGTTCTTCACATATTAGGTGCAGTGGTGTATTTATGGACAATTTCCAAAACTGGTTGACTCAGAACGGTTTTTCTCCTTTCATCATGGCAAATCAAACAGGATATGAGAAATTTTCTAGCAAAACAGAGAAGACAGACCTCAAAGTCAGCTAGACTATTCTCCTCTGGCAACTGAGCTTGTCCATCAAACTCTATCAGCAAACCTATCAAAGTTCTCAGCATTAGTTCTTTCTCCACAAATACACAAGAGGATGGCAATATTAAACAAGATGATGGCATTATTTTCAATCTATTCTCTCACATTAAAAATAAAGTACTTTTTTTACTGGTACTGGATGAGAACCAACTAAAAGAATAATGAAGAGTACAGGTACATAATCCTAAAACAGCAGTGCAACCAAAACTCACTGAATTTTCAGTGAATCCTTAAAGTGAAATGAATTCACAAAACTTCTTACTATGTGCTGCATTCTCAGCTTCAGAGATGTAGTTCTTCACATGCACAACCAGTCCTAGATTAAGAGCACTCATACTCTCTCTCAGTCAAGAACTTTATACGCTCCCATTAAAATCCTGATACTCCCCCAGTAAACAATGACATATAAATGGGGTCAGGTCACTCATATGTAGTTATTTTCCTACACTAGAAAATGCCCCAAACTTGATGGTTCCTCTTTGTGAGCTAAATCTCAAATCAGGTTGTGTTTAGAAGTGGGCATAATATCAAGGAGCTCTAAATCTTAAGAAAATGTGAGTCTATGCTGAAACTTTAGAAATGAAGGGGATACTCTGAAGCCAGTGCCCACATCCAAATTCTTTCATCAATCTACACCATCCTATCTAAATTAAAACCAGAACTATAATGAACAGATCTGGGTTGAGAGTCTAAATTAATTAGCCACTTATACCCTATCGAATTTTAATAGGAGTTGAGCACTTAGTTCTTTCTAACTACTTTAAAAATTTGGTCTTTGAGCATAATTGCACTTCATCAGCAGTACACCACTAGAGGAGAAAAAGGAACCTCTTATCTTTTTTCCCTGGTCATAACATAAAAATAGGTTTCTTACAAATAAATTAGCAGTCAACCTTTAGAGATGTTTCAAACAACAATGTCTAAAAACTGCCAGATCTAACAGCTCACTCATAACTAATATAAAACACTAAGCTGGCAGATCCAGCACCCTCCAAAATTTGGAGGCACAATTGAGGGCAGTACAGAAGGGGAAGAAAACAGTGATGTGGCGTAACGGGCCACCCGTAAACTCTAAAACACAGCTGTTGTCTGTGAGAATCTGAGTAATAATAACCTATACAGTCAAATTTTATTTAGAACATGATTTATGAAACAAGTCACATTATTCAGAAGTGGATAATGTTTCATCGATTATATCCCTTATCTAGCTCTGTTCATTTACTCTGCTACGCTCCTTGTAAGCACTTATCTTTTCCTAGTGAAATACTGACTGCAGGTCCATGCCAGAATCCATTTATACGAAGCCCTGTAAGCAAGTAAATCATGAAAATGTCACAATCAAAGAGTATACTATGAATACTTGACACAGCTTTATCTCTGGACAAAAATTTCCCTCTTCTCCTTATAATCACAAGAGTTACTTAGTCTGCAACCAACAGAAAAAAATACCCTTCTCAGAGAAAACCTCAGAAAACTAAACAGCATTTAGTTAACTTTTTAAAGAGAATAATTTTTTATCACATACCTGAAATATTGACTGAAGGCAGCTAATACATTTTTGTGTGCTTTGAAGCAGACACCTTTCACCACCAGCATGCAGTCACAGAGAAGCCCCTGAATGCGCTGCTCATGGAGCTGCTGGAGAAGATGACAGCTATGGCTAGCAACAGTGTCCATGCTAGAAAATCACTTTAATTACCTACAATGAAATAAAATGCTAAGGTGAATACTAAATTGCAAAATTAATTTAAAATATTAAGAATGTTTTTACAATTTGTTTTAGCTTTCAAAGGAAACAGACTTCAGTTTACATCTGCAATGTGAGCTCTAATGACATTTTTCTGGTTAAAGATGAATTACAGTATTGCTCACCAATAGATACACAGCAACACACATTTGAAATACTGATTTTAACAGAGCTTTGCTTACAACAAAGCTTCTGCAAAAATCTAATGGTGCTGCCAATAAATTGTACTCCATAACCACAAAAAAATGCACCCCAATTTAGACAACTTCCACAATAATTAGATTCTAATGCAAAAACATATTGCATGTACAAAACCAGTAGCATTTGTAGAGGAAAACCTCAGTTTCTTCACCCCCTAAACTCAGAAAGGAGAACGTAATACTAGTATTATTTGTTGCTGTTTTAGCTAAGTACATTTCCATTGTGGATCTGATTAATTAGACACGTTAGTATGGTATTGTTCCTAATACAATGTAATATCTAAATGAAAAAATCCTCTCTGAACAGGTTGAAAAGACAAGTCACACTCCCACAGAACACATTCACATTCAATTCTATACTTCCTTTTTAAAAAATATTTTTACAAAAATGTAATGCTTCCCCTGCACACATATAAACACAATTCCAGCTATTAGGACAATCAGAACTTCTGCTCTTCTAACTAGGAATGAAGGAGGAAAACCATCCTATTCCAGGGAATGAAGTAGGAAAACCACCTTGTGTTAAGCATGACTAAACAGTGGTCGCCCCATTCTCAAATCTCATGAACGACAAAGGTTCCACATTTTAATATATCCTGCTTTACTCTGTGATTCACTGCCTCTTGCTGTATTACATGGGGAGCCATTATATTGTGCTTTTTCTCTATTAATGCTTATCATGTTTTGACCAGGCTTTAAAATAAAGAAAGCACATTAATTTGACAAGTAACTGCTTTCTCTATGAACGTCTCCCACCACGGCATCCTGCAATTACTTTGACAACCAGTGAATTGCCTCTCATCCATCAGGTGCGTGTCTCCCCACGGGATCGGCGGGCACGGGGAGCCGCTCCCGAACTGCGGGAACCCCTCCAACACAGCCGCTATCTATGGTTAAGTTCCCCTCAGCCTTGCCCAGGTGGAGCCCAGGCTCGAGGTGCCACACGGAGAAAGGGACAGAGGGAGGGTTTGCCTCACTGCGGGCCGGCTCTGCCCGGGGACAGGGCGGGCGAGCGGCCGGTGGCGGGGCCGGGGGCTGCGGGCGGGCCGAGCGCAGCCGCTGCAGCGGGAGCAACACACGGACACACAGCCCTGGGCGGGGGGAACGCGGCGCGGCCTGGCACGGGCGGGGGAGCGGCCCAGG
>VWZW01003059.1:3975843-3993650 GCA_013397115.1 Edolisoma coerulescens | reverse complement strand
GGCGGGGTCCCGCAGGGGAAAGGAGGGGGACGGGGAACGGGGAACGCCGCCTGCGAGGCGTATCGGCGTGGGGGGCGGTACGGGGTCACTGGTTCCGGGGTTGGGGTGGCGGGTGCGGGGGTTACCGGTTCCCCAGCTGGGATAGCAGGTACGGGGGTTACGGGTTCCCCAGTTTGGGTGATGGGTACGGGGGTTACCGGTTCCCTGTTGGGCTGGCAGGTACAGGGATTGCGGGTTCCCGGGGTGCTGGTGTCCCCTGCGCTCAGGGAGGGCATCGGGCGGAGCGAGCTCTCGCACCTGCGGCATCGGGCTGCTCACCCCGCCTGTCAGTGGGTGCGCAGGTGAGTTTCTCTTCGGCGCTCCGAGTGCTTCTTTCAAGCTGTAAATTAAGATTTCCTTCTTGTATTCCTACAGTTGTGCTTCTGTGGGAAGGAAGAGGCTCCTGACCACTCGCCAACATGGTAGTTTTCACATGCAATGCATGTGGAGAAGCTGTGAAGAAAGCACAGGTTGAAAAGCATGTGAACATCTGCAGAAACTGTCAGTGCCTGTCTTGCATGGATTGTGGCAAGGATTTCTGGTAGGTAAAGGATGGGAAGTAGCCTTGCTCACTCTGCAGAGTTTGTCACAAATACAAGAGATACAAGCCAGAAATTTTCACTGAAGGCTGTAGCATGACAGAAATATGTGTAGTCTTAAAAATGTGTGCTTTAAGCACATCAGATTTTACTCATTTAAGCGTTGAAAAGAATAAGGTTTAAATGATCTGTTCATTTAAATAATTTATTACTTCAGTTTGTTGATTAGCTAAGTGTTGCATAGTTTGAAGACTGAAGCATTTCAATGACTTGTGGTTAAAAATCTCTTATGTTCAGGGGTGATGACTATAAAGAACATGTGAAGTGCGTAAGTGAAGACCAGAAGTATGGTGGAAAAGGCTTTGAAGCCAAAACTAACAAAGGAGATGCTAAACAGCAGGAATGGATTCAGGTACAGTTTGTACTGCATACATCTAAGTAACTATTGTCTGTAATCATCACAGACAGAAAAGAGGCTACACTGGCTCAAACCAGAGGTCTATTTTGACCAATATCCCCAGCTGTCTTCTGGCATTTCTTTGGTGGTCTGTATTTATCCTGGTAAGAAACGTGTCTTTTCTTTTGAGTCTATCTCTTATTAGTTTGATTTAATGTAATGTTCCCAGCTGCATACAAAAAGACATTGGTAGTTGTCCATCCTTTTCATGCCATATATGCTTTTGTCAGCCTCTGTCAGGGATCCTTCCCCATCTCATAGTCTTTGTTCAAGGCTCAAAAATCCTACCCTGCTTAGTTGTTCTTCGTATGTAAGTTATATCTTTGGTCCTCTAAAGTCTTCTGCTGTATGCTTGTGAAATGCTGTTCAAGATATGAGTGAACCATAGATTTACCATGTGTCATAATTATGTTTTCTGTGTCCTTTATTCTTTTCTAGCTTCTTTGTCACTTAATCTACTTTTGGGTGGTTTATTTGTTTGTTTGTTTTTTTTTCACTGCTGCTGATCATGGTGCTGGCATTATCACGGAATTGGCTATTTTAGCCCTGAGATCTTGTGTCTAAACTCCAATGGTCAACCTAAAGCCTGCCATGTTAGATGTGAAATTAGGATTGCTTTTCCTTTTCTTCTTGCTTTACATGAATTTGTGTTGAATGTATTTCACCTTTTTATTACCTAGTCACTCATTTTCTTAAGATCTTTCTGGAATCCTCATAGTCCTCATCCTGAATAGCTTTGTAACATCAGGAAAATTTTCTGTCCTCTTGTCCGATATTTTGTAAATATGTTGAACAGGAGAAGCTCCAGCATGGATAGAAATATCTCCTACCGTTTCTGTCTTACACAAGAACTCACCCTCTTATGGCTGTCCTTCAAAGGGTTTTGGAAGGACCTCAAACACATCTTTAAAACCCCATTAGTAATAAGTTAGATCACCTTTATGCATGGATTTGTTGATTTCTATCTTGTGTAAAACACGTCCTAACAAGGTGCTGAGCTACATGCATACTTGAAGCATATGATTAATACCATTAAAGTCAGAGATGAGTGCTGTTGTTGAGACTGAACATTGTTTGAGGACATTGGTAGAGGCAGTATGATGTGAGTGCTTTTGCTTATGAACATTGGTAGCCTGCCTCAATAGTAATTCCTACGTAGAAAGGTGAGGATTATTACCAGACACCCTTTTCTGATAGTCTTAACAAATTCACCAAGCCTTTCAGTCATCAGATTTTCAGAAGTACAAGAAGGGTCTCCAGTGTCCAGTGGCTACACTCTTCAAATACTGGGGAGCTCAGAGCGTTTTTCCCCTGCAAGCAGCAGTGCTGTTTGAGGGACTGCCATGAGGCCCTGCTCTGATCTCCTCTGTTCTCTCAAGCTGATACCCATAGCACAGGAATATCCAGAGCTTACGGTTATTAATGCTTGTTGAAGCTGGCACTGCTGCCAGAAGAAATGCATGTCAGCTGTGGCATCAAAATAAGCCTGATTTTTCATAATTAACTCCAGAAATTTGCCAAAACCATACAGTTGCTGTTCTTAATGCAGGTCTTTTTCATGCTGCAAGAATCCCTTCTATGACACAGTTGCTTTAGTTTGAAACGTTTTTATTACAGTTGTAACTTGCTCATCAGAAAGCACTGGTGAGCAGTCCTGCTTGCCTCTGCTTACTACATAGGTATAATTGTTTATATAGATAATTTTGACACATCTAATGAGCTCTGATAGAACCAAAGATCAGTCTTTTTTTAATGTTTTTTGAACACTTCCTATGAGTAGACCATACCAGCTATGGCTGCTGGGTGATTTCTGCCAGTGTGTTTCAGACTTGCACACCTTACATGTACCATTTGATCCTTATGCCGCTTTGCTGATCCAATTCTGTTTTTCTTCATTCAGAAAATTCATGAAGTAATGAAGAAGCCCAACATAAGCCCTAAAGTGCGGAACATCCTGGAGCAAATGCGTGCCTTTGATAACATTCCAAGAAAAAAAGTAAAGTTTCAGGTATGTTTTAATGGAGATTTGCAGTGAGCATAAAAATAGACTTTTCTAGGGAATGCCACTCTCTTTTAACAAAGGTGGGACAAATTGCTTGTTTGGGCATTCATATAGATTGTGTAATAACTGAATTTCAGATAGGCAGTGGTTGTAAAATACATTTATTTGCTTAAAAGGACTCTTGGTGGAATTAGGTATTAAGCCAGAGACTTACCGTTTAAGCTTAATCTCTATGTGTAGATTTGTTCTGGTTTTAATACCTTTCTTTTTTGACTATTTGCTATTTGTATTGAATGTCCAAATTCTTAGACGTACCTTTAAAGACTTCTTATTTCTTTGGCTTTGTTTTTTCCTGGTGAAGGCAAGATGCTGTTTTGAAAGTTTTCCTGTTACTCAGTATTCTGACAGAATGTCCCAGTCTGCATGCTTCACTCAACTAAATTACAAATGTGGAGAATTTACTGTGTGTAAAGAATTTCATTAAAAGTAAAGAATTACTCACAAACTGGCCTTTTTTTCCCCCCTCTCTGTTCTGTGCCTCAGATTGTGAGGCTGAGAGAAGATCATGCTTGCTTCCAAAGCATTCAAATAGAACTTAATAGAACTGTGGTGAAATTGCTGCTAGCAAGCTGAAGGTTGGAATATTTCCCTACGGAATTAATGTTCTGAGCAGGAAAAATGGTGTTTTCAAGAAGCTTCTCTCTTTGATAAGATACACTGCAGTGGAAGATCAAAAGTTTTTGCAGTTAATTGTTCCAACTTACTAATGCACCTTTCCTGGATTTTTCATTGCAATGCAGAAATCTTTACATTACATTTAACATTGAATTCCACATTTCTAAAAGTTGATCTGTTGCAGATAGTGTGAACAGTGTAATTTACTGCTTTATTTTCATTTTCACCAGGAACACCTGCAATAACCTGAACAACTTTCAAATGTTTGCATTGAGATACTTGCTTAAATTTTACTTTCCTGTAATAAACTAAGGTATCCATTTAGGAGCATGATCTTATGTCCAGTACATAAATAAATAAGATCAGATCATGAATGTTTTAACTCATGGGAACAGTCAGAAGATTTGGTAGGATGTTAACATAACCAGTTGTATTCAAAAGCTTGAGGATACATTTACCACTTGGGGATGGCTGTTGGTGAGGCAATTGAGATGTGTGGTGTAGTCTCCTAGCAGTATCTAGACATAATGTGCAACAATTTAGCAAGGAGGCTTGAGAGATTGATAGGAGTAACCTCTAACCAGGTCTTAGTCAAAAGCAGTGATTAGATTCTTAAATGAAAATAAAAACCAAGAACAAAATATATGGTAATGAAGGAAGAAAATCAGAGGTGCATGTTTTCAGTTATTGGGTTTTTTTTTTTCCATGCACAGAATTGGATTAAGAACAGTTTGAGAATTCATGACAGCACTTTGCAAGACCAGGTGTGGGATGTTTTCTCGGAAGCAAACAGAAACGTAAGTTTAACTGGAGGTATAACATCATAAAACGGGAATGCACTCCAAAACGTTGGAAGGAAGACCTTTCCGACTCCTTTTGTAGGTGTTAGTAGAAGCATTGTCTCCCATAGTTCCAATGGATTGTGTTACAATGTAGTATTTCTTGACTAAATTGCTTATTTGTGGAACACAAAAGTGTTGCTGAAGTAGTTGTTCGTACTGGGTAGGTTGTGATGGAAAACTTGGACATGGTAACATGATTATGTCATGAAAATTAGAAGGCTAATTTATGCTACTAGTGCATAAAGAAAGGAAAATACACCACCTTTATCTTTGATTCTGATCTTTCAGTGCACATTAAGACAGAATAAAACATCTTTCAGAACATTATTGGCCATCAAATTTATGTGTACTGGAGTGAGAACAGCACATAGTTCACCTTTTTTATTAGCGGGGAGAGAGATCCTCCAGTTTGTGGCACAAGTTTCTCCCATTTCTTTGTCCAAATTATGGACTCACTCTGACCTTTCTTGTCAGTGCCTAATTATTTGCTATTTCATTACTAGCTTAGTGTGTTTTGGTAGGGTGTTGTTTTGTTTGTTTGTTTGCACCTGTTGCTGCTACTCGAAAGCTGTTAGAGAAGGTCATTTCTCAGTTGATGTAAAGATGCTCTCCCCCCTTCCCCCCACATTCTTTTGAGGAAGAGTGCAGGCATAGCTCTGGCATTAATCTCCTGTTGATTATGCTTCATGTTTCTGATTTGATGATTCCAGTTAAATTTATTTGCAGTTTTTCTGAGGAATCCAAATATAAGATCCAGGAAAGAAAAGAACACATTTATTAAGGGATAGGAACATAAAGTCTGGACACTAAAGTACATTGTTTTGCTGGAGCACTAATACTGAGTTGATACAACGTCTCTGAAGTCATAAGCAGTTCTCTCTTGACTTAAACTAATTTTTAAGAAAGTCTTCAATCTGAAAACCTTTTATTTAAACACAAATTTAAACAATTACACTGTCCATAGAGCATAGCATTAAAGTAAAATATATAACACAGCTTTCTTTCTTAGGTGGTTTCAGAATCACCTTTAAGAATCCTTAGATACTAAGATATGATTTGTTATACATACCTTGAAGTGTATATACTCAATGGAATTCTTAAGTAGAATTCAAATTTATTGAAGTAACTCTTTATTAAAACAGGGTGCTAAATTGCTTGTATAAAGATCTGTTCTCTTTCTAAGCAGCTACACTAACATTTCAGTAATTGTATTCCACTTGTAATTGTTAAAATTAAAGTTTAAGTTCAACATTAAATTTTTTATTAATATATTAATTGTTCTACAAGAAAATCATTATAAGCCCAGGTACATTAAAAGAAAACCAAATATGTTGAGAAAAGTACAATTAAAACAACCAGGAGTGCCTTTCTTAGCATCATGCAATAATGGTTTCTTGTCCCAGGCACATCCAAGAGAGGCAAGTGGATGGCAAAAGAGATTATTACTCAGGGGCTGTGTATTTGGGAATAAGTTCTGCATCTTGCTGTAATGTGCTGTAGTTTTGTTTGTGTAAATAAAGAGTTGTCACTTTCTTAATTACATTTGGCAGATAATTTAAAACACAATAGACACTTACTTCAACTAGAAATGATATATGTTGTAAGATAACATTTCTTCTGTGGTGTTAATTAGCATTTAGTCTGTTAAGTTAAAAGAAGACTCAGGCACACTATTTCACTAGTGCTACTTCTCAGGTAACTGGTGACATCACATGTGAGCTATTTAATTGATTTCAGGATATCAGTGTTCTGAGCAGTTACCAATGATCTAGTAGAGAAAAGTTGCAATGTCAAAAAAACGCATGTAAAAACTAATAATCTTTCTGTCAACAAAAGATTTCAAATGAAAAAGAACAAGACAAACTACAACAGGAGGAAGAGCGGCAGTCTGCAGAAACTGGGGAAAAAACAATGGCAGAAGAAAATGGGATTACAGATGAAAAAGCAGGGAGAAAAAAGAGTAAGAGAGAACGAAAAGAGGAGAGACAAAAGAACAAAAAGAAGGAGAAAAAAGATTTGAAATTAGAAAACCTGGCAGAAGTAAAAAAGAGTAAGAAGTCCAGAAAGGGAAAGGAGAGCGTGGAGGATGAATTTGAAGTAAATGGAAATGGCAATCACCGTGAAATAGAAGAGGAAACAAATGTGAAGAAACGCAAACATAAACATGTAGAAGGTATCCATCATAAAACTTATATTCTTGTTTGTTTTGAAGATGCTTTTTCTCAATTTCGAAGCTCAGTAAACTAAGTACAATTTTAAAGTAGTGCATTAGATATACAAAACAGATTATTTTTAACAGTGATTGCACATATCTTTTATAAAATCTGAACCACTTTGCAAATATAAACTCATGTTATAAGAACAAAAACTTTAAGTCATGTCAATACTTTTAGTTTTAAATCTTTTTTGTATATGTTTATCCAATCCATCTCTAGAGGAACCTCATACCAAAACAAAGAGAATGAAAACTGAAAGCATTTCAGAAGACATGGGAACAGAAAACATCAATGACAACGAAGAAAATGTGGGAACAGGTAGAGGTATTTTTAGAGGGACAATTTAGATAGTTACAAAACTATTCTGCAAAAGACCTAAGCAGGATATAAATACAGTGCTTCTGTAGCAAGCCATGAAATAAATTGTACCTCAGTATACGTAAATGTGTATATATTCAGTATATACATCTGTTCAGAGTAAGTAGCCTGTGCTACACTTGGCATCTGATAACGAGTTACTTCTCTCATTTATTGTTTCTGCTGTGCTGGCAGCCTTTGGCTATGCTTGGTTCCAGTGGACACTGAGGTTTCACCACAGTGGGTCCCTTCCCTGCTGCCATGCACATTAGCCAACACAGCAAAAAGGGTAACGACTCATAGACCTCTTGATATCTCTCATATCCCCATTTTTGCTCAATGAATCATAAATTAGACTTCAGATGTGTTGGACCTTAGTTTATGCTTAGATAAACCTACCCTGCCTCCCACCTGACACACTGACTGTACAATGCCTGTGTTTGAATATACAGATCATTTATTTGGAAACCACCCATTAATGACCTCTGAAGGTGATATGGTCTAAATTTGACTGCCTGTGCTTTAAGTGTGAGGAGACAGGATCTTGACTGTTCCTGCATTATCTTAAGAGTTTCTACTTAATAGCTGAAGTGTAGAAGTTAAGTAAAAACAATTCTGACCCCCATTGTTCAAGTACTGTGTTGATTCTTCATCTCTGTTCCATTATGTATTGCGGAACAGCTGATGACTTTATGCTTAAGACACCCTCCTGTTGTAGGGTCAGTAAGGTAACAACTGTTGTGGTAGCCAAACTGATTCCAAAATTAGGAGATGGAAAGCTAGTAGTAGAGAAGATGACCCAGAATACCTGCTTTTACTAATGATGTTGTACACCTAATTATTTTCTAGGTAAATTCAACTGGAAGGGAACCATCAAAGCTGTTCTGAAACAGGCTCCAGACAATGAAATTTCAATTAAAAAACTAAGAAAAAAGGTACTGTACAGCATGGGTTTTTTAAATCTCCTTTGGTCTTGTGAATTAATTTGGGTAATGCTGAAGTTCAGAAAATTCTGGGTTGCATAAACAAAAAAGTTTGACATTTTTTAACAGAATATCAATTAACAGAATATCAGCTGAAGGACAGGTTCTTTATTGCTTACTGAGTTACACAGGAAATTCAGTGCTAGTTCTGCAAAGGAACAATAGCACAATAGCATCCATGCCATGTTTAATGCAGTAACGTAAATGTATTATTGCTTACAGTGGAATCATCTTCAGGAACTAAAAACCATTTCTCTGTCTTTGTGCAGGTGATAGCTCAATTTTATGCAGTAGCTGGTGAACGTCACAAAACAGAAAAGGAGATCCTAGTCACATTCAATAAGAAAGTGAATAACAATCCCAAATTTAGAGTTCTAAAGGACAAAGTGAAACTTGTGAAATAAACAGTTTGCATACTTTTCATTGCTGTTGCATTTTAATCTTGCAGACAGTCGAACTCTTCTGTCAGCTGTATAGATACTATGCATTGGTCTGAATTTAAATTCTGCTTTCATATACACAATTTAACGTTTAATACTGGATTTCTCCCCTTTTTCTAGATTTATCACAGAACATTTTCAGATATTTTATTTTTTGATTTTATGGAAAAGATATATTTTTTGGTACAAGTTTTAAGAGGCATTGAAAATAATTGCTGCCCTACTGTATTAAAATTCCTCCTGTAATGAACATAATTTATAGGCATGAATGTTTTTCAGGACCTGGGTTGTGTGGCTTTTTGCAGGAACTCTTTTAAGAGCAAATAGGATTTTCATATTCAAAAACACACTGTGGAATAAATGTTTTGTTATGCTAAAATTCAAAATGGTATGACTGATACCCACTTTACACATTGTGGATAGTGTGTGCAGCCTGTAATAAACTGTTGATTCTGTGTTGTAAAATGCATAATTAAAGTGTCAGATTTGTGTATGCAATATTGCACATTCAGTGGAAATCTAAAGACTGAGTTACCTGTATATGCATTGAAAGTCTTGATTAGTAATGCAACTGACTTCAGTAGAAGTGGTTACATGGACTAAAAATTGACTGATTAAATAGATTACTTTAAAATACAACCTTAAATATAATGAATCTTGTCACTTTATAATTGCATAATAAATCCACAAATTATCCATAATTTGAAGAGGCTGTTGTGTTACAGTCACCGAAACAATTTAGCTAGGCCAGAAATGTCACAGGTATGTAAGAGACAGAACTGCCTGGGGGAAGTTATGTGAAGCTTTATAGGTTTTTGTTTAAATGCAAAATTACTTCCATGTAGGAAGTTTGCTATTATGACATTGTCTGTTAAAAACAGCATTATAAAGCAGTCAGTGGTATGGTGTTTTTAAAAATTGCTTAGTGATTTCAAGCAGATAGACTTCTATAAAACTCCATAGTAAAAATACCTGAATTTATAGAAATATTGAATATATTAAAAGTGTAAATATTAAAAAACTAACTGTAATACACTAGGTCCAGTTTTTCAACCTCTGAATTTGTGTTACCATATTTGTGTTAACATTAGGGGCAAGAAAAGCCCCTAATAAATTTAAGATCTCTGCAGTGTTTGTTGTCTGTTGAAGCTATGCAATAGTTCTTTTTATTCAGTCTAACAGATAACCAGATTCTTGGCTCCTACCATTGTAGAGTTCTGGTGTCTTATGCTCAGGTTTTACTGCAGTAATCACTGAATGAAACAAAGCAGCAGGCTAAATGTTCAAACACCATGGATCAGTTGAAAGCTGAAAATAAAGAATATCAAATCAACAGTATGCAGATGAGCTATCAGAATAGGATTTGACAGAGTAATTTCTTTTCCTCTTTAACTGTTACGATTCTTAAAGGTTCAAGGTGTGTACTCCCCTGTGCATTGCCATGGTTGGGTTAGTGGTGCCTGTGTGCAGTAGTAAACATATTGTAAATTATTCTTCCCCTCTCTGTGTAAAGGGTAAAGCAGCACCAGCTTATGTTCAGTTTTTTCCCTCACGATTTGGCAGACGTGAATCAAATGCATGCCTCTACTTGACAGACGTTAATGGCAGTCTGTTACAAGTAAGCCCTGTTACAATTACAGTAGTATAACTTACAAAACTATAACAGAAAGAGGGGGAGGGGGAGCAATATGCTTTGTAGGTATATTTTTCTTTCTGGGTGTTCCTGGTTATACTGTAGTATGGTAGATGAGTATATGCCTCTAATTATAGAAGACTTCAAGTGCTATTCCAGTCCATGCGTAGCTGCATTATTGACATGCAACTCTCCAGTAAAAAAAACCCCAACTTCAATGTTTTTTCATTAGATAATTAATAAAGTACTCAGAGGATTGAAATTGGCTTTTCCCCTTACAACAGATCTGGACTTTATTTACTCCTTGCAACTAATGATGTCTCGATCAGATTGAAGTTACTATGACTTTGGAGGTAATTGTTTCAGAGGGAGGCATAATCCCTCGCAGATCATTGAGAATCCTTCTAGAAGACAGAAAAACAGCAAGACCTCTCTAATTTCTATCAGTAATTAAGCAGCATATTTACCAGTATTTTTTTTAATCCAGAATATATTTTAGTGATTTTCTAAACAGCATAACATAACTCCATAATAGAATGTACCTTATCGTTAAAATTTTCCTTTCTGAAATAATGTATTGAAAATTGAGTGGCGAGGTGGGGAAGGAAGAAACAATGTAAATTAGAAAATTGTTTAAAACTACTGGCTTCCATTATAAGCATAGCGTAAGCACTTAAGCAGGGACTTTAATCACTGGAAGAAAAAAAGCTTCAAAGGACAGCTACTTATTTGTTGTGCTCAGCCCTCCACTGTCCTGGTGCATTAGAGTAGTTCATTCTTGTTTCTCCAGTGAAAACTGATCCTCCCACCTGGTGCTATAATCCAATTGTATCAGTACAATGTAGTGAGAGCCCGACATGAGTAGTGGCTCATAGCTGATGACCACAGGATACAGAGACCCAATACACGATTTCATTCGGAAACTTTTAAGGCTGTAACACTCA
Organism: Edolisoma coerulescens; assembly: GCA_013397115.1. Taxonomy (NCBI): domain Eukaryota; kingdom Metazoa; phylum Chordata; class Aves; order Passeriformes; family Campephagidae; genus Edolisoma; species Edolisoma coerulescens. The sequence goes on along the minus strand of VWZW01003059.1, from coordinate 3,982,523 downwards.
CCCTTATTAAGGAAATAAGAGAGCAAATATTAAACTTTTTGTGTGAGATAAGTGAAAAAAGACATATTGTTCTGTACATTGAGCTGTATTCACAGGTTACAAGATATCTCAGTCAATATATTCAACATTTACCCCTTTCTTCTCCCGGATTAGCCTTCCAAGAAAAAAACCAAGAATAAGTCCTCTAAGTTGCTTTTCTGCTCTGTCAGCCAAGAAAAGCTGCATATTATGTTTCCCATTAGTACTTTTACAGGAAGTGTTATTTTATATTGAATTCTAAATTTCACTTTGACTAGAGGAAATTTTAGTAGTAACTTTCCCTTGCACTTTTTAATATACAGTTCCTTTTGCCCCTGTAATCTACTGCTTTTCTTTGCAATTCTGGGATGTAATTCCTTTTGCACCTGAATCTTCATGCTTTTATACTCTCAGACAGTAAAGGCTGAAAAACCTTCAAGCTTTTTGCTTAGATCGGACTTTTTTCTGCAAGACTGCAGTTCGTAGATCTTAGTCCTTTCCGAACACATCTATTTTTTATCTTTCCTTTTAAAATTTATTCTAGAAGACTTAGAATTGTCCAGTCTTTTGTGTGTTTTGCCCTTCTCATTAGATTCTTTTAGTAGAAACTGCTCTTGCTATGCAACTTCATACCCGAGCTACAGCAGAATACTGACTTCCAACAGAAGTAGTTTTATAGTTCCTGAAATTACTTGAAAGTAACAGAAAACCAGAAATGGTGTCTGTATGCCTACCCACCCATTAAACCCCTCTTCTCAAACGTCTATGTGGAATGTATTAGTACTAAATTAGTATAAAAAGCCTAATTAAGGCCCGATTACAGTCAAGCTCAACTCACATGTATTCATTTTATTAGAAAAAAGGTGCTCTTAAACATAATGGGATCTTCCTCTCAGGCAGCATGAAATCCTCTTGAAAGTATTCAGATCACTACATCTCACTTAGGTGGCAAAGAAAAAGAACCTGAGTAAAAAAGAACTAGAATTCTGCCTGTATTGCAGGTGGCTCAAACCACATTGTGTTTACTCCATTCCGTTCCTTGCAGTAGCCATGCAATGAACCTCCACCATCCAGCCGTTAATGTATAAATACAAAGCACAAAGTGCACTTCTCTACTTCGATTTTTTGCCCTTCTGCTGGCCTTTTCTCTTGATAAGAAGGAATTCCAGGCGGAATACACAGTTATTGACACTGTATGGTATCCTTACATGACAAAGGCTCATGTTTTCTGTGGATGAGACAGGACCACGATTTTTTCCTAGACTTTTCTTTCTTACTATGTCTTATACCATGAAAATATGTTTCCTCTTGCTTCTTGCTTCTTCAGTTCTGTCTCAAGTATTACACCTTTGAAAGTTTCAGATTTTTTGGTGTACTTTCAGAACTTAAGTGGTTCCAGCATTGGAATAGCATTGGGTAAGTTTTCCATGAGAAGAAAAAATTTGAGCTCAGCTGATGTTCTTAAAGACCTGTTTATGTTACGCAGATTAGCCAAAACAATAATGGGAATTGTACTATCATCCTCCAGCCAAAAATTCAAATTGCTGAATTCAGTCTTCATAAAGGAAACATCTTTCTTTTCCTGTCTGTCTTGGACAGTTTAGCACTCAGTCAGTGTTCCTTCTAATTCTGTTGTCCAATTAATTACAATATTTGTTCAAAATACATGAAAAATTGACCCTACAGAATATGCAAGTGGTAATGGACTGTGAAGGACAATAGTAAAGGAAACCTTTGCCATGAATGAAGCGTGTAAGAGCTTTGTTTTGTATTTATTTTTTTTAGGACTTCACAGAAACAGCGTGAGCTGAATCCCACACTGTACACAGCAATGAGATGTTGCTATGCTGAACTGTACTTTCCAATCTTGTTAAGAGTGAGATCCACATGCCCAAGAAGTTTTATCCCTGCTTTAGTACATCAGTCAAATCACAGGCAGTGGTGATACTAGACATCTCCAAAATAATAGTTAATATTCTATCAAAGCCTAAAATAATGCTAACCTCTACCAACAGAGAAATAAGGTGTCACACCAAAAGAGGCCAATACTCCTGTAGAGTAAATGTTGAGCAATACACTTGAATGCCCATTCCCACAATTGATAGTCTTTCCTGTGTGAACTAGACCTGATGTTCATTATTCAAAAACCACACAGAACTTTAGGATGTTCCTAAACGCCCTAAGTATGAAACTCTTTTCATATTGTTACAGATGCATGGTTGCACAGACTTCTTCCTAAGTAAAGAAATTCCCAAGTGTTCTCTTTCCCACCCTCCCACATCTGGCCATTTGTTTTTTTGCCTCTCCACCACCCCCTGCATTTTTGCAGGCTTTTAAAACCAGATCAAATCCTCAAACTACGAGGTATTATATACCACTACTGGGGACTGAGTAGTCAAGAACAATTGTAGCTGGAGTATTGCTGCCAAGTGCTTTGTATCATTAAACTGTAGTCTTGGGAAAACATTTTGAGAGCCATTGTACTCCCTCAAGAAAGTAAGCATAGTTTAGTTTCACTTAACTCAACAAATTATTTAGAAGAGAGAGAGTAGGAAAATTTACTTAGCTACTTCTAGGGGAATGGTTTATCCAGATTTATTTTGGATAAATGGGATGATTTTTGGATATTTGGATAAATTTGGATAAATATTTTGGTTTTATTTGCACAGTTGAAGATGGAATGAACAGAACAGCCTTCTTATTTTATATTCTTATTGCTGATTATAGTGAAAGGAAAGAGTCAAACATTGAAGCTGTCTAACATGTTTAATCCGGATAATTGAGGGTTGAGATGGTCTTCTATCAAATAAACACTTCAGATTAAAGTAATGTTCTGGATCAGCTATTTTTTTGTAATTTGCTGACTACTTTCAAGGTGAGGAATAACATACTTAGATAAAATCAGATGTCTTTATGTGGTGCATTTTGTTTTCTGTTCTCCTAGATGCCCTTTTTACCTTTTAAACTGCGTTTATCTTTTCTGCTTTCTTTTTCTTCATGAAGTTCAAATGCTTGCATGCTTAAATATAGTGCCTTCTTGGTATCAACACACTATTCTATGTATTGTTTTCTTCCTAGAGGGTAAATCCAAGGCTGCACTGCAATTTAATACTCACATGAGAATTCAGCTTGAGTTCAGGAGTTTGTATACGGACCACATTGAGAGTCAATTGAGTTTTACCCTGCAGTTGTTTTTCAGATCTGCATTAAGTTATTCACGCCAAGTACTTTTAAGTCCTTTTCCATTGTACTGAATTTAAAATAGTTAAAAGGATGCAAGATGAAAGCAAGGGAACTGTAGTACTATTTGGATGCTTTTTTGTTACCTAGATGAGTCAGACAATGTATTTACTTTTTCACCCTGTGTAAGAGAGGATGCACAATGCTTTACTCCAAGGACAAGGTTCAGAAAGGATTGAGACTCTCTACCTATCCAATCTTTTATTCCCAAAAGTGGAAGATAAGCAGCAGATTACTACTCACTTTATCATTAATTAGTTCATGAACAGAAAGCACAGAGTACATAGCACAATCATTCCTCAAAATGAAAGAATATGTCTATACTGTATCCAAAGTACTTCAGCTAAAAATTAACATAGAAAGGAGCCCACCCAACTTAGATATGGAATGGAGAAAATTCCAACCAGGTCTTTCGTGAACAGATAACATTTGGGCTAATTTAGCTATTGATTTCTGTAATAGGGAAAAAGTTACGAATATTTGCTAGAAAACTAATTTGACTTCCTAAAAGTGAGAATTTAACTGGGAATTCCAATTCTAAATTTTATATGTACCCAATTAAGAGACATAAAAAGCTACCACACTTGTGTGTCATTAAGAATTACTTGTAAATCAACATAAAACCAACTAATCATTAAGCAGCAAATATTCAGCAAGCAACAAGAAAATAAAATTCAAAATATGCAAATAGATTGCAAAATTCAGCTTGCACTTATAACTGAAAAATCTGAATATTTAAAGACATTCAACTAACATGCAAAGCATTCTTTTCTACTTGAAATAAAAGAATGTGAAGGTGTTGAATTCAGTTCCCAAAATGTGAAAACTGAATCACATTATGCGAGAGACCAGGAATAGAGTTAACAAAAAAAATTGCTGCAAACTCTGCCTTTTGTACATTTCTTTCACTGAATCTTCAAATAAATAAGTTTGTTTCACTGACTTTTAACTGAAGTTATCACATGAAGTACCACATTTTAAAATACTTCCTAGCATTTGCGCAGGGATTCTTAAACATTAACTTGGAAGATTTAATTATAACAGGCCTGTTGATTAGATGCTTTGTTAATTAAGTTGTTCATTTTGTAACAGTCTCGGTTCAGCTCCTGATCACTATCTATTCTTTGGCAGATTAATAATTTCTGAATCAGAGAAGCTCTGTGAAAAGATCACAGAAAACATCTCAGCTCTACAAACACTGAACATGAGCAGCTCAGTTAAGGTCAATAGTGAGTCCAGGAAGGGGAGCTCTTATTTCAGCTTTTTGCACAATACCTACTCTGTAGGTAAATAGAAGTGTTCAGTTTAACAACACTGACAGATCTTAACCTTTCCAGGCATTCATATTTATTTAATTGCTACGCTTAAATCAAAGATATATCCTATGAATAGCTTTTGCAAAGAAAGCACACGAAGATTTCCTTTGGTTCTTATTTGAATCACTAAGATGAAAGTGAAGGCTGAGGTAGTCATTTCACTCAAAGGAAATAAAACAAAGAAACCTCTATTTCACTGATAAGAAAGCAGAGCTCTGATCTCCCATGAGCTGTTAACTTCAAAATATTCAACTGAACTACATAAAGAATAATCCCTGTAGTCACTAAGGACTATGATGTGGTTAGCCCTTACATGACACATGTTCTAAGGCTGGGAAAACAATTTCTACTTACTATGACAGGTCTCACATGAAATTCAGAAGTGAATGTAGGCCTGTCTTTCTGCAGAGAAAGAAAAAAAATTTTTTTCCTCTTCTTGTATGTTTTAGGCTGAATTTACTCAAACTCAATGCACAGTAGTAAAGAATAACCAGAACCCTGTTTTCCCTGTCCCTAGAATCTCACTCAGCTATAAAACAGACAATAGTATATTTAGGAAAATATTGCTGTAGTTATCCAGCACATTTAGAACTGCTTAAAAACTGCAAGTCAGAGGAAGTTTAGCTTTTACCCTAATTAGTTTCTACCAGTTAGTTTCTTCCCTTAGGATGGTCTAAAACTTTTAAGGTTTAGCGATAAAATACATAATTATTTAACCACAGCCTACATTCCATTCTTTTTGATTTTCCTGTTTTCTCAACATAAAACTACAGAGGAAGTATCTGCAAGGCTTTTCTGTTGATAAATGCTGCACAATATGCAAAGAATGCACAGGGTAAGTGAAAATTTCACACATTTCTCATAATCATTGTTTTCATACAATATATTGTATCTGCTGAGAGGAATAGTATTATCAGGTTATTAAACACTTGGTTTTTTGAACTTTAATCTATATACAGCTAGAAGGACTCTAAACTTGATTTTGGTAAGTAAAACCCACATACTGCAATTAGGTCTTTTTCTTCAATCTCCCTTATAATAATCGGAGCTTTTATTGAATATTTCTACATTTAATCCCACTGTCTATCCGTAACAGCTGCTGTATCTGACAGGTACCTTCTCTCTGAAGTCAGCAGGATTTTTGCCTTGGTCGGAATGTTACGCCACACAATTTTGTCTGAGAAAGCACAGGATTTGTAACAACCACATGGATCATCTAATTAACCTAATGAATCATTACGATTAGAAACAAATTTCAATTTTAAAAGCCATGTTAACGGCCTAATCACTGAACACACCCCAGAAGATACAGTACATATATTCATAGTATTCTTAATATTCACAATATTCTTATAATGACCAGACCTAAGGTTAATCTGCCAGCAAAATTGCGTAGTTTTGAGTTTGTCCATGTGAATAAACAAGAAACCCCCGGTAATACAATTGGTTTCAAGATTTTATTTGCAGAAACATGCTGATGTGACTTTGTATCTAGTTATGCAGAAGGCAACTACAGAACTAAAACAATCTACTTAAACACTTTATTAGTTTATTAAACTTTTACCTAGTTTGCCTTGCAAATATGTTTATTATTTCCAGTTACGAGGTGCAGTTTCGAGTGCCACAGGATTCCCGCGGCTCTCGAAACCTCCCAGAGCTTTGCATTTCACAGAAACACAGAATATTCCGAGTCGGGAGGGTCCCGGAAGGGTCACGGAATCCAACCCTAAATGAATGGCCCCTACAGGGATCGAACCTCCGAGTTTGGTGTTTTTAGCACCATGCTCCAACCATTTTTCACCTACACCATTGCTCTGTGTCACAAATATCGAGATTTCCCTAACATCTGCCCTCGAGAACATGTGGTTGGCAGATGAGGAAAACATTTCTACGCACAGAGTTTTTATCTTTTATTTTTTCTGAATCATTTCGGCACCACAGCCTTCACTGCGGCGCTCGGCTGTACACGACGTGTTCCCTCTCTCCGAGGGGGATGAGTGCGATTCCCGAAGCTGTTTATGGACCCCGTTCCGCCGCGCCCTCAGCCGGATCGCTCGCCGGGGCCGGGCGCTGCCGCTGCCCCTCACGCCGGGGCGGTCGCGGCCG
>VWZW01003059.1:3942231-3975611 GCA_013397115.1 Edolisoma coerulescens | reverse complement strand
AGGTGTCCGCTCCTGACTGCGGGCTGCGTCGGGGAGACGCGAGGGGCTTGTAGCCGCGGGCTGCCTGGTGCGGATGAAGCGCTCGAACGCTCCAGGCCCAAGCTGTAGTAGGATGAGGAGGAACCTGGGAAATGAAAAGTAAAGTCCAGCAGAGCTGTCGGTACGCTCGGCTGGTGGCGGAGTGGAGGAGTGGGCACATGTGACGCTGCTGGAGGCACGCAGGCCACCAGGAACTCTTGGTGGTAAACTTCAGAGTGTGAGACATCAAAACCGCCTCTGACACCTTGTTTGACAGTGTGTATAAATACTGTGTTACACGGTTACTGTCGTGAACAAAAAAGGCTTACTCATCTGCTCCCTCTGATGTCTCGCTCTCTCTAAAACGGGACATGATGATAAGGGGGAAAAGACAAGGTACTTTCCTGCCCAGTGATAGTTGTAGTTTACCTGCTGAAAGTGTGCAGTGTAAGTCAAGCTAGCTCTCGAAACTGGAGCTGAAAATTTGTGAATTATCTGCAGCTGAGAGCAAGAAAATTATTTATGCCTGAAATCGTTTTGCAAATTCTAAAATTCGTAAAGAAGGGTACAAATAAATTAGTAATTGGAAATAACAACCTGAAATTCTATATGCTAGATTAATAAAAATGCTTTAATAACACAAGAAGTTTTTAATTAGTTAAACAACCCTTACAAAATCGAGTCAGCTGTTTCCTAAAAAGGTGCACAGACAGTATTGTGCTGATTGTTACTGCTTTATCTTTTTATCAAAGGGTACCTCGCTTAGTCTGTTTCATTTCAGTAAATGTTCAGAGCTTTTTAGAATATTTGTAGTACAAAGTGTATTATGATGAGTATAATAATCTCCCAAGATAAATGAATTTAAAAGATAAAGCATCATGCTTTATGTAAGTATAATCATGCTTCATTTAATGACTGGCTTTAGTGCTGTAATTATGTTCTTGTTTACAGAAGAGTCTACGGCTGTAGAGAAGACGATGAGGCCTCTTAACAGACTGAATATTCATTCTGCATTCTGGATTTTGGCATCAATAGCTGTGACATACTACTTTGATTTTTTAAAAAATATTAAAGAAACTATGCAAGCAGATAGGTAAGGTATCTTTTCTTACAAAAAAGTTGTGTTTTAGTCTTACAATCATACTCACTTTATTACATCTGGTCACTGTATTTTAAATTGTGGATAAACAAGATCCACAATAGGAATAGGAAAAACCTGGGACTATTCAGCCTGGATAAGAGAAGTTTCAGAGGCATCTTGTCAATGCATGTAAATACCTGAAGGGAGGGTGCAAAGAAGACAGAGCCAGGCTCTTTCCAGTGGTGCCCAGGACAGGACCAGAGGCAGTGGGCACAAACTGGAATGCAGGAGGTTCCCTCTGAAGATCAGGAAACGCTTTTTTACTGTGAGGGTGGCTGAGCGCTGAACAGGTTGCCCAGGTAGGTTGTGGAGTCTCCGCCCTTGGAGATACTCAGAAGCCGTCTGGATGTGATTCTGGGCAACTACCAGTAGCTGAGCTTGCTTGAGCAGGGAGGTTGGACCAGATGACCACCGAAGCTGATATTATTGAACTAATTTTAAAGTAAATACAATGCTTACAATTTGCTATAATTGGTTTTCTCTCTGTAAACTCTACTGAGCCATCTTTGTACATGCAACGTTTGCTCTGATACCAGACATTTTAATACTGCACCTTCAAGTTTTCGTTTAAGGCCAAGAAACAGCTGCCTGTTTTGTTGGAAGTGTTGGGGGTTTGATTTATTTTAATAAAAAACCCCTGAAATTAATCTTTGAATGTCAAAAAAAAGTTCATTTCTCTAAAAGTTGTTTAGATGACTTTGAATAGGTTAGCAAAAGATTAATGAAATAATTTCTCTGAAGTTCTATTTCTAATATTTTTCTTTTCTATTAAATTATTTTCAGTGGGATTGATGTGTGTTAAATATTTTTAGATAACTTCAGCTGGAAGTGCCTTTAAAACTCCCATTGCTGTTGTCATTGGTATATCAGTACGTGGAAGCTGCACAGGGCCTTGTTCTGTGCTGTGAGGTTCTCTGGAGCTGCTCTCCCAGGCTAGTTACACCCTTCACACAGCTGACTGTGAAAGCAAAACTAGTGATTCCAGGATGTAATCAAAATTCGGGGTCAGGACCCTGTCTGCCTGCACTGCTTGTCTAGGTAGGCCATGACAACAGGAACTCTCAATTAGTAGTACCAAGGTTCCAAAGTAGCACATTATGTTTGCTGTATCATTCCAGAGCAAATGTTACCTGAGTAGGAAGATCCTTGATTACCCTTTCTGATTTAGTAGTCAAGTTATGGTAATGAGAATTCACTTTTCAAAATTTTTATTTGTTAATATGCATTCAGGTAAGATTTTATTAGAGTGCATCTTCCTCCCAAGTTGCCTTTCCTGAGCTAGTCTTGAAGTATGTCCTCAAAGAGGCTCAAAAGTGTCTTCCTAAATAATCACATGCCCTGTGTTTTCATGATTCTCAGTTTAAAATTCTGGATTTCTCCGTGGTTTTCTTCAGCAGCTATAAAGAAAAATCTTCATGCTTCTTGTCTGTTAAATTTGAGAGTTCACAAACTGAAACCGTATTACAGCTTTTGGCAATATTTCTGTTGCACAAAGATCACCAGTCTAATTTGTAGTGAAAGTACAGTTGCAGTGGACCCTATTTTATGTCATTAGTGAGAAAGTGTATTTGGTGTGGTAGTGCAGTAGATTCCTGACAAAGTCTGTCACACCGCATTTCCAAAATATTTGAGGGGAGAATAAATGAAAGGAATGTTTCATTGCAAAATTAAACTTGTTTATATTAGTTGTTTATATTAGACAGCTTTGAAGGGCAAAAAGTGTTTTGTAAAATTAAATTTTGTAAAACCTACAGGAACTCTAGGCTACAATCTGTGTATTTAACAGATATTGTCTGTTCTCTTTGTAGACTGAAGATTACTGTGCAAACTGCAATGTGACTGTGCCAAACATGGTTTAATGTGCTTTTCTTCCCGCAGTTGGTGGCTCGCCTGTGGCACTTGTTTACTGTCTGCTTGTTTATCTGTTGCCTTTTACTGCATATTGTATCTTGAGTGGTACTGTGGAATTCAGGACTATGATGAACAGTACCCTGCACTGATTCCTATCACAACAGCTACCTTTATAGCAGCAGCAATTTGGTGAGTTCAAACATCATGTGCAAACTTCTGCTAAACCTGTGTGAGTCTGTGTGTTAATGGGCTCATTTAATCAGAAGTAACATTTCTGTAATTCCACTACATGTATTGGTGACAATACCAGTTCTGTGTAGCATAATTTCTTGCACTTTCATTCACAAAGCAAGAGTTGCACTATTAGAAACTGCATATTGTGTACTTGGAGATGTACAGGATCTTTTCTGTCTTGAAAATTTAGGGGAAAACTGAAGTTGTTACCTTTGTTAGTGTAAATTTCTCACCTCTGGCAACTACTTGTGCAGTTTGCAAATTAAGACAAAGGTGCATTCTCCATCTGAGAAAAAATTCAACTTGATCTGTTTCTGTCAGAGTTCTTAGTTATCAAACAATCTATAAGTAGCAAACATACACAAAATGTTAGACTTTTGACTATTGCTATATGAGCTTTAAGGGTTTATATTTTGTCTGGGAATGGTACTTTTAATAAGAGATGCTTTACTTATGAGGTTATATGAGTCAGAACTGAGAAAATGTGCATGTGAATGAAGAAAATTACATACATTGTGCCAGTATATTTATTTACTCTCTCCATGAAAGCTGATTTCCTCTTGTTTAGCTGTTGTATCGGAGTACCAGTCAGTATTTGTTGCGATGGTGGAAAAAAAGGAAGATTGAAGAAAATAAAGGTTCCCTATGGTTTATAATTAGTCAAATCTGTAACTCTTGTAATTCAGTTGTAAAATAAGTTGGTTTTCCCCCTGTCTCTTCAGTTAAATGAAATCTGTCTGGATGAAAGTTCAGATTAAGGCTTCTCTCAGCTGCCATGTATGCCCATGGAAAAATGAAAGAGTAGGTCATTTTCAGGGGCTTCAAATACAGATTTTCTGAAAGTAAGGTATCTTTACCCTTTACCCTTGATGGGTTTTGTTTTCAGAAACAAACAAGTATTTTTCCAGGTTAAGTAATTTAAATCTTATTTCCTCTTGTGACATGTTTTCTTTGTATGCCTAATGTTTCTGTAACATGACAACTGAACTTACCAAATACTTTCTGCTTTTATTCCCAGTTTCAATGTTGCCTTGTGGCCTGTCTGGTCATTTCTGACACCTGTGTTGCTCTTCATTCAGTTCATGGGTGTTGTGATGCTTGTATCACTCCTGGGATAAGCCCTTCAGGTAAATAATTGAATTTTTTAAGCACATAGAAGTATTTATCTTGTGGGAACTGCTTTGTTAGACATTTAAGGATTGGGAGGCCATTTAGGAATGGATTCCTTCTCTGTTTTGTGTACACTCTTAGAATTTTGACATTTCATGGCATATAGAGTAACCAGAGAACATGCAATTATCCAAAAGGGAAGAGTATCCTTTTCACTTCTCTAAGATTCCGTTCTAGACATTGAAAAGAAACATTAGTGAGAGTGTATGGTTTGGGTTTGATATAGGCCAAAAACCTGCAGCTTTTACTGGGAGAACTTCTTAGCAAAGCTGCTTAACCTGATAGTAAAGGGGAGAAGATATCAACATCCATGTGCAAGTGCCTTCTCTATTTTTTAAATTCAAAATCTTTGTCGTATCTTTGTCTTTAAATATGCTGTTTTCATTTTCTGTGATAAACAGTCCAGATCAACCTGCTATCTGGAAAATTGCCAGATATGAGAAGTTCTTTGTTTTTTCTGAAAAGAACTTTTCAAAGGCAAAGCCATCTGTTTTGTTGACTTGAAAAATGCATTCTCAATAAATGCCACAGTGAAAGTGGGTTCCCACATCTTTTGTTAGGATATACTTATCAAATGAATCCTGTGAAATGTAAAAAGCTAAGGAAGACATCAAAGACAGCTCAGTAAACAGGGTAAAGGATGTCCCCCTTATCACAGAGGTCTCATATCATCCAGGGAAGCTGCTCCTTCAGTAGGTCTTTGTTGTACTTCTCAGGGGAATGTGGAGGAAGCCTGTTTGGCTTTGCTTGCCATCACAAATCCTTTATGGTGAGGAGATCCCTCAGCAGTTTTATGAGTGCAGCAAGAAGACTGTGCTGGATTTAGAGTGTAGCCTCTTGTACTGACAGAGTTGTAGGCAAAAAGGGTTTAATGGCTGTGACAGTGAAACTTAGATTTTTGATTTTTCTTTTTTTCATAAGAAACTGAAGCTGTGTTGCATTTGCCCCTCTATTTTCTGGATACCAAGAAACCTGATTTTTAAGGAGGTAATTAACTTCTATTCTGACAATACCCCTAGACTCCTGAAAAACACAATACTTAATTCAGAACCTCTTTACTGCAGGAACTTGAGTCACACTTGCTGATACAAACTTACTCATGTTTGCTGGTTCTCTCATTAGCTGTGTTCTGTCTGAGCATACGTGGGAAAATTCTGAATTAGGTCAAGTAATTATTTGCGTAATAATTAGGGCCGAGTTATTACTTGGTGTTGCAAAATCATTTATTTATTGCAAGATACAGCTTGTGCAGTATATAGAACCTTCAAAGATTTTTGTTAAATTGGTTTTTTTTTTTCTTTTCTTGCAGCTTCATGTGAAGGACTCAAGTAACTGTAATCCTGCAAAGTATATGTCACTTTTGTTACATTCCAGTACTTCTCTTGTTTCTAATACTGCCTGTTTGCTCTAACTGATACAGTAATTCTTAATCTACTTGATTTATAAATCAATGGACATAACCATAGGAAAAAGCAACTGATTACTGAATAATTGAGAGATAAATCAGTTTTACATCTCTTAGTAACATGAGGCCTTTCATTTTGTAAAGCTTTGTAAAGCTTCCATTTGTATTTGAATATTAAGCACATGGGTAGTAAGTAATAGCAACATAAAATAGTTAGTGCTGGAAGGGACCTTTAAATATTATCTCTGGGGGCCTCAGAGGTCACCTAGTCCAGCTTTCTGCTCAAATCATGTTGTTTGATTTGGAAGTAATTGATACTTAGATCAAGTGTTGTGGGGTTTTAATACTGTATTCTTTCCATTTGAATTGACAGGTAAAATACTGTTATCTGGAGCCTGTGTTTGTACTTGTAAACTTACTTATAGGAGACATTTCTTGATCTGTTAAATTTCTAATGTTACATGTGTTACCTTGTAGGAAATACTTTATTACCTAATGTCTTGAATTCAGATCTGCTAGTGTTTAAAAAGAAAGTATGGATAGGGGAAAGGGAAAGCTGGTTGACATTTGGCAGTGCCATCAATGAAATAAATAAATTCTACTTGTGCTCATACAGTTTGTCCACAGCCAAAGGTAGATGATCAAGCTGTGAACAAGCAATACAATGAACAATATTAACACTACACAAGAAATTTGGAGCACACATTAAATTATTTTGATGTATGTACTGTTTTTCAGTATTCAGGTTGTTTTTTTCTTCTGTGAATTAACTTTTCATTCTTAGCAGTGCCTGTAAAAGAAGTTGCCATTTTCCTTCCTCAGCAATGAAGAGGCTGATATTAACTTAAAAGCTACTAGTTATACTCAGTTGGGAAAACAAAATAGCATTTTATTTTTATTAGGTGTCTGTTCATGTTGACTGAGATACTTAACTGTCTGAAGACCTGGGCACCATCTAGTTGCTAGACCACTTCATGTAGATCCTTGTGTAAACACTTTCCTGCCCACGCCTTTTGGAAAATAGGAGGATGTAGAAATTGGGTATTGAAACTTGTTAAGATCTATTCCTTGTGACTGTTGCTTAAAGTCTGGACTGTCAAAGGATACTGTGTTTTTCGTTCTGATTTCCAAATTCACACCATTGTTGAACACATGGAATATTTAGTAATGAATAAGATACACACTGTCTTTGGCTCTTACTGTTCCATTAAGGAAAAAAGTTGCATCCTACTAAGTGTGTAATACAAAGGATCAGACAGACCAAAACAAAGTGCATTCAGCACTACTTTAAGTAGTTTGTAGAGTAAGTTAACAGCTTGATTTGTTTAAATGCAATATTTGCCAAAACCAGTCATGCTTCACATATTCAAAGTGCAAGTTGCTTATCTTCAGGTCTTCATCTTTCAAAAAATTTTAACAATTTTATGTCTGCATACACAGGTACATTTGAGTAAGTTTGTTTATTATAATATTTAAAATGCAGTATTGCTCAGGGATGGTTATTATAGCTGTATTTTTATTTGTCAGCTATATAAATGTTCTAGGTGTTTTAAGTTGCCTTGTGGTCTTGAATTAAAATTACTATTTGCTACATGATTTTTCAAATTCATTCTTCTGAACATCTTAATAAACTTTGTACAAAAGTGATCAATTGTTGTTCAGTATTTAATTGTTTAACTGTCTAATTACACTTTATTGGAGACTTCCAGCCCATCCCATTGCTTTTTCTATAAAATAGATGTTCATGTAGATTTTAAATACTGTACTTGACTCGGAATATCTTTGTCTTTCGTGCCCCCTCAGTGGGTTTATTGAAGGTGTAATACTACTCTGTTCACCTTTGGAGAGCTATTTGCCCTCTGAGTGCTTTGATGTCTTTCTGAGAATCCCAGGTAGATATGCTCAGTGTTCGAAGTCCTGCAAAGTCTTTCAGGAACTGTTCTGAGTATCCAACACAATACTCATTCACTTACATGCTCAAAAGGAAAGTGTAAGACCTGCTTGGCCAGAACGAGGACCAGTCTATCTTGATGTTTGGCCTCCAAGCTACCCTCAGCACCCAAATACCTAAAGTTAAGAGAATTCAAGTTAAAGTAGAAAAGGGTCAATACTGAAAGTGTGTATAAATATTGGGAAAATGAATATAAAAGAAGTGGACTAAATTCTGCAGAAGTTTTTGCTACTTTGAGCTCAGTAGTTGCTTGTCCAGCTAGCAATTGCTATAATACTGTGTTGTCAGAATGGGATTTCCAAACAAAGAAAAAAAATAAGGTGAATTGCCGCTTTTGAAAGGTCTAGAGAATTCCTGAAAACCGAGGTTCTGTACTACCAATGGAAGTGCCGATTGCCCAAAAGAAGATGGCCTGTGGGGCCCAGAGTGTGAAGCACGTGGGTGATCCCTCTGCCTCACCCTGCGGAGGAGCTCCAGCAGCAGCTTGTGGCTCCTGGGCTGCAGGGCAGGCTCCAGCCTTGCCGCTCCCAGATATTGGCTGTTCCTCGGCTTTCCAGCCAGCGGGCCGGGGGTTTGTTCAGCGCACGCTGTCTTCCCCATGTCCCTGTCAGGGGACCCGTGCCACACGGGTCTCTCAACACGGACTTAACCCCATGTCCCTCACCAGAGCCAGCCGGACAGGACTCACCTGCCCCTCCGCAAGGGACATGACCGCCTGGCTCCGGACTAACCTTCGTCCGAGTGACTTCTCCTTACCCTGGTCTGGACCCCAGCTGTTGTCAGTCTCAGGCAAGACTGTCCCGCAAAAACCTCAGCAGCCTTTCCCTTAGCGAGGAGCGCGGGGCTGCCCCGGCAGCCGGGGACCCCCGCCCGCGGGCAAGGCACGGCCGGGCCGGCGGCCCCGCTCCGCCCCCGCCGCCACGGGGGACGGGCCAGCGGCGGCCTCGGGGCTCCCCCGGGGAAGCGGGGCCGCCTGCTTGCAGCACCTGGGCGGCGGCGTGGGAGATGGAGCAAGCCGCCGGGTGCCCCGCGGTGGGCGGCAGCTACCCGCAGAAAAACGCCGAGATCCTCAGCAGCCAGTACGGCATCAACCTCTTCCTGGCCGGGCTGCTGCTCACCTTCGCCTGGGCTGTGCATGCCGTGGGCATCAGCAAGAGCCACCTGCTCTCCTACCTCATCACGCTGATGCTCATCCAGCTGCTGTGGATGCTGTGGTACCTGTGCAGGAGCTGCACGCAGAGGAGGCTGATCCGGGACAAGGACACACACGCCGGAGCCCGCTGGCTGAAGTGTAAGTACGGGCCGATGGCTCAAAGGGTGGTACCGCACAGGAGACATCTGTGCCATCACCTGTGTCTGCGCCCTCTTTGTTACCCTCTCCATCCCTACCGGGAGGCATCCCGGTATTCACGAACTGAATGCACATGCAGTGCACTCTAAAGTAAATATATGCATAAGCTGAACATACTAGGAGATTGTATGGGGAAGCTGTTTGTTAAACATCCTCACTTACCATTTATAGTGCTGAAAGCTCCAGCACCTTTTTTCCTTACCCAGCTGGTTTGGTGAAACTTGAAAAATGAAATATAGCTAGTGGAAGAGGCAATTTTTTTGGTGTCTTGCAGCTCTTTTGGAGGAATTACCACCTTTTCCAGATGGTGTAATGCAACTTACTTTATGGTGTTACCAGTCAGAAAGGTCCTCAAGTGCTCTCTATACCAATGTATATCAGAGATTCCTGTTTATATGTGTACAGTGATGCTTTAGAAATATCTAGAGTTAGACAGAAGAGGACAAAATCCCTGACCAGATCAGTTTGTAGATTAGTACATAAAGCAGTTAAACAAGGAATCTAAAATGATCATTCACCTGCAGAAAATGTATACAAGTTTGCCAGGGTAGTGGTGGGATGTGCTGGCCCTTATTTGCAGAGTCAGGTGCATACCAGAGTGAAGATATAAAGGTATATTGAGAGAAGGTGTTTGGGGAGCACATCACAGAGTCGTAGTGACAGGAATGCTGTTTCTGGGTACCAAGAAAAAGAAGCAGCCTACATCAGTGCTTGTGGAATAATAGGAAACCCCTGTTTTACCAGCCTCTTCCTCTCCCAGTCTCAGCACTGTAACTGATAGATCAGAAAGTAAGAATTTAAGTGGAATATTATAAGACAGCTTTTCCACAAAATGTTAACTACCTGACAATGTTTCATTCCTAACAATGAGACAACAGTTAATTTTCACAGCTAATGAAATATCTAAATGAAAATTCCAAGAACACCTGACACCTGATTATTTTGAAAAGTAAGGTTATGCTGTGGAAATGTAGTTTGTTCTCAATCTCAGTGCTTGTGAATAATTTATTTTCTTTGAAACTGTTAACATTTGTGTTTGAATTGCTGGCAGAAAACTTTTTTTTTTTTTAATGTCTAGTGTACAGCCATGGTCTGTAGACTCTTTCCTGAAATGTATGGTGTTGACATACCAAGTGTTGAATTGTTCCTCTTGATTATTTACTATTTTCCAAGGCAATACTCCTCTCTCAAGCATTTTTCATTTATTAGCGTATATGGCTTACAGCTTCCTGAAATTTATGTAAGGCTTAATTTGATCCTACCTTGGACCAAGCTATGCTTTTGTTTCTCAGAGAGTAGCTTTCCCCTCCTAAATATGGAATAAATACTGCCTAGAATGGGTAAGTACAGCAGGATCCCCTGCCCTCTTTCTTTTGGCGCCGCATTCACAGCATTTCATTTGTCCTACAGAATATAAGGAGTCACAGAAACTTAGAAATAAGATCCTGGATTGAACTACTAGGTTACCTTATCCATTTCTTTTACCAGCACAGGATGGTTCTTTGTACTGGCTTCTCAAGTGGTGTGGCTTCCATGGCTTCTCTTGGATGTCTAGGCTGCAATTCAACAAATTTGCCCTCAGGGAATGACCTACACTTTCCTATTCTTGGGAGTTTCTTGTAGTTACAACAAGTCTGTACAACTCCTTTATCCTCTGTTGGTAAAAGAAAACTTATTTGAGCTAAGGAAAAACTCAAGTGGCAATTCCTCTGCCAAGATCCCCCTTGCCCTCCTCTTTATCAGTGCTTTTGTCACAGAAATCATTTATCTGAAAGATTAAAAGTCCAAAAAAGAAAGGGGAGGATGGAATGGGACAGACATGTTTTGTTTGAGTTTTTCCACAGAAAGCTTTCTGCAATTTTTTACTAGCTCTATCAGCTACTTTTGAAGAACATCTCTTTGCTGTAATTTTGAGAGCAAATGTCCTTGTATTAAACAGTATGAAATGAGTGTATTTTCATGAATCCTTTCAAACTGTGAATATCATTTTAGTAAAAGTGGTGGCAATTGCCTACTTAGACCGTTTTGCTCTGACAAATGTTGAAATGGAATGATTTAACAAAAACCTCTTATAACTGACTCCTTGTACATGTTTAGTAATGCTAGAAGGACAGATAATCAGTTTGCAAGAATTGCTCACAGGAAGGTTTCCTCGAGCTTTTCTGCACCTAGCTGTCAGTTGTGTGAACCCTCGAGCTCGGTTGTCTTCCCACCTGCACGGCTGACCAAGAACCACTGCTGTAGTCTGAATCTGGGAAAAGTTTGTGGGAGAGCTCTGTCTTTAATACAACACAGTTATCCTGACCCAAATAACCACAGGAAACCTTAGGAAGTCTTTCCTTGACTTATTCCAAATGTTATTCCCCTAAGTAGGCTCTCCTACTAGGAAAAGCTCTCTGACCATTTTTTGGGAAAGTTCAGTGAAGGGAGCCAGAGAACTCAAAACAAAAACCTGTTGGCTTCACAAACGGCTTTATTTTATCACATTCTTTAGCAGCACAGCTTCTGTTTAAAGCATTGACAACGGGTCAACGTAAAAAGCTCTTGACAGACTTCAGCTTGTATCTTTTTACTGCCTGCATTGAATTGCCAATTATTTGAACAATATTTTAAGGTGAGAGTAGTATTTTTGCAACTGTATTGTTATGTTTTTTGTTCTTCCTGATGGTTATTAGGACGAAATGAGCCAGCACTTAGCAATATTGAAAATCCTATTATTGATCCCTTAAGATATACAGGTTTCAACAAATGTTCGAAAAGAAAAAATTATAAAACAGCGCTCAATAGCAATCATTTCACATTTCTTAAAATTTCAAATGGAAATAGCTAAGCAGTGGAATTATCTTCCTTGAAACTGCTGATGTCTGTTTAGTACTAGTACATACTACTGAAATTTCTATCATGAAATGTTAACAGAAAAACTATTAACATCCCACATGCGTGTCATTATGGTTGTGCTTTGATTTTTGACTAAGCAAATTAGTTCAAACATTCTCTTTTGAAGCCCACAAATAAGCATGTTGGACACTTTGTATACACTTGTAGTATGACCACCTGAGTAATTGCCAGAAACATCTAGATACCGTTTGAATAAATTAAACAATCTAACATCAAAAGAGTCATATAAAGTCTTCTAATATCTGGAAGACAGTGATTTATATATTTTTGCCTCAGAAGATAGCTTTTTCCTTCTTATTGAAACAATCATAACACATGTGAAGTCCCTCAATTTGACATATTTCAGACAAACACACTGTTTCCTGCATACTTTCTAAATAAACCATAAATCACAAAGTCAATTATAGAATAATTTAGTTAGGAAGGGACTTCTGAAGGTCATCTAATCTAACACCTTGCTCAGAGCATGTCTAGTTACCTCAGGCAGAGTTATTTCAGAACTAGCAATTCTAATTTATTTCAGAAGTATGAGAATTCTTTAGATAAGGAAGGAAACACAATTTGATCTCAAGAATAGCCTGTAATTTTGCATTTTGTGATACCATTTACTTTCGTACATAATGAAAATGGCACATCTATTTAAATGTGGGCTCCAGTCCTGTTACATGTGTTAGAATACAAATCAGCTGACCTAAGAAATGTAAATTAAAATACTGTATAGGGTTATGCACATGCATGAAGTGCAGAGCTGAAGTTTTAGATTTTGCGATATTAAAGCAAAAGTTTTTAGCTCTTGGTAGAAATTACACTCAGTCAGTAATTTGACATTGTTTTTATTATAGAGAGATTGTAAAACAGAAACATAAAATCCTACTGGAATTCATACCTTTGTGATTAAAAAGGTTTCAGAAGTCTATTTTTGTTTAATTTTAAAGAGTCAATGAAATAATAAAATTACAGCATATTTATATAATTTCTACTTACTTTTTATCAATGCAACTTTGACAATAAAGGTATTGTTAATTAAATAAATTTTTATTTTAGTGTTCTTTTTTTATTGCCACAAGTCAAGTGGAACACATGGTACTTATATGGAGGTTAGGTTGTGGCCTCTTATAAAAGATAAATATTCTTCAAAGTCAACACTAGTGATGTGTACTCTGTGAGGAATTGCAAAGAAAGACCTTAAGATACTGATGCTGATTTATATCTTAAGGTCTGGTTAAGGTCTGTGGATAAATTTTTATCTGGTCTTCATTCAAATAAGTCCAAATTAAATCCAGGGAAAGCTTGTTTGTGTAAAAGCCTAAAAAAAATAGAAAAACCCCAAACCACAAAGAAAACCCTCAAAACAAACCAAAACCAAGGAAATGAAGGCCGTGGAGTTTGGTTCAGTAATCGTGTTGCTAGTTGTGCTTAGTCATACAGGTACAAACCCAATAATAATAATTAAAAAAAATAAACAAGGGGAAATGTATTTATTTCAAAGTTCTTTAGGATATTTAGAGTAATATATTAGGATATTTTTGTGTGAGTGTGAAATATAGATGCTGAAATTAAATCTTTGGTTCCTTTCTAGGAGAACAAACCTTACAGCTCATTGTAGTTGTGGTCTCTTGGCTAAAGTGTGACCTCCTGAGCCATGGGGAGGGCACACCAAGTGATTGTGTTACTTCCCACTGTTGAGGTTTGGGCTGGGAGACTGTAAGGGGATTGTTCAGCTCCCCAGGACTGCCCAGTTTGCTGCGGGGCTGCCGAGGGCAGTAATTCATGCTCTGTGTGGCTGCTTCAGTGCCACTGTCACTGGGGGGCTGATCCTGCCCAGAGCTGGGCACTCTGCAAGGTGCTGGATGTCCTGGTCAGTGCAGGGCTGGCGACTCCACACCGACCATGCAGGGACTGTCCAGAGATGTCCTTGCTTAATGTACTGGGCAGAGGCTTTCACAAATTAGAGGCACTTATTTCATGGAGTCAATTATCTTCATGAGCATTGATCTACCCTTATTTCCCTAAACAAGAACACAGATATTGATCAGCTTTCATTCCCCTAAATAGATTTTAGTATATTTTTCAAATAGTCTCTAGACACTATAACTATACATTAAAATTTTCTAATATCTTTTTCATTTGTAGGTGGGATTACATTATTTGCAGTGATTACTTTAATTCTGGACTCCTTTAAAATTGGATATTACATTGATTTTTCGAACTGTTTATCACCAACTGAAGGCATTTTTCCTGTTACACATGCTGTGCACACCATCTTACAGGTAAAAGTCGCTGGTTACAGTTTTATATTAACCTCTATTTCTTACTAAAAATATATTTTATCTTGTCATCAGTGGACTTAACACTAATTTGATTTTCAAGCATATCACAGAACACTTTTGAGGACTAAATTCCTGTGCCTATATAGTAAATTCAAGATTTGCAGCCTGAAGTTGCTTAGCCATAAAATTCACATGGGTTTGAAAAACTGAATAATCAAAAAATGCTCTCCTGCAGTTGAAGTTAAGTGGCATTTTTTTTAGTTAAAGTTACATACATAATTTTCATAATTTTCAGGCTGAAATGAGTACCTTGGCTAAAGACAATTCCCTTGTTTCTGTGTGTAGGACTTGCCACACAAGTTCAGTTCAATCTGTCTAACCTGATGTTTCATTGTGGTTAGAGGTCTAGGCCTGCTAAGTCAAAGGGGACAAAACCCTTCCTAGCTGGTTCTAAAACACTTGCACAACTTTCCTGTAACAAATGAACATGGATATTCCTTCTAGAAGCACTTGGCTATTCTTATCAGTGGCTGCACAGCAGCAAACATAGTGACTCCTGTGAAATATTCCAGCTGCCTGTTTGTTATAAAGCTTTGGGTCTACAGTGTATGGTGACACTCCATAGCTGATTGTTTCTCACATTAACTCCTCTGAGCCCCTGTCAGCAGGTTGGTAGGGAAGAAGGAAAGAAAAAACCACTCAACTGACATACCCAATCATAGCCAGGCACTTTTTTGAATTTTCCAAGTTATTTAAGTCATTCAGAAAGAAAAGAAAGTTTTTTCTAGAAGTTGTGATTGCATGCAAATGAGCTTTGGAACAATCTACATTTTTCTGCTTTCTTCAACTGTTAAAAAAAAAGCATTGAAATTTAAACAGTAACTCTCACCCCATCTATGTTTTTCTCTGAGGGTGAAATTCTGAGTTGGTTGAAGTAATCTTAATTTCACATTCTTGTAATATCCCCTCTCCATGTCTTGCAACTTCTTTGCTTTAACTCCAAAAAACAAACCAATGAAATTAGGCCTTCTGCCCTGCTGATCTGAACGCAGCATTCTTCATTACAGCCAGTGACCCAGAGCTGACAAGGTTTCCAGCCACCATGAACTGGAGTGTGGAAGAATGGTGAATAAAAATGCTGAACGAAGGCAACAAGAATTCTAATTTAAAATTCACATCACCCAGTGTCGCTGAATTTATCATCTACAGAGCTTAAAATAATGAACACTTGAATGTTAGCCTGAGCAATCAAAGAAACCAAAGGATTTGTTTTCTACAGGATATGTATCAGATTCTGTTGTCATTTACTCTGAGGCATCCTGATGTATGTCATGAAATTAATATCTACATTCTGCACCCATGTATGAACTAATATGTACCTGCCCTCCCAGGGCAGGCTGTGCATCATGATTCTCTGCAGGCAGAAGTCCCCTGGAGGCAATGAGTATTCTGTGACCAAAAACTGGATTTTGTGCTATTTCTTTACTGACTTGTCCTGTTTCTTCCCTCTATCTTGTGTCTGAACAGATCTTCAGAACTTATGTTTTTATAAGTTTTGAAGTATGGTTTCAGATCTGCTGTCAGATTTTACTGCATTTATCCCAGGATGGGAAATTGAACTAAGGTAATTTCAATTTGATTTCAGTTGAAGCCTACATGAAATATTTCAGTCTTTACATCTAGGATTTTACAGCAGCCACTCCTCTCATTGATAAATGCTTCATTAGCATAGGTGAGCCATAAAGAACTGCATTTGCCTAGCTTTTTCTAACATGACATATTGAATGCCTCAAACAACAGTGGCTGTGGAGGCACCGTACAGTACAGCTGTGGTAAAATGGGCTTCCAGTTACTCTGATTGCTGAAGAAGAACCCAAGGTTCTTATCACTTTTCAGACCCTTTCTGGAACACCAAACCAGGCAGGCTTCCAAGAGAAATCTCAGGACTCCTTCTCTTCTGATAGTTCACCTACTGACAAGTTCAGTATCCTAGGAACTGTTTGGAGTAAGCAGACTCCTAGTGTCACCCTAACATCCTTGAGGAATATTGGTATAGTTCTTCTTGAACCTATCCACACTTGGTTTTCTATCAGCAGCAATCTCTTTCTGAGGTCTCCATTATGCTCTCTCAAACAGAGAGTTCTAATTTTATTCCTCTTTGCCCTTGACTTGCTAACTCATTATTGTTACCTCTCTTTTATTCCTTGTTTGAGTTTTCTGCACTATCCTTGAGTGCAACTGCTGTGTTCTTAATGGGGCTGTCTCTCAGGCAGTTAGATCAAATTTTCTCATGCTTCCTGGGCATCTGTTGTTTTATTAGTCAGGTCTGGCATCCTTTCATCAATCTCTTTCCCTCCATAGACTTTAATATATTTAATAAATTATTCAAGCTTAGCACCACCATGCCCTGCAGCAATCATACCTCTATCCACAGCCAGTGGTTTTCTTTCGTTTGTCATTGAAATAAAAATCTCTTCAGATACAGAAGGAAAATATGTTTTGGTGAGTGATTTAGACTTTCTATTGTTAAGCTACTGATTTTTCATGTAAGAAATCTTAGGTTCTGTGTCAATATCATGAGCTTTTTCACATGTGTGAGGATGGAGCTGCCTCAGTTTAAATCATCAGAAGTTTTAAACATTGGTATGTCTGTCTACAGATGCACTTTCCTTTCCGAGTGTTACACGTGCTCATCAGTATAATGATATTTCTCTGTTTCTTCCATTTAGGTGTACTTTCTGTGGTGTCATGCAAAGGATGTTATCCAGTCTTTCAAAACACTTGAAAGGTAAAGTGGATCTGATCCTCATGTGGCATGTTAACAGGTGTAGGTCTGTGCAGTGCTTTAACATCAAAGTTTTATTGTATGAGGGACCGTGAAAATATACAGAGATTGATTCTCCTCTTGATTGCATTAAGTAGAAAGAAATAGAAGAAAGTAACGCCATTTACCCTTACTTAAATTGTACTGATATTTTGTAATACAAAATAGTGACAGAATACATGTATTTTTCTCATGAGAGAGGGAACTGGCAATATATAATACCTCAGAGTCACTTAAGAAGGAAGCATCCTGTATGTGTTTTAAGACTATGTACTGTATTATGTTTTCTTTATTTAGCTACTGAAAGGGAATCTGCCTAGAATCTGAAAGGGAAGCCTGCAGTCAATGCAATGTATCTGAGGTATTTCATATTGATTTTATGGAAAGCACCTTTGTAGAACTAGGTCTTATACACATAGAATAGTTTGGGTTGGAAGAATCTTTTGAAAGTCATTTAGTTCAACCCCTCTGCAATAAGCAGGGACACCTTGAACTAGATCAGGTTGCTCAGAGGCCCATCCAACCTGGCCTGGAATGTTTCCAGCCTGTGTTGATACTGGGGCTTGCCCTGACCCAGATGCAGGACCTTGCACTTGGCCTTTTTGAGCCTCATAAGGTTCCCATAGGGCCACTTGAGCTCATCCAGGTCCTTCTGGCATCCCATCCCTCAGGCATGTCAGCCACACCTCACAGCTGTGGTAGATGCAGCTGTGCAAATGCACTTGGAAACACAACCTCCATGGTGGTATCCTACATACCAAATCAGATCCAATGTGTTTTCTGGTTTTGTGAGAAGGTGGATTAATGCGTATTAATCTGTCTGTACATAGAACATAAGTAAGCAAACATGTACATAAGTACAAAGAACTTATTTAAAGTTATCAGTGATCTGACCGGTTTCTATGGGAGGTAAAATAAATTTGCTCAGAAACATCATCTGTGGTGAAGGTTCTCCATTTGTTCTGCTCTCTTGGGTAAGTGTTCAAAGCCCATGCTCAGGAAGAGAGTGATTACAGAAGGCTTTGCAATGTCAGCTGGTGCTATCAGCTCTGTTTATAAGTAGATTTTAAAAATTTTTAACTGCAAATTTATCACTGAGAGCTTCTTCTTGGTGAAGAAACCTGACAGCCTCGAGTGCAGGAGAACATCTGGCAGAACGTATGTGAAAAGAGATACGATGGCTTTCTACAAAAAAAGGGAGTGCTTGGCAATGGAGAACAATTTTTGTCTGGATTTTATCAGGAAGTTCAGAACCATTAATACACTTATTTCTCCAATGCCATTGTTTCACCAGGCTGAAATGGCTTTTCAGAGGCCCGGAGTCTCAAAAATGCATGGAGACCTACCCCCATTTGTACCAGTACTTTGAATGGAGTAAAGCCCTCTATTAGCTTCAGCTCTCTCCTGGAGACAAAAATGCATGGGCTAGAAGTTGGAGAAGGCAGTGTTATCTGTGAAGAAAGATCAGACACAGAATATGAAGGAGCACTGCAGAAGGCTGTGAAATACGGTTTGCAAACAAATAATACTGTTCAGAATGTTCAGTCACTAACATGAAGCTTGTCCAGCCCAAAGAATAAAACCCATCACATAAGAGAACATAAGAAATAATAACAGCACCCTATTAATAGTTTAATACATTAGGCCATTTAATGCATTGCATTTCTGCAAGGTTATGGAAGTCTAATATTCAGTGACTGCAGAATATCTTCAGAGAACAGTGATAATTTTTCAACCCTCCCCCTGCATCGACAAATAGTGCCATGTAGCTTGTACACAGCATCCCATTCCATTTAATTTCATTTAATTTCACATATTTCACAAGATACAGTCTGTGCAGATTCCTTCAATGATTACTTTATTTTGTAGGTTTGGTGTTATCCATTCTGTTTTCACAAATTTGCTCCTGTGGACAAATGGCGTGTTAACGGAATCAAAACATCAATTGAATGAACATAAGGAGAGACTAATCACACTTGGTTTTGGGAACATAACTATAGGTAAGCAAAAGGGTTGGTGCATTTTGAAATTCCTTCTCTATCACACTCATACAAAATACTGCCACTGTAGGAGTCAGCTGAGTCACTCATGACTGTGTCGGCATAGTCATTCTGGGGCACATGGCAATTAGCTCATACTGAAATGTTATATAATCATTATCATATATGGGATCAAGGCACTGGCTTTCTTCTAAGTTCCAAACAAATAGATTTTTTGAGAACATTTCTTTTGAGGAATAACATCACTGAGGAACATCCCTAAGGAACCACTTTATTACTAAATCACAGTAATAAATTAATAGCAGTGTTAAAAAGAGAGTTTACTATTTACTAAGTTATTCTTAAAAAAAAAGGTATGGCTAATCTTACAAGTCTTTCCCAGGAGAGTGGTTACATGTGGCCTGTGGTCCTACAGAATTCAGTGGGATGGCTCAAAGGGATAGAAGTTCTTCATTAGTGCTGTTTTACAAGACAAGGACTTTGCTCTGGATGGGTTTTTTTGATAATGAATCATTTTCTCCATTGGCAAGGTGGTGCAAGTTGTAGTCAGCAAACATTTAGAGTAAGGAAGATATAAAGAAAAAGTTCTTCACTGTGAGGGTGGTGAGACACTGGAACAGGTTGCTCAGAGAAGCTGTGGATGCTCCATCCCTGGAAATGTTCAAGGCCAGGGTGGATGGGGCTTTGAGCAACCTGGTCTAGTGGAAGGCTCCCTGTCCACAGCAGGGGGGTTTGAAATCGATTATCTTGAAGGTCCCTTCCAACCCAGGCCATTCTGACAACTACTGGGGATGCCTTCTGCTTTCAAACTCCAGTGAAGTATGGGGAAGTGGGGCCTTTTCTTAGGTGGGTAACTGGATGTTGTTTGACTGAAATCTTACCTTTTGTGTTTCATTATTTTATTTATGTTTTATTTATTCACTTTAAACAAGGAATCTTTATAATGCACATAACTAATCTCTCCTCCTTTAGTTCTAGATGATCATGCACCTCAATGCAATTGCACGACAACAACTCTCTGCTCGATATTTTCTCAAGGAATATATTACCTATATCCCTTTAATATAGAGTACCACATCCTAGCATCCACGATGCTCTATGTCCTGTGGAAGAACATCGGCCGCAAAGTTGAGCACCACCAACAAAACAAAACTCCCTTCAAATTCCACGGCATAACTGTTGGAATGATTTTTGGACTAATTGTGTTAACTAGCACAATAGCCATAGTTGTTGTGTATTTAATTCAGATTGGAGGTTCAAAAATCAAAAGCGAGTTAGCACTTACTATGTTTTACTTGCACGCTATCTTGGTGTTGGCTCTCATGTGCACAGCTGGAATCGTCGCCCTTCTCATCTACAGACTGGAAGATAGATCGCTGGATAATTCCAAGAATCCCGCTCGAAAACTGGATGCAGAACTGCTGGTGGGCACAGCTGCAGGGTCCTGGCTGCTCTCCTGGGGCTCGATCCTCGCCATTATCTGTGCCCAAGGTCATCCTAAATACACATGGTATAACCTGCCTTACTCCGTTCTGGTTATTATTGAGAAATATATTCAAAATCTCTTTATCATTGAATCCATCCACCGTGAGCAGGAAAAGGCGAACGACGACATTAAAACTCTTCGAATAGTGACCATATCTCGGGGGAGCACTTTGTCCCTCACCCCCTTGTACAAAGAGGTTTACAATGGCAGAGCCGCCCGTGAGAGCGGCGGCGTACCCTGTCTGTTTAAGGGCAGCATCTGTGAGAGAGAAAACGATGCTGCTGGTGTTGCCAAAGAAGAAACGAGTCAGGACAATAGTTTGGTCATGCACTCGGCCTCAGATTTCTCATTTTACAGTAGAAACTCAGTTACTAACAATAAGAGAAGAATTTTGAAGAACATCGCTGCATTTTTATTCCTCTGCAACCTTTCGGTAAGACATTTTGAACGTAATTCACAAGTTAATACCCAAAAGCTTCCCATCCTTTCAAGTCTGATAAGTATATTAAAATTGCATGGTTATATAGTTCTCTACAGGCAGTAAATTTTACTTGTGGAAGAAGAAGCAAATATGCTTTTGGGGAACAAAGTTTATTTAAATGTGGAATATGGGAACCTAGGCACCTTTCAGTAATGGTCCAAAAACTGTAGCAGCAGCAGAAGCTAAAACCCTCTTCCACCAGCGTTCCCCAGTAGCAACAGGGAGGGATTTCTTAGGGATTTCTGAAACCAATTTGCAGTACGGTGGAGTCACAGTCATTAAGGGCTATTGGTTTGTATCACTGGTGATTAATATTGGCCTCGCGTTCTTTCCCTGCAGCTGTGGATACCACCGGCATTCGGGTGCCGCCCGGAATATGACAATGGACTAGAAGAAATAGTGTTTGGCTTTGAACCCTGGATAATTGTTGTGAACCTTGCGATGCCTTTTTCTATTTTCTATCGGATGCATTCAGCTGCCTCGCTCTTTGAGGTCAATTGTAAAACATAGATCATATACGGTCCCTCAGTGAACAATTGATTGAATAATTAATTACATAAATAACAGTTGAGGGAGTGGATGAATGAATGAGTGAACGCAGCAGCTGCTCAATAAATAGAAGATTCAATAATTTTTTTTAAAGAAGGGACCATAGCTAATAGCATGTAATTTTTTTTTTATTTTCCTTCCACATGCTTTGTTATATATGTGGTGTCACTGTATAAATATACTTTTCAGAATCATATTAGTGTTAATATGATTAACACTACATAGTGAAGTTAATTCAATCTCATTAATCTTTGTTTTAGTCATCTGGGATTTGTTGTCTATACAATTTGTATGGCTTTGTTTTCATTCATTGTGACTCATGAAAGGGGTTTACAAAAAATTCTGTATGACTTAGAACAGAAAATCCCAGGAAGAGCTTCTCCTGAGATACTAGGAAAACTCCAACTCTTAATTCCTAGCTTTGTTTTTTTTGTAGTAAAACCCAAAAATATTTGCTAGATAATTGGGGTGTGGGAATTAAAGTTCCATATTACAGATGAAAATCAATATATAATTATTATTTTCTGAATAGACATAAATAGCAGGAAATCATGGTATGTAACATGTATGATTAGGTATCATGCTGCATATAATTTTTTCTGATAAAATATATTTCTATTAATTGTCTTGTATTTACTATATGACATAACTGATCAATAAAGTTAATCCTTTTACTTAGTTCTTTTTTCAAATATTCTTGAAACGTTTTAAGAGAAAAAACTTGTCTTATAGCTCATACTTAGGTATATGTGTGCCAGTGCCAGAATGGTGTGTATTCCCTGTACAATTTTTTTATGAGCTGCTAATTTCATTGTAGATCAGTCTCCTGGTTGGAAAATAATCATATGTTTTCATACAGAGATGCTGTAAAGCAAAGCTGAAGCCTCTAGAAATCTGGAGGGCCTTTGGCTGAGAGTTTTATAAGTGTGGTTTACAAGTTGTTAGAATATAATCTCAAATCCCTGTGATATTTAGTTGCTTGAATTCTCACAGAAAGCAGTGAAAAGTTGGGTGCCTGAATATTCTTAGCATCCCCATCTGCAAGATCGAAAGACTGGAGCAGTAACCAGGATACTGGAGCTACTGATCAATTAATTACTGGATAACCCTTGCTGACTTTTTGATGACCTAGTCCTAAGTCTGGTGGGTCAAGGGCTGAAAAATTTCTGCTCCTGGTTCCTGAAAGGACAGTTATACATCTATCACTGGCATCATCCTGAGAGCAGGAATATTCCCGTGTGGGAGAGGTTTGCTTCTGAGACAGGAGGTTTCAGTGGTCGTGTCTACCCTCATGCAGCAGAAAAAAAAAATTGGCTTTATACCACTAGATGGCAAACACAGACCATTCGATAAATTACCTGATTGCTTTAGGCTGCTTCAGAAATTGCTTCACATCATAATTAATCTTCAGTTCTATTTTGTGGTACACATAGCCATAACCTGCTTAGGAATTTTTACTACCTTCTTTACCTGTTGCAGAGCCCAGATCAGGTAAAGAAGTATCCTTCTGAAGTGTCAGGTGAAGTCTGAATTAGATGAAGCATCGGGAGACTGTGCATGAGAACTCCCATCTTCCTGCAAAGCAATTTCAGTTGTTTGATTTTAAGTGGTTTTTAGAAGAGTCACTACCTTATCACATTGCTTTAATCTCTGCCTGTCCCTACAGCTGCTTGTCATGCTCTTTTATAACATCTCTATTAGCTCTTATATTCATTCTAGAGAGTAACATTTTCTGTCTTTCTGCTTGAATTTAATTTCTTGATCTCACCTATGCCTGGCATGTTCCATGCCAGAGTTCCAGCTCTGACCACTCAGTTGTCTCTCTACAATTTGAGTAAAGAGGGCCATCCAGATAATGAAATAAAGCTTTTATCTTCCTTCCAAAGCAATCGTCAATCTTCCTTCCTCTACAGCTAATTCCAGTCTCAGAAAAAAATTCATTTCACTAGGTAGGCCCAAACATTCCATTTCATCTTTTAAGTGCTCATAAAGATGGCTAGAGGAAGCCTGTTTCTTCTTCCTCTGCTCCTGCGGGATGGGTCCCTTGTCATTCTTCAGCTAGAACTGGTGTTCTTTAGCTGATTTGTGTTCAGCCACAGCAGAGCTAGCTCTAAATCCCTAAGGCCAAGAAGGGTCCAAATGCTCTATTACAAACACGTAGCTCACATTTGGAAGTTTCAAAAATAAATAACATCCTTATTTAGTTATATTTCATTTGCAATTACCTAGCCCTTTCTGCTGCTTCACATTACGATTGAAATAATTTCATTTGCTCACAATATTAAATTGCTTTTGAGTGCTGAAATTGAAGTTTATTCAGAAAAGTGAATTAAGGTAGCACTCTGGCAGCGAGCAAATGCTTTAAACATGCTAATGGGCAAATTCTATTCTGAGCTGAACTGATGAAATCCCGCTGACTAAAATGGTTCTGTTTCAGGACCAGAGACTTGATTTTGACCTGAGACGCTCAAGAGGTTTTCACAACAGGAGTTCTCTCAAAAAATATTGTTTCATCCAAATACAGAGTATTTTATGGAAGCAGCTCTTAGCTTAACTACTCTTGAAGCAATGGTGAGTCGTGAAGTTTTGAATATTTGAGAATATACATTTTTAAGAAATACAGATTTTTGAACCAGGCAAAATAGGATACATTTTTTAGAAGCATAGATTTTTGGAAGAGGAAAAATACTCAGAAATGTAGTAAACAGAGTGTGACCTCTAGCTCTCTGCTCAAGGCTAAACCTGGGATTTCTCAAACAACTGCTTTTTAATTTTTTTTCTCTAGTATATATTGACAATACTGATTTATCACAGGTTTGAAAATATAATAAATAGCACAAAACTACCCTATTTCTGCCTACCTATCTGCTCAAGCACGTGACAGGAGGCACAAGAGCCTGCTTTCCCAGGAGACAGGTCGAACATCTGCTCATTGGTATTCTCCTGAGGTGCTCCAATTTAATATTAATTTAAAGGAGACTTTTTAAAAAGGGAATTTTAGTGAAATGCACTTGATATGCAAAGGATTCTGAATTTTTGCTGCATAATCTTAACCAGAAAGTTATTCTCTGGTGTTCATCCTTATGTCTGGCTCTTCCACTCTTTCCCTTTCCTCCCTAAATAATTTTATCTATTCAATAATACATGCTTGGGTTGCATTTAAACTCATATATGTACAGAATTAAAGGCTGCTAAGGTGCAAAAAGAGCACTACAATCCTCAATTTACCCGAAGAGTCAAACTTGCATGACCACAGATTTTCCAAGTGTTTTTTTGTGTCAGTGGCACTGAGATAGAAGAAAATGGAAGAGTCATGGTTGAGGCCTCCTAAAAGAAGTGAATGCCTTTTACTAGTATTTCTCAATACTTTGAATTTTGTCTTTTAATCATGCAAAAAATAGTGTCCATTTTGATAATTTTGGAAATATTTTTGTGTTGTATCACACACTTGTGTTCCATAGAGTTTGAGTGCATGATATAAGGGCAGAGAAAGAGATGGCTCCAGAGAACAGCAGAGAGGGAAATTACCC
The DNA here is from genome assembly GCA_013397115.1 of Edolisoma coerulescens. Taxonomy (NCBI): domain Eukaryota; kingdom Metazoa; phylum Chordata; class Aves; order Passeriformes; family Campephagidae; genus Edolisoma; species Edolisoma coerulescens. The sequence continues at coordinate 3,950,452 of VWZW01003059.1, read as the reverse complement.
AAGTAATGTAAGTGCATGTTTTTTATCACTAGCTTATATAATTCACTAATTTTCACCAAAAATCTGTGAAATAAAAAAGATCCCCAAACTTCAAGGTTTTAATAATCTAATAATTTTTAGTTTCCCCACCTCACCCTGATTAGACATGATGTGTGTACAGATGGCTCATTGGATCACTTATTCCCTGAGAATCCTTGTCCCCAAGCGTTTGGCCTCATTCTATGCATGCACGAATAAAATGAGATCTGGATTTAAACAGAATTGAAGCAGCTGCAATTGTTAAGGAGAACTTTTAAAAAGAGGTTTGGCTCTATTAGCTTTTAAAGGATCAATTTCATCTTGAAGTTGATGATACTTTAATGTCAGTAGTCAATGGGTAGAGTATTTTTTATTATTATTTGTTTTGTTTTTTTTTTAATTAGGAGGTGTGTTACATCCCATAATGTTAATTTGGCTGACATTAAAGCAAAACTTACAGTTCTTTATGGCATGCCTCCTGCCTTCCTCTGCTACTGTTCTTCACCTAAAAGAGAACTGAATTTCATGTCTAAAAAGATGGCCTTTGGTCAAATCTTTACCAACACATTTTTCATTTTCTTGCCAGAAGCAAATGGACCACAATTTATGCCTAAATACAAATAAAGTTGGATGCAATAGCTGTAAAGCTCTGAAAGAACAGGGATTGCAGGAAGACCAGCTGCTATCTCTCTACTTCATTTGTAACAAAGCAGTGGGTGTTTTATGTTCAGTTTCCAATAAATCTTTGCTTGAATGTCACTGCAATACACCTGGAATTAAAAGCCATCTTGTGAAAACTACACATAGAATCATTAATTCCAGTGAACTACATCAGCATTTTAATCAGAGTGAGGAATAGCCCCTGTCCACATGTGCTGATTTTGGCTGGGATAGAGTTAATTTTCTTCAGAGCAGCTAGTGTGGGGCTGTGTTTGGGATTTGTGCTGGAAACAGTGCTGGTAACTCAGGGATGCTTTAGCTATTGCTGGGTGTGAGTCAAGGCCTTTTCTGTCCATCATCCCACCCCAGCAGTGAGGAGGCCGGGGGTGGACAAGGAGCTGGGAGGGGACACAGCCTGGACAGCTGACCCCAACTGACCCAGGGACATCCCACACCCTATGGCTTCGTGCTGAGCATGAATCTGAGGGAAGAAGGAAGTTGTGGGGGAGGGGACACACAGTTGGAGTGGTGGCATTTGTCTTCCCAAGTCACTGTTACATGGTGGATCCCTGCTTTCCTGGGGATGGCTGAACACCTGCCCGCCCATGGGAAGTGGTGAATTAATTCCTGGTTTCGCTTTGCTTGCTCACCCACCTTTTGCATTACCTGTTAAACTGTCTTTATCTCAACCAGCCCACAAGTTTTCTTACCCTTACTGTTCTGATTCTCTCCTCCATCCCACTCTGGGGGAGGGAGTGAGTGGCTGGCCAGGATTTTCAAGGATACCATAACTTCTTTATTCTAATTAATTGTGCAGCCAAATATTTACCAGGCTTAACTGAAGATTAGAATGCTTTTAAGAGTGCACAGATATGATTAATCATACCTAAGGCTAAGTCCATACTTTGTGTCTGGTCCCAACTTGAGTCCATCATTTTCTGAATTTAGTTAATTTCACTTCTAGCAAGCAATGACTTGCAGGAAGGCAGCAACCAACAGTAATGATGCAGTAAGCAATAGCTTCGTAACAAAGTCTTAGTGGTAGCTGGTTACATGAACCCCCTTCCTTGTCCCTCCTTCTCCTCTCCAAGGTACGAGAAGCATGCCTGCAGTGCTCCCCAGGTAGGGTTTTCTACCACTACCTACTTGAATCTAATAGTTTAATTACCAAGACATAATTTTAAAAGATGTAACACTAGCCAAACAGACTTTTGAAAGTCTCCTTGAGTCCTTTCCAAGCATCAGAGTGTCTTTCTTCTTTATAAACTTTTAATTTTATTTTCTTTGCTCTCCATTTTGGACAACCTTTCCAATACAATAAGAGTCAAGAACCCAAACTTTGCTATATCAAGAAGGGCTGGCTGAGGCTGCACTTGTGATTTTTGTTCCAAGGTGCACACTGCAGCAATACACTGTGGCTCTGACTTTGTGCTGAATTTGGGGTATTTGCCTTGATTTATTTGAGCATATGCTTTTCAGCCTGTATGTTCCCTCCTTTGGTTTGCAGTGCATCAGCCAGAAGAATGGGGGGAGGGGGTCCTAAGGGCACTACAGGGGTGCTTGATTCTGTCTGCACTTGAAAACTCCTTTGACCCTCTTATGTGTGTTGGAGAAGAAACTGGAAGGATGACACATTACAGGACAAAATGCTGCTGCTCAGCATGCAGAGGGCTACTCACCATTCAGAAGAAAGAACTATGACTCTCACAGATGGTCAGTAGAAGACACTTAAGTTTCGTCAGCTCCAGTAAAACTCATGTCTCAGACTGATGTTTGCATCAGCTGATCCTCTGTGCTCTGTAATAGCACTAATAGTCCTAAAGATTATTGCAAGAGGTATCTAAAAAAGAACTTTCTATTCCCTGTTATTTTCTGCTACAGACATGAATGAGACCTGTTGATTCCAAATGAGCATGTTATTTTAAGTACTACTTAAGGGGAAAAAAAAAGGCAGAAATAAGTAAAAGCAGCAGTTTATTGCTGTTTATCTCAAAGTTACAAAGTTGCTCATCCTTACCGCTAATGTTTAAAAATCTGAAACTGGAATTCTTCCCCCAGATAAATCCAGAACTATGAAATCTAGTTCTGGTCTTATACAACTCTAAAAAGTACAGATTAAAAACCCTATCAGCTCTAACTGTTGACACACTTGTAAAATTACCTTGCTCTGCAGTTTCCTGGGTAGCATTTGCAACAGGCTCTTCTGCAAGGATACAGCTGTCCCACAGTGCCAGTGAAACAGACGAGGTTTGGGTGTCCTGCTTCCCAACCCCACTCCCTTCCATGCAGCAGCTGCCTTCTGGGAGGAGGGAAGCCCAAGGATGAGTCACTGTCTGACCCTGTGAGACAGCATCTGTGCTCCTTGAGAGGCAAACACCCAGCTGCTGACTCCTGTTTTCTGACCCCCCTCTTTTCTATCAGACTTAACAGTCCTCACAAGAGTGTCTGATTTCATTACTGAAACTGCTGTTTGATTCCATGAAGGATTTGGTTCTTCTCCTCATTTTGTGAAAGGTAATCTCATGCTATGTTAATGGACAGGGTAAAATCCTAATATTGTTGACAAAAGTTCCAATAAAAATTATTAAACTAAAAAAGCCTAAATTCAATATAAAATTCATAAGTCCTCCTAATGTACAGTAGGTTAGAGAAACAGAGAAATCAGAACACTGAAATTGGCTTTCAAATTACTCCGCAGGGCAAATTGTTATACCACTGAAGCCAGAAAAAAATTACAGCAGCTTCTTGGGGAATTAAGCCCACCTGATTTTTATTTGCAGTTTGATATTATAGTTGGCAAAAGACAAAATAAAAATCTTGAAGTGTTTGTCATTAGAAATTTAAAATCACTTCTTTCATCTTGATTATTTTCCCAGGACAGTTGTTCCCCTGTGATGTAGCCATGCACACCCAAAGAATATGAATAAAATTCCCAAATTGTAAAAGCCAGGTTTTTTTCTCTTTTTGTTTATCTTGTTTCAAATGTCACTGATCTTTAATAGTTTTCAATCATGTGAACTCTTGCTATATTAGAAAAAATACTGTTTTTAATATATGATTATAAATATCCAAAAATAAAAGATAATATTTTATAAGACAAAACCCCCAAAATGAACTAAGAAAGTACAGCAGGAAATCATATTTACAAAAATGCTGTTCCCTTTGCTCTTGGCCTTGGCTAGCATTCATCTTTAATCTTTTACCACTGGTTTAAATGAAGTCAAGCTCGGTATGAATAAAACAAAACCAAACCAAACCAAACCAAAAACCCAAACCAAAAAAAACCCCACCAAAACAAACAAACAAACAAACAAAAAACTGTGTAAATTGTTTGTGATAACATCAATTATTTCATTATTTTCCTGAATGATCAATGGCTGATGTAGGAACCATATCACACTTATTACAGAATAAAAAAGTAACAGAGTTAGTGGAAGAACTGTTCATCCGGTTACATATGGTTAATCAATCAACAAAAACCTGAATAGGATTTAAGGCCAGCAGGTGTAATTGTAGCCATCCAAAATTACTTTTCCCACAACATGGACTACAGACTACAGACTGCAGTTTGGTACCCTCGGAATCAAGGCAGAGCTGAGGGATGAGCCGAGGCACAGCCTCTGAGAAATGCATTCAGCCTTGGCTTTCAGATTGCCAATGATGGCAAATCTATTACAATCCAAAATCAATTGCTTCAGCCATTAATCACCCTCACTGCTAAAAATGTGTACCCCACCTCTACCCTGATTTCTCATAGATTCAGTTTTTAGCCTATGAAGTTTTTATAACTTTACCCAGTCACGTGTTACAGAAAACTTTTCCCTTTGTCAGATATCACCAGCTGGTTCTAACCCTCCTGTTGCCCTCTGCTCAGCCGAGAAAGTTTCCCAGACATAATTCCTGTAATGCATTTCTGGTCATTTTCCAATTGCTCATATTTTTGTTTGAAACATGAACAGCAGAACCCAACCTAGTCTGCATGGATTTTTCTGTACTACACAAATTGGTGTTACCAGTTATCTCCCTCCTTCCTCAGTACTTTCACATGGCTGTAGATACATCTGCACCTTTGTTCACCCCTGTGCAATAAAGACTCGGTTTCAGTGAGTAAAACTGATCGACCCTAAGCATGCGTTCAGCCACCCTCCTAAATACAGTTCCACTTGAGCATCCTTCTACACTTCAGAACATGTGCAGTCATTTTCCTAAACTGGCCTAATGTGCAGTGACTTCCAGATTCCTTCACCTCTACCACTACCTCTTCTTCTCTGTTTTAGAGCCTAAGTGTCATGGAAGGTTTTTGATGGGATGCTTTTACAGCCCAAACCTCAGCGGTACACCTGTGTCTGTATTTTAATTTCCTTTTGGCATTAATTATTTTTTATCTCTTTACATCAAGTATCTCTTAGATGAGAGAATGTGTGAATTTATGAGTGTTGATGATTTTTAAATAAATATTATTTGGCAGAACAGTGGGTCTTTGTATTTTGAAGTGGAAATAGAAAATGTGGCAATGAAGGGAAAGAGCTAGTAAAACATACATTTCGAAAATGAGGAACTGAAAAGATTTTTTTTGCTCAGAACCATTGCAGTAGCAGTTAAATTCCATTACTTCCAATCTGCCAGCTGTGAGAGAGAACTGCAATTTTAACAGGTGAATAAAGAAAAGAAAAACGAGGCAAAGCTCTGAAGGAAAAGTACAAAAGCCATTACAAAGATGATTTCAGGATGAAAAAAACCCCACCCCAGATCTCTCAGCAAGTGACAGCTGTGGGTTTAATGGACTATTCTTAAAATGAGATTTATATGCAAACTGCCTACAGAAAGTTAAAAAAGGATGCTAATAACCTATAAATGCAAAAGGTTTTTATCTCAGGCTCAAAAATTTTTGATGACAGTGGATAACACACCATAAATGTTCCCATTAAACGATTGTTTCTCTGACCTGATACCATTATGAATGATCTGGTAAAAGCACATAGCAGTTGTCCTGTTGCTCCTTCCTGCTCCACTTCTTCCCAACTCACTGAGTCTGTCATCATGGGGGTTTTAGTCTCTTATGCCGCCCCATCACAAACTTGTATTTCTTTCTACTACCGTTGTAAATATTCCTGATCTCCTAATGCATTCCTTTGCCTTGAAAAAAAGTTTTGAACATGCATGCATGAAATGTTGGATCAACATTGGAGACTGTATCACCGATGTACCCACTGACAGGTGCCTCTTTGGCTGATGAATCTTCCCCCAGCTCAATGATGGGTGTTTACCCATAGGGAGCTTTGGTGAGCAACATCAGTTCACGCCAGCTGGAAACCAAGAATGATTGCTAAAGATTAAATAGGTGGGAAAGGATAATATATCCTCTAAATTCCGAGTTACAGGATTCAGACAGCCAAATGCAACAGTTGGCCAATAAACGGGATACTTTGGAAAGTCCTCTGCTTTGGTACCACCTATTGCAGACAGTAAAAAAGAAACACAGCAAAACTTCATTCTTTAAATATCTGACAAGTGAGCTCTTACGATTTTTGTTTCAATGGGCTAAGGCATCTTTCCTGTCTGCTTGCACCTCCTCTGTGCCTGACTCCAGCACACCCAGCAGAGCTGGCAGGAGATAACACACACCTGCACCTCTGATTTGTACCAAGCTACCAGTGTGGGCAAGGGGCTGCTGAGTTGTGGGCAGGCTATGTTATTACTGGGCTACTCTCGTTATTAAGACAGATACCTACACATATGTTTATTTAAATAGCTCATGCGCACTGGTAGCACACATGTAAATACACACATGCATACAGATACCACATTACAAGCATATGCATACACCTCTACATTGCTGAAGCAATGAATATAAGCTAAACAAGCAAATCAGACCATTGCTTTTTTTATATAAAATATCCCCATTCACTACATTACAAAATATCCCCTGGACTAGCAGCTTCAACAGGCATGTGCACAAGTACTTGTGCAATCTGCTTCTTCCTTTAGAGAAATTGTAGGAGGCATTGCTTAGGAAAGCAGAGTTTGTGCAAGCAACACATTGCCTCAGCATCAGAGCTTTAGTCACGCTGTTTAGGATTCAGTGGTGACAAAAGCTAAATTCTCCCTCCAATATTAAATATAACTCTGCTTAAATGTGGAAAAGTAGTGCCAATTTCTTAAGCGAGAGCTCAAGTGAAGCTCCAGTTTTTCTTGTGACAAGTTTATAAAATTACCTAAAAGGTTTCAGAATTTATTTTTTTTATTTTCCTTCTGTATTTAGTAACTCTAGCACTTAATCTTCCTTCATGTCACTGCAGATCTAGCAAGGTATAGTCTTGTCCTTCCTGATCTGCCTGAAGAAGCAGCTGGAAGGCCCCTGGAGAGTGTAAGTTCTTCAGCCCTTTCAGTGCCAAAACAGGCTGCTGAGTGAAGAATGGGTTTGATCTCTCTCAAAGGTTTTAAAAAGGATTAAGTTTTAGGGAAACTAAATCCGTTATATTTTGAATAAAAATCACTAAGACATGCCCTCTGAAGAAACTCAAGCATGACATTAGCACACAGTGAGTCGAAGAGCACTAACACCTGTAATGCTCACGGTCATAGTCTGTCTCTAGTTGTGCTGGAGCCCTACCGAGAGGAATGATTCATCCCATAGAGCTGGAAAGAGAGAGAATCGGATTTTCGGTTTCCGGGCTTTCTGCCTGTAATACATCTCAGCCATCCAGTAGAAGCCATTGGAACAACTACGGAGGCACACTCCATTTCCCATCCCTGCGGAAGACACCCAGCCCGTCCCGCTCCCCACACCGCACCTTTCAGCCCCGTTCGCTCCCAGCGAGAGGCCGACCGAGCTCTGTCCGTACCCGTCCTCGACAGCCCCTCTTCCTCCGGGGATACTGGGGGGCATTTCCCCGCTCCCCGCGGTGGGACCGCGCTCGTCTCTTCTGCTGCGCAAAACCGCCGCACAGAGCCGGTGGCGGCACCAAGGAACTGCGAGGGTGACTCGGTTTCGGAGGGAGGGAAGGAGCGGGCAGGGCGGCTGCCCCCGCTGCGCCTTCCTTTGCCGTGCCGTCCCGTCCCGTCCCGTCCCGTCCCGTCCCGTCCCGTCCCGTCCCCTGCCAGCCGCGGTGCCCACCGGGCCGGACGGAGAGTCCCTGGCGGCGGAGCATGCTCACAGTACGGCGGGGGCGGGCGGGCCGGCCCGGGCAGCGGGGAACGCGCGGGCAGCACAGGCGGGAGCGCAGCTCCGCCGCGCAGGGAGCCCGGGCGGGCACGGGGCGAGCGGAGCCGCCAGCCCGGGCGGGAGCTGCCGGGAGTCGCGGGGACGCAGAGCGTGTGCCACGGGCAGGGTGCGCGCTGAGCCGCGGAGCGGGGAGCCTGAGGAAGAGAGGAGCTCGCTGAGCTGCGGATCGGGGAGCGCAAGCGAAAGGGCGCGAGGCGGGAGCCCAAACCGGGTCCGCGGGACAGAGACCCCGAGCAGGCGGACGCGCCGAACTGCGGAGCGGGAGCCCCTGGAAGGAGCCGCGGGGAGGAGACCTCGAGCAGGGGGATCCGCACTGAG
>VWZW01003059.1:3825507-3942200 GCA_013397115.1 Edolisoma coerulescens | reverse complement strand
TGGCGGCGGGCAGCCTGCTGGCGCTGCTCATCCTCTGGACGCTCTTCGGGAACGTGCTGGTGTGCGCGGCCATCGTCCGCTACCGGCACCTGCGGAGCAAGGTTACCAATATCTTCATCGTGTCCCTGGCTGTCTCGGACCTGCTGGTGGCCCTGCTGGTCATGCCCTGGAAGGCGGTGGCAGAGGTAGCTGGGTACTGGCCCTTTGGGGCTTTCTGCAACGTCTGGGTGGCCTTTGATATCATGTGCTCCACGGCCTCCATCCTCAACCTGTGCGTGATCAGTGTGGACAGGTACTGGGCTATCTCCAGCCCTTTCCGCTACGAGAGGAAGATGACCCAGCGGTTGGCTCTGGTGATGATCAGCGTGGCATGGGCGCTGTCTGTGCTCATCTCCTTCATCCCCGTCCAGCTCAACTGGCACAAAGGTGGGGATGTTGTTGCTGCTGCTGATATTGGAGATGGATTTGGCACTGCCTGGGAAGCAGCAGGTGCTGTCACCAGCTGGGCAGAAGATATGAGTACCACATGGGTGGCATTAGCAGCAGTGAGACCCTCTGATGGGACTTCTGGCAGCAATGATACCCTCACTGGACCATCGGAGAGCTGTGACTCCAGCCTCAACAGGACTTATGCTATTTCCTCCTCCTTGATCAGTTTTTATATCCCGGTGGCTATCATGATAGTTACCTACACTCGAATCTACCGCATTGCCCAGGTGCAGATTCGTCGTATCTCTTCTTTGGAGAGGGCAGCCGAGCATGCACAGAGCTGCCGGAGCAGCCACATTGACTGCCACCATCACACAAGCCTCAAGTCCTCGATCAGGAAAGAAACTAAGGTGTTGAAGACTCTTTCTGTCATCATGGGTGTCTTTGTCTGCTGCTGGTTGCCGTTTTTCATCCTGAACTGCATGGTTCCCTTCTGCGAGAGCCCACCCAGTGACCCCCACGCTGGCCTCCCCTGCGTCAGTGAGACCACCTTTAATATCTTTGTCTGGTTTGGTTGGGCCAACTCTTCTCTTAACCCCATCATCTATGCCTTCAATGCTGACTTTAGAAAGGTTTTCTCCAAGCTCCTGGGATGCGGTCAGTTTTGCTCTGGTACTCCAGTGGAGACTGTTAATATAAGCAATGAGCTTATCTCTTACAACCAGGACACCCTTTACCATAAGGAGATAGTGACTGCTTATGTTAACATGATCCCAAATGTGGTTGACTGTGAGGAAAATCGTGAGGACCCTTTTGATAGGATGTCCCAGATCTCTCCTGACCGTGAGGTTGCCACTGACTCTGCCTGTGAGCTGGACTGTGAGGGGGAGATTTCGCTAGGCAAGATAACACCTTTCACTCCAAATGGTTTACATTAAATTGCATCCTGGTCTAGTCAGTTCTTCTTGGATTATAAAAGAAAATATTAGCACTGAGTGGAGAAACCTGCTTGATGATGTGCTGTAGTTTGGTCAGTCACTTTATGCTAAATTCACTTCTGTGGGTAGTACTTTGCAGAGTGTAGACACTGTCATACAGGGGGCTGGCAGCACAAACTTAAATCAGCACTTCCCCAGGCTGAGGGCAGACCAGGCAGTCGTGTTGATTAGCTGTGGTGAGGTATTGTGGTATAATTGCAGTCAGTTCATGTTTATAATGTGTTTGCAAATGAAGGGTGCCATTTTCGCTGCTAAGTATTAGGATGTCTAAAATCAGGGACAGATGTGGCTGGCATAGACATGAAATAAAAAAATTCTGGGCTGTTTGTTTGTTAAGATCTTATGTTTCTTTTTCTCTATATTTTTTTGTTTGTTTTGTTTTGGTTTTTTTTTTTTTAAGATAGAGGTAGTGAGGTGGTGATTTGGATGATTATTTAAATGCGTGTTTCTGCCAAAACAGTTTATGTGAAATCCTTGTTCTCCTAGGCGGCGTTGTTGCCTATGATGTCCTCTGTTCCCGGATGAATAAATAAAAATTATATTGATCAAGGGTTTATTATCTTTCATTTGTCACTCTGGAAGGTTTACAACAAGTATTCAAACTAACATTTCTATATGAATGGTTAGAATGACTAACAGTTAAACCCTATTATTTTCAAAGTGAATAGTCTGTTATAGAAAATACAGGTTTTGAATAAAAGCGAGGCTCATAGGAATTCTTGACTTAGATGAACTTGTTTATATGGCTCTTACAGCTAGATTTATACCTGTTTTTCTTTAATATTATGATGCTATCCCTTTCTGCAGCCAAGGATATCAAGGATACCTATGGATAAGCCATTAAAACTTTCCATTTAATTCTGCACTTGAACTTACTTTTTAAAAATGCTAGTAATGTAAAGAGTTTAGTGACAGAATTAGGAGATGGGTGTGTCTAAAAACAATAATTATGTTTGAAAATGATATCAATAATCATCATGTCCCAGTGTAGACACTAGAGAACTCATTCACAGTGAGAGAAGAAAAGAATTCTGTTAATGTATTTTTTTAATTACATATTAACTGGAATTTAAAGGTGCTGTAAGTACTTCGACTATACTAAACATTTTAAAGCAATCTTTAAAACTGAAAAGAGTATTTTCGGCTCTGTTTCTATTGAATCATTTACATCAAATGGAACATTAAAAACAGTTGTAAGCTTTCAGCTCAGAAATCAAAAGTGATGCTATTTCCAAAACAAATGATCAAAAGCAGTGAAAGCAATACCATTATTTTTTTCAAGTTTTGGCTCACAAAGTGAACAACACTTGAATTAATTTACCCTGGAGGAATACCTGTGCCATGAGCTAAGCAGATTTAAATTGAATTGTAGGTGTGGATTCTGCAGCCCTCCCTCCTAATGGCTCTGATCTGGGGCCTCCCCATCCTGCCTAACTGGGAGCTGAAGGCCCCCGTAAAAGGGAAAAAGTGGAATCTGCAGTAAGCAGCATGGTTCAGGGGAAATCATTTAACCAGATGCTGGAATTTGCGAATGTTATGAGCTTAATATTTGAGCCTGCTTGGAAGTCAAACCCTTAATACTGATTTGGGGTTCTTTTCCTTCCCCTTGGAATATGGGGTGGGAGAAGCGCAGGAGGCATGTGATTGAAATCCCTCTGTGGTGGCCTCTGCTGCAATCTGGTCTGCAAGCAATGTTTTATGTATTTAGTCTTTGATATTAATTTGTTATATCATCTTGGATTACCTTTTCAGCTGCTTGTCACTGAAGATTGACATCTACCTGAGCATTTTCTTTGCTGTTGATATGAAATCTCAGTGTAATATCCATTTACAGCTGTCCTTAGGAAAGCGTATTGTGACTGTGGCTTAGGGAAGCTTGAAAAACAAATCTCCAGGTTCAACCTACTAATGGCTTGACATCGAGGGTGAATATGTTACTGTTCCTATGCTAAAGCAATCATATGTTGTTAGAGTTAACCACAGTTCTAGCCCTGCTGATTAGATAAACTTGCCCAGAATAAAATAATTTTCCCAAATGAAAATGAAGGAAACTGCTTCTGGTGGTGCAGAAATGAATTATCTCAACCTGAATTTAGATTTTTTGCATTTTCTAGTTACTACTCAAAATTTGAGGCCAGTGCAGCGTGTTAAGCTGTATCTGTGCAAAAAAGCAGTGATATCCAGATGCAAGCAGTGCAGGCACCTGGTGCTGATTCCAGCTCCTAGGGCAATGCCTGTGTTTTATCCAGTTTTGTCCGCATTAAATCTGAAGCAGTCTGGGGAGATGGGGAAGGGAAATCATGATCTCTTCCTGAGCACCTGCATGCCAGCAGGCTGTGCAGTGTGGTGCTGCGTGGTTCCCCTGCTCCAGCAGCAGTACAGAGCAGCAGAACAGAGGGTGTCCCCCCCACCTCCCTGTGTGGCCTTTCTGCTTCACAGGGATCCCTGTGCGGGGGTGTGACAGCTCCCTTGGATCCAGCTCACTGCAGGTGTGGCAGAGGGGTAGATGTACACAAGATGTTAGTGCATCACCTTGATCAGTGTTCTCCTCGTTGAGGCTTTACCTGGGATAAGTGAGTGGGCTGGCTCTGGGATGCAAGAAGACATCTCCATTGGTGGGTTTATATAACAGCTTTGTGCAGAATATTAGAAACAGCCTTTGTCTTAGATCTGAAGGAAGGCGTGTTTTAGCCAGTCCCTAGGTTTCGTGGCCATGATTAGGGCAGTACAGAAAACTTGCCAAATTGCCACCTTCTATTAGTAATTTTAATTTCATGACTTCATTTGGTAGGTGATTTCTGGTGGTGGCTCTATGATGTAATTTCTCATCTTGAAATATGTGTCTGTCGGGGCTTCATCTTTCAGAGCCTAGGAGCATCAGAAAGGGAACATTTCTGCTTCAAAAGACAGACAGAAGGTACTTTTTTGCTGGAAGCAGACCTTGACCTTATGGACCTGAAAGCAAATCTTTTTCTTAACTCATAGGGGCAATTTGTTGCATTTTAATGGGTTCTTAATTACTTACCACTGACAAAGCTAGAGTATTCAGAATTTGTAAGATAAACTTTTAAAAGAAATGTGTGTCTTGCCTTGAACCATAAGAAGGGGCAGCCCGTTTTAATGAAAACATCCCCAAAAGGATTGTTCTAACTTGTTTCTCTCAGATGAAACTGCTGCCCTACTTTTTTAATGGTTTCCTTCGTAAGGGCTAATGCATCTGCCTATACATAGAGCGGAGTTCACTGGAAGTGCAAGTGGTTTTTTATAATCCTCATATTCTTGTAGTGTCTCTCTGGAACTCATCTGTACCGATGGTTCTGTGCCTCTCCTCTGCATTTTTTTTTGTTTTGTTTTGTTCCTGAATGATTTGAATGTATGATGCAGTTTGACTTTAACTTAATCTAGTCCTGAGTGATGGCTGACCTTCAAGGTCCCAGATTGTTTTCAGTTTCTGTTCTGTATTGTTTTTAGAAATTTTACCTTGCGATTTGTTTCACTTTTAAATTACCTCTTAGCCAGCTGGATCTGTTAGTCTGGATAGCACCATACCTAAGGAGGGTCAGTGTATTTGTTGTCTTTGTGTGTACCTTTGTGTGTAATTACAGATGAGTCATTTTAAGTCTTCTGTGGAAGAACAGAACATGTGAAGGTATCTTAAGTTTCAAGAAGCTGGGACATGGAGAACATGAAATTACCATGTTTTATGTAAAATGCTGCAAACACCATGAAGACTCTTTCACTCTTCAAACCCTCAAAGAGATTTTAACAGCTCTGGCTTTAACAAGGGATGTCAGGTTGTATAGTGCTTTTTTCCCCCCAAGCTAAAGAAATGTAGGTGTCTTTCTGAGACGTGAACACAAATAAAACACTTTCCAAAGGGAGAAAAATTACTGCAGTAGTATTTGGTAAATCTGGTACTTTATCGCTTTGCTTTCATTGTGTTTTTTACTTTTGCCAGCCACACCTGATGTGTGTCTGCAGGGAGACTCCCTACCGAGAATTTCTGCATTTTTGTAACATGTAACAAAAAAGGTTTTAAAATTAGAAAGGCTTCTTGTAGCAATGACACTAAGCACAATCTTACGCCATTTAGGAGTCAATCATGTATAAAGTCAGCATTCAAGACTGACAGGACTGGAGGCAGTGCTCAGAACATGCATCATACTGGAGGTTTGAGAGGTCACAAGTTCCTCAGCTGTTTGTATGTGCTGAAATTGCCACTCTTAATAAAGAGGGCATTTTTGTCGCTGTCACACAGAAGGCTGGGTACACACCTATGTCTGTGTTATTAATTACACAGGGATTTTTATTTCCCCTGAGGCCATTTTCACTACTGTTTAATTGAATTCATAAGTTCTTTAAAAATATTCAGTAATTCAGCAGAAGACCTCAGGGATGAATGTGTGCTTGTGTTACAGAGAAATGAAATTATTTCTTCTGGCTTCTTATGAGTATTGCTACTCTTATTCTTTGCTAGTGGATGAAGCCATGTTAAGTTGGCACACTGAACAAAACATTTCACCTGCTGTAATGGAGAATTTTTTTTTTTATTCAGATATATTTGTTTTCAAACTTCGTAAGACTTTTCAAACTTCTCAGAAGCTTCATGAAGTCGACACAGAGAATCTCCACCTGATCATAGATCAGCAACCACTATTGCATTTAGAGTGCCTTGTTAACTATATAGTGCACTATGTGTTTATTGACAGAATTTTACCCCTCCAAGTTTAAATCATTTTCAAAGATAAGGCTATACTTATGGTTTAAAAGCAATGATGTGCACAAAATAAACTATAAATGAGGATATTCCTGTTAATGGGACATCAAAGATGTGTCTCCTTCTTCAGCCTTTTGTTTATTGTTGCAGTAGTATTGTTGCAGTTGATGGCAGTGAACAGTAACAGCATTAGGTATGTCAAGAGTAGAAATATAAATAATATCATATGAAGCAGATGATGGATTGTTTTTCTCAGAGAACCTGCTGTCTCTCCCAGGATAGTTATGTTTAACAGAAAATTTACAGATGATTTTGTATTGCTATATGTCTAAATCCATTCTTAGTTGTAAATAGAGGTAACAGTCAATAATATTTATAGTGGACTGATAGTTATTTAAGGAGGATAAATAGTTTAGTGGTCTTAATCTTTATATCATAGCCATCACAGTCACATTTATGAGATTTGCAAAATACCATGCAGTAATCATAAAAAATTAATTAAAAATTCCAGTCTGTGAAAAATTTTTTTCCTGTTATTCCCTGCAGTTAACAACAAATACTTGTTTGTATTGAGTACTGCACCCTCATTGCTACCAGAAGAAGCTGGAAAGCTCTGAACCTTCTACTATTAATCTGCTGATTTGCAGTAGGAGGGAGGTCTGAAAACAAGGAAAGAAATGGCAAAAGCATGTGCAGATGGGTTCAGTTTGCATGACATTGGTCTGGTGTCAGCCAGCTGGTGCAGGGGACTGCAGGGCAGGGAGCTGTTCCTGACACACGAGAACCTCTCCCTGCACAAACGCCTTGGTACACCCTCTGCTCCCAAGATGGATGCTCCAATCAGCATGTGATGCATAGGAAATCTGAACTTTTTAAACAACGGATGTTTTTAGGTTGCTGCATAAAAGAGAAACCACATTTTCTTTTCTGAGGTTATGCTCTGAAAAAAGTGGTTTCAAATGAGATCTGCTTGGCGTGGCCTCTCTGGCAGAGCTGGGGCCTGGCTCTGTCTTGAACGGATGTGGCTGTGAGAGCTGCTCGGGGCTTTGGTGTCTGAGCTGCACGTAGGTCATGGTTCAGGGGCCCAATATTGAGCTGAAGAGATCCAGTCCTAAATTCATACAGTTTTTCCAGAGACCCTGGTAATCATGTAGCAGAGATGAGCCTTGACCACAGCCTGAACTTGGCTGCTTCTGTGGAATTGGAGAAGTCTGGTCTGCAGCTCACCTGATGCAGTTTTGAAAACGTCCTATGAATAAAATATTAACCAGGAAGTTCATCATGCTCGCTTTTACCCTCTGACCTCATTTTTCCAATCTGA
Source organism: Edolisoma coerulescens (assembly GCA_013397115.1). Classification (NCBI taxonomy): domain Eukaryota; kingdom Metazoa; phylum Chordata; class Aves; order Passeriformes; family Campephagidae; genus Edolisoma; species Edolisoma coerulescens. Next base: position 3,934,735 of record VWZW01003059.1, on the reverse strand, counting down.
AAGGTTTTCAGTGAGATTAAAAATCTAAGTTTCTAGCCTTTGGCCTTGATCTTTTCCTTTCTCTGTTGTCCTGCTATAATTAGTCTCCTTTGGTGAACAGAAGCTCCTGGCATGGAGCTTGCTGCTCAGGTACCTTGCTGTCAGCAAATCTGAAACTACCTCAAGATGCACTTAAACTACATTATTTCTCTGCCCAAAGGGAATCTCATAGGTCTTTTTGTTGCTGCTGTTGATAGTTACGTTTTTTTTCCCAAGCAACATTTCCTTTCTCAACCCAAGATTATTCACCAAAACCATAATTTAGAGGACAAGAATAAATAGATTTTTTTAAAAGCTCTCGGGGATTTTGCTTGAGAATACAAAGTGAGAATGGATCAGTATTAGACACAGAGGTAATGGAGGTTTTTCTACAACAGGTTTAATTTTTTGGCTTTTATAGAAATAAAGGCTGAATATTTTCATTGTGAAGAGTATATGCATTTGATTTTTATATACTTGCATGCATAGGTTCTTTTATATATATTAAAAAAACCTATTCAATCATATTTGTAGGGTAATTAAATATATTTTTCTGTCTATAAATGCAAAATGTACAAATTCATCCAGAAGAAGCAAGTCAGATCTTAAAATTTTATTATCTTTCATGACAAGAATAAAATACTAGTACATATTCTTCCCAGATAAAACTTCCAAGTGCAAATTTCTTTCAACTATTTTATATTCAAAGCAGTTTTATAAAGATTTGGTAATCAATCCTTATCTATAAGCATTCTGAGACAGTAGGAAAATGAGATGATTTAGAAGTACCTCTGGAGGTCTCTCAGCAATGGATGTTAAACAACACTTTTGTCTTTCTGGTTCAGTGAAACAAAGATGCAAACTTCCTCACAGTGTGCAAAGAATTTCTGCTTCATCAGAAGATAAAATGTTTTGCATAATCTCCATTCAATTGAGGTAAGACAGTGTCTGAATGTTAAATGGCTTCTTAGGTGGAAGTATTTTCTGAATTAAACAATTCTTTGATAATTCAAATAATGTTCTTCTCTTAAAAAATAGTATGTGCAGAACATCAGGGTTTCATAGGTCAAATGAGATATAAAAGTGCAAATTCCAGCTCAGCAGCACTGGACAAAGTGGCAGGATTGAAATTCCTGGCAATAGCAGAGCTCTGTCTGAGAATGGGAAAGAAAATAGTTGGGTAGAAGGGAGGGAGAGAGTTTAAGGAGGAATCAGAGAAACCAGCTGAGAGTCCATCAATCCACAAATCTGGTGGTGGCTGAAGAAGTCAAGGGACCAGGAGGGACTGATATGGTGCCCAGTGACTGAGGCAGGGAAGATAATAGAGGTCAGTAGGTTTTGGAGCAAGTAGGTGAAAGGGGGCTGGAAGGGGTCAGGCTGGGGCCAGGGCAGGGACTGTCCCTAAGGGCTCGTGGCACTCAGGGAGGCCATGCAGAGATGGGTGAGGTTTACATGGGGAAGCCGATGGAGAAGGGCTGAGAGTCCTGTCCACCTCCCAGGATCCGCAGACTCTCCTGCTCTGTGCAGTCCCCTCCTGCCACTTCTGAATAACTTCAGTAGTGCTACTGCATTTTATCATTAAACAGGTGCAACTCAAGTGTCTGTCCACTGTGTGCAGCAGATGAAGAGCTGTCACATTTATTCCATTGTGGTACGGCTCGGAAAACAACTTGCACAGCAGCACCCTACATTATCCTGCAAGGAAAACTTTCTCAAGGAGAGGAGAGCAGAGGGCTGTGCTGTGCTGTATGGTGCTGTTTTAGCTGTACGATGGTCGGGCGTTTTAGAGGTTTATCCTGCTGGATTGCTGGAAGCAAGTCTGTCTTCCAGAAACTTTCTGAAGGTGCCTATTTGAAATCTCAGGTAAAATGGTCCTCAGTATGTCAGTACTATGAGTTCTTTAATCTATGCAATTAAGGTGTATAAGGAACATAGTCAAAATCTGGTGCTATGTATTAAATGCATATATTCATTGTGAAAAGCTGATCTGTGGTGACTTGTAGCATGCTGATATGGAGGTGACTTAGCGACTCAAGCCTAAATCTACCAACATGTAAGTACAAAAGATGTGGGGGCTCTGCTTTCTGCTAAATGGAAGTATTAGCAATATTCGTTTTTCAAATACAGAGGTACCAAGTTCTACTATTTTTTCCTGTTGAATAAAGATAGTTTTGTACAGTGATGGGACAGCTGGAAATGGGCCTAAGAGATAGAAAGCTTAACTTCATACATAAAAATGTATATATCATGTAGCAAATGTAAATATATATATCATCTAACAGGAAAATTTTAGTATATAAGGTAGTAATGCTCATGATGTTTTACGTCTTTGAAGAATGTGTTTATTTTTTTTAATCTTTTAGTTGCTTCTTTCCGGATATCCAGGTGATGGTAAGAACTGCAGAGATCTGCAGAGCAAACTCCAAATTTTAAATGTCTTGCTTATATACTGTTTGAAAGAGAGGTGATGATACCTCTGCTTGAATATATTCCCGTGTTAGCACAAAGACCTGCACCAGGTAAAGCTCAATACCTCAAACCTGCACTCCTGGATTGGAGCACACCCCAGCAGTGCCCCAGGTTTGAGAAGGGGAGACAGTGCCCCTGCTCACCCTGCTGCTCAGCAGCTCTCCTTGGAGGTTGCAGAAGCCTAATCTGTTTCCAGCAGAATCTCTTAACCGCTAGGGTGTGATACACATTGCAAATAACTCTCCTTACTGGCTGTTTCTGAGTCAAGCTAAATGTCAGGTTCTGAGTGTGCTCCGTAAATCAAGTGGGAGCAGGGCAGGAACACCTGGTCTGCAGGTGCCAGAGCTGGTGGGAAGATGTCTCAGCAAAAATGAAGACCAATGAGGTGTATGTGATGGCACAGCTTAAGGCATATGGAGAGAATATTGCCTTAAAAATCCTCTGAGTGCGGAAGTGAGATTTTTTCAAGACTGTTGTCCTGACCTTAGGCACCTAAATTCCATGTAAATTGAAATGTAAGCACTTTAATGCCTTCTAGGTTACAGATGTATTTACCCAAGCATGCCTGCAGATGAATCTGGATCCCAGCTAGACAAGATTTTAAATGCAGCATAAGTGTGTATGTACAAACTGGATGAGTTCGTAAGTTCAGATTGGGCAGGATCATTCCTTCTCGCTTGTGAGCATCACCTGGTTCAGCATCTGCTTTATATTCTCTCACAGTAAGCTGAAGCAAACCACTGCCTCCCACATACTACTGCAATGATTCATGTACAGGGGTTGTTAAAACACCCTGGAGTAGGATTTTGCAGCACTGGGACAAATGGATGTAAAATGAGGACCATCCTGTGTGATGTGCTGCCCAGCTTGAGCTGGCCAAAGAGCAGCCTGTGTTACATCAGTGCCTCTTTGCACAGCATTCAGGCAGCCTTGGGGAGCCTAAAAGGTGCCCTTAACTTCACATTTCTGGGCTGAGAGGTTTATTTTGTGACTCAAAGAGGCACAGCTGACTTTCAGTTGCTTTTTTAAAAGATGGTATGCTTCAGTGCCTTGTGTATAAAAGCAAACTGAATGAACACAGTGATGGCAGCAATACAAACTTTATAACTTTAATCTACTAGGACAGATCATTCAGTGGTGAAGCTGATTTAAAAGACTGCCATTCTAAAATTGTCTCTCTTCTCCCTCTCCTCTCTTTCCAAGCATATTAGCTGGAGCACTAGAGACAGTTGTTTGGTACAGGAGGAAATGTTTTTTCCTACTTAATTAGATATGATAAACTGTTCTGAAAGTGATAAATAATCTCCTTAGGGAGCTGCTAATCAGTAGCTGGAAGAAACATACTTTCCAGATCTTTCCTCTAGCCAAGACCTCAACTTTCTTCCATCTGAGCTCTCTTCTTCTTTCCAAGATGACTTCTTTTTGGGAGCCCTGCTTTTCTGCACCACCTCTGCTTTCCAGGACCCCAAGCACCACAGTTTATGTGCAGAAGCACATAACATGATCAGCCAATTGGTGACTGGTTTACACTTCTTTATTACTGGAAGATTTGGGATGTGGCACTTTAGTTCAGTCCAGGTGTTATCAAAATTTATCTGTCTGTATTGGTTGCAGTAGCAGGCTTCTGCTTGAGAGTCAGAAGTTTGGATTCAGATACTGGTTCTCCATACCAGTTTTCTGCAGCCTGTTAGTGTTCAAATTGAAGTTTCTTTTTTCACCTACAACAGCTAGAAAGGATTCCCTGCTGGGAATTATCCTTCACAAATTATTTTTCCCTGGGACGGAATTCCAGATTCAGAGGAGACTTATTTCTGAATGTCTCATTCTGTGTTCAAGTCAGTAGCCTCCAGGTCATATGAAAACACCTCTTTGTACATTCTTTCTAGTTGGCAAGCAGTGATGATCTCAGGCCGGACTGGAATTGGTCTTCTGGCTTACCTGCACCTGACCTGTGACTGAAGTGAGGATGGAACATTCAAGGTCCCTCAGGGTTGTTCTGTCCAGTACTGGAGCCAGACCATATCCCTTTAAGAATCTGTTCTCCTTTGAGAAAAGAGGAGCACGATTTCCTGAGCCCTTGGAGGTCTCATGTGTTGCTTGTGTCAGGTTATGAAGTTCCTGCTGCTCTCATCTATTCAGTGAAGTCTCTGACTCTGTTGGAGGTGACGGGACCTGCACCACCTGCCTGCACTGTGGACTCAAATTGTATCTATGAAGGCTCTGAACAATGGAAATGTCTTCTCATGTGACCCCTTTTTGCCTTCTCTACAGGATGAGCAACATACTATGGCCAGTCCCTATCTTTGTAAGTTAGAATATACATACACAATAAGGTAATACAGGAAAGAAGGATGAAATATAAGACGAAGTGAATAGCTACACAAAGACTTAACAACTTGTGGTCCCAGCACCCCATGCAAGACTGTCTTTTCATGAACTGGCTACAGCTGTGTATCTCCTTCCTCCAAGGACAGGCTTGGGGGCAGCTCATACCCAGACTAACTCTGGCAGCAATTCTCAGTCCAGGTCTCCTCCCCCAGTGGGCAGAGTTCAGAGGGTCCTGGTGTAAATAATGTGCTTTGAAAGCTTAGCCCAGATATGGTTCCCATCTGTTCAAAGGCCCAGTCCAGATCTGAAGTCCTTGATACAAATAGTTGTCTGGTATACCCATGCCATAACTTCCACTCATTTTTGATTTTACAAAGCTGAGAGCTAAAAGGGAATTGTATTGCTTTTGTACCCTCTTGACTGCTGTGCTGTGCAGCCCATGTTGTGCACAACACTGGCCTAATTTCCTCCCTACTGTTAAACCTCTGAATTTGATTAGAAGGAAAGATGAGGTGTCCAGGCTGACAAACCTACGCTTAAAAAGTTAAAGTGGAAAAAAAAAGCCCAACAAAAAATATTCTAGGCTTAGCAAGCAGTAATTGGATTGCTTACTGGCTTCATTTCAGCCTCAGCTGCTTCCTCCCACTCCCACTTCTTAGCCAATATTTCATACAGCAACACAAAATACCTAAGAAGGTGTATTATACAAAATAACTCTGTATTTGGCCTCTGGTTGAAATCCAGACATGGTTAGTGATTACAGGATCAATGAAGTCCCTTGAGTGACCTATATAAGACAAATCATTGTACTCCCACAGCATGAAGTTCTTCCTATAAGGAGAACTGGAGGAAAAGCACCAAAAAGTGACTTAAATGTCACTTGTCAAACTTTTAATAAGCCCTAGCGTGGGTGTGGTGAAGTGTTAGTTTTAACTTCTTCCAGAGTTAAGGAAGTTTATGTCCTGTCTGCCAGTCTGGTATTGAAGATATTTTGAAAATGAGCCGAAAATTCTTTCCTGGACTGGGGAGGGAGGTTGCTGATGTCTTCAGGAAGATCTTGCACTGAAATCCCAGACAAAAGGATTTGCTAAGTTGTGTGCATGGTTTGTCTAACCCTTTCAAACATTGTAGCTCAAAGTGAAGGCATTTCCTTTTCTATAGCTGCTCCTTGCTAAATTCTGTTTAAAATACTGGTGTCTGAGGCATGATGTTTTATACTCCATCCTTGATTTTTGTTGTCATTGGGTATTATAAATCCCCCAAAAGTTATGATATATTCTGTCTGATACAGTAATAGTCAAACTTCTGGGAACAAAAACCCTACTTCAAGTCTGAAGTATTTTGCCTCTGTATCTAGTGAAACAATGTGAGTACATGAAAGTCTCTGTTTGTCATAGAGGATAATAAAAGATATCACCACCTGCTACAAATAATGCTGTGCTGGTAGCCCTGATGAGCAGTGATTCCTCTACATCTGTAACTAACTTTAGATATTGCTGAAGATTTTGTAAATATACAGCTTGGTCTTAGAAGTTCACTACAGTTTCCCTTTCAAACATGAGGATGCCAAACTGTTTGGAGAATTAGTTCCTGTCATCAGCTTTTGATTTACTGTCTTTCTGTTTCACCTTATGCTTCCCTGTTTCTTATGTCACATGGCAAAGAGACCAAAACCTCCCAGTCTAGTGTATTTGTGAGCTCCTGTGCTTTTAAGGGGAATGGTTCCAAACTTTTCAGTCACACTTTACCTTGGAGTTGTTTATGATTGTCATAGTTCTTGTGCAGAACCTGTGCCCTACTACAGTTCTGCCTCCCTAGTTTATGTAAAGTATCTTGTGCCCACTGCAGGCCTGATTCAGAGGTGAATTATGGCATTTTTACACCATCTTAATGTATTGTCTCAGTAAAAGCACAGGTGTAAATTTGCAATAGATTATTAGGAATCATTAGTTGATAACAAAGCAGCAGGAAGAGAAGGAAAACAAAAAAAGCCCTGAAGTGAAGCAGGGAATGTGGTTCAGAGTTTGACTCACTCATTCAACTCAGAGACATTGAACAGAGCATTGTCTTCTTTTTCCAGGTATTTTCAATCTTACGGAAAAGTTTTGAGAGTAACTACATTGCCCTGTGCAGATCTGGGAAAACACTGAAGTTGTTTTTCAAATTATACATCTAGGGGGTGAAAGGCCGGATTAAAGAAAATGGCAAGTTTTATTTAAAGTCCCCATACATCATTAACTATTTGAGTCAGTGCTGTGCAGGTAACATGCCATTAAAAATTCTTCTTCAGCCAGCGTTCTTTCCTTGCCCGGAGGATTATAGCTGCGGGGTTTAGCGGGGAAAAAAGGAGGTACCAGGCTGAGGAAGCAGGTCGATGCTGTTAAATGCCAGAACGTGCTGCAGACGGTGCGGCAGGGGAGCCCCGTCCGGCACGGCGGCAGCGAGGGCGTGCGGCTCCCTGCAAAGGCCAGCTCTTGTTTGCCTTCCCACAGTTAAAGTGCGGAAGACTATTTATTTCAGTGTTAAAATTTGGAGGTAACGACAACAACGAAAGAGTAACTGCAGCATCCTGCTCTAGTAGGAGTAACTGACTAGTTTTGTAACTGAGTGGGTTTTTAATTTCCATATCCTTCTTAGGACAAATCTGGTTCTAAAGCTGGTGACGTATGACAGAAGTGAACTTGTCACGTATCCACAGATTTGGAGGTGCAGTTGACAGCTGAGATGTGATGAGTCTTCCCCCTTCCCAACCCAAATCACAATAACTCGGACTCCAAGCAAGACATTGAAATGTGTGGATTCAAGGAAAAATATTTCACTCAGGTGCATCAGAAATAATTTGTATTTTTCCAGTGATTGCCAAATTGTTAGGAAATTGTATCGGCAATATTTTATTTCCCTAGCTCTTTTCCTCCCCAACAAAAAACCATTAAGTTAAAGACAAGACTGCTAGGGGCAATCGCAGCTGGGTGGGATGGTCCCAAGCCCAGGAAGCTGTATGAAATCAGTGGGACTTACAGAACCCCCCATCCCCCCGTCCTCAGGCACAGGCAGCTGTGACTGGGGTGGGCAGGGCACAGCGTCTCTTACCATGAGCTTCTGGGACCTGTTCCCTGCCGGCTCTTTGTGGGCAATAATGGCCCCTGTCGCTTTCCTGCATGTACCACACTATATCTAATCTTAGCCCAGTGGCCTGCCAGAACTGGAAAGTTGCCTTAAAAAGAAAAAGAAGCTCAGAAAGGGAAGAGCTGGTGACTGGTGTCTTTTGTAGGTGGAAACAGCAAGATGAAGGTAGGCTGATTTGAAAAATTTGCTGTTTGCATGGATGATCTGATGAATTCAAGTTTTTGAATATGCCCCAAATTTATGGGTCATTATTATGTCTCTAGTGATGCAGACATTTGTCTGAGTATTACCTTCAATCATGCATTGAGAGATACTTAATGCCAGTGGAATTATCATTATGTCACAAAAAGAAATCTTCTCTATTTCTTTTAGCAATTTGACTCACCACTCTACTAAGCTACATTTGTTCTTATTTAGAAGCTGTTTTTCAGATACCCATTTCAAATCCAAGTAAAAAATTATCTTCAAAATTTTCTTTCCTATTCAGATAGACACAGGCTGACAAAAGTAGACACATTTCCAAGTAATATTTGTCTTTTTATTTTTACTAATCCCTTGATGCATATCATTGTTTTCCCCTTACCTGTTGGTCACTCTGTAGCCATCACTGTGGGTGAGTTTACTGAACAGGTAAATCATGTGCTTTAGTGCAGTAGCAGGGGCAGAGGAGACCGGGTGAGAGCAGGGTCAGACATCCTATGCAATCATGCAGGTTCACAGTGAAGTGCAAACAAGGAGTGGACTAGACACCTCACATATATATATTTATCTGGTAAATCCCACACTTGTTCTAAAAAAGAAGGAAGCAGCAGCCAGGACAGAAAAACTCATCAATTTTTCATTCATGTCTATTTTTTCAGGTTTCTACAGAAAAAAAAAAAAAAGTCCTGTTCTGTGGCAGGAACTTCTGAAAAATGCAAGTGATTGCAGGATGCCACCCTAAAGTTGAGGCTTGCAAACACTCCCAAACACTGGTCATTTTGCATGAATGCCATCACACTGACCTTGGTCCTGTGGCTGCAGGCGCGGCTGCTGTTTGGGACAATAAAGGACTGGCTGTGCCTGGGGAGATCGGTGTGATTCTTTTTCCCTTCAGTGTAAGTTAGGGATATGCCGGTGGCCAGTGAGGAGGAGGAGGAGGAGGTTGGAGGAAGGAGGGAGGAATGGGAGAGAGCAGAGCGTGGCCCTCAGCTGGAGGACTCGCTGCTGGATTGGCATTGCCAGGGCGCTCACTCCCAGGCAAGGAAGAGTGTGGAGGAAGACGGGGATATTGGAGAGGATGTTCATGCACGGGAGGTAAGAAACTAAGAAGGAAACTAATCAAGTGAGTAATTGAAAATTACTATAATTTTCTTTTGAAGAGAATAAAAGTAAACTCACCCTCTGTGCAATTAGCAAGGAAACATGTTAGCAGTTATCGCAGCTATGTGGGAAAGGGAGGTGAAATAGGAAGGTAGAGAGACTAGTGATGAAATTTGATAATTTTTTTCACCATCCCAGCTTCCCCTAGACTAGAAGGTGATTCTTCTCTCTTGTGATTGTCAGGTTTGAGTCATGATCTCAACTGCAGAGCTGGCAACAGAGCAATTCCTAGTTAGGGCTAGAAAGACAATTTTCTTCCTTTAATTTGAAGAGGTAGAGATCAAAAAGACACCTGGGACATGTCCCCAGAAGCCTAACCAATGTTGTAGAAAGGCTTAGCAACTTTGTCTAAATTTGTTCTGGGAAGCTGAAATTTGAACATCCCGTCTCGCACAAAAGTAAAGCAATAAATCCAGGTCTGCTTGCTGTGCTTTAAGCAGGTTTCTGTATGCCAGGTGAGATGGAGAGAGGAGCCCCTTGACACGTTCCCAGCAGATCTCAGTCTCTGGACCCCAGAGCTTGAAAGCTCGTCACCCATCTTACAGTCCAGAATTGGGGTCCAAGCTTCAATCCAAGAGCACGTGTTTGGCACTAGCTCTGGACAGCACTATTCTGTGTGCTGGGGGCTTTTTGTACATCCCTTTTGGTGAGTCCTCCCACAGTATGGAAGCCAGACACCTGTTTCTTTGTACTTCAGCCCGGAGGCCAGGCTGTGTTCCCTCACCTGGGGGCACTGAAGTCCGTCAGTGGCCTTAGACCACAGCAGCTCAGGTGTGGCTTTCCTGTCTGGCTGCTGGCTTCTGGCTGGCCCGGATATTTTATACTCAGGTGCTGGCCACTAGGACATCATTATATGATGCAAATTTTTGCAGCTGTGTTTGGGATTTTTAGTCTTCAGAGTGAAGCAAGCCATGGCTAAGAGGTATGGAATTGTTGCTGAATTTATTCTTAATAACTAGCCTAAACCTACTTTCTTTTAGTTTAAAGCCATTAAACTGCCCCTGCAGTACGTGATGCTCTGCCAAGGATGGAGAAAACATAAGTTCATGACTTACTTTACCAGGTAGGCCGGCTCCATAACAGGCAATTGGCAGAAGATATATACTTCATAGATAGGTTTTCTTTCTCCACCCTGTTTTACAAAATACCACTTAGCGTGTACAGCTGCATGAATTTTCAGCTTGGGATTGTGGAGAGGCTAAAAGAAGAGCTCACTAGATTCCTGTTTGTGCACATTTTGCTGGCCTTCCCCATATCACAGGGTTTTATGGTATTTGGGAAAAAAATATATCTGTGTATCTCGTTGTCATCACGTCATTCACTCACTCGCTCTGGAGCTGTTCTCATCCGTACAAAACTTTCTTTAACGAAGCTCTCTGCAAATTCTTTGTCCTTGGTCCCTCGTTCACTGCTATGTCTGCAAGACGCAGGGTCATGCCTCAGTTTGACTTCTCTAGTTTGGGCAGCCATCCTTAACCTGCAGTGAGTCTTCATGGGATGGTTCCTCTAATTTAAGATAAAATAAAAATGTGCTAGTTCACAGTTCCTCCACCTCATCAGCATGAAGCATCGACTACTGCAACAGCAGTGCATTACTAATGAACTTCAGGAAAGATGTTTTGTTTTAAGCTACTCGTTTTGAAAGACACAATGGTTCTTTGAAAGCTGCTGACATTTCGAAATGTTAACGATGGTTGCATTGGAACATAGATTAGTAAGTGAAGACAAAAATGCCCAGAGAGCCAGTAAACTATATTTATTAGACAATTCTAGTTCTGGCTTTTTACCCGTTAGCTTGTTTTAGGATATTACAGACAACTTCCTATATTCTTCCACATCTCATTCTTTTGGGCTTCTTGTGGAACAGAAAGTGCATGCCCACTGTAGGCAGCCAAACTGATTGATGCTGTGTTGCAATTCTGTTTTAAAACTGTGTTTGCTTCTGCCCAAAATGTGGGTGTTTTATTTTGCTACACCTGAGCACTAACGTAACCTCCCTCAGGAGTGCAACTCACTGTTCTAGAAAAGTTGATTTTTCTTTACCAGGGTGTTGAAATCAAACCAGGAAATGTTCTTGGAAAGGTGATCATTCCACATTATGGCTTTCAGAAATATAGGAATGTAATTATTTGATTAAGGCCTTGAGAGGATACCACATCTTACAAGCTGTAGAAAACTTCACTGTCACCAGACAGCACCTTTAACTGGTGATAGGTTACTTAGAAGTCTGTTTCCTCAGAATACCTTCTCCAGGAATGTAACTGGTTACTCTGTGTTGCTGTCAGCAAGACAGATGCCCATCTGAGAGATGAATCATCTCATTTTGCTTTCAGAATTTTGATTTATGCACCATTGGAGATACTCTGGAGAATGGCAGCAGCTTTACTCCTAGGGAGCAGACTGAATTGTGTACTACCCCTCTTTTATTCCTGTTAAAAAGAAAATGCTCATCTGTTTTTTTTAGATTTATGTCAGAATGATTCCCCTCCTTTTCTTCTGTGAAGGCAAATGCCTTGTCAGTTCTCTGTTTTGCTCTCCATTGCGTATTTCACCGGCCTGACCTGTGCCTTGCTGCTCCTGAGCTAAGTAGAGCTGCAGTTCAAAGCCTGGTGAAGAGCTATTCCACTCATGCTTGTCAAATTGAAAGTCATTTTTGGAATGCTGAACTTGGGAACTTTGGCATTTTCTTTCTTGGTTTTTTTGTTAGTTCAAAATGAGTCATCCCCTGCCATTTAATGATCACAACGAATTAAGGCAGTTGTCTTTTAGGGAGCTTGAGTACAGTATGAAAAATGTGGTGAACTTGAAGGGTAGCTCTCCTCACCCTCAAACTGCAGTACTGTACTTGGACAACTGGTTTTACCCTGTAACTGGTCACTGGGGCATCAGCTGTTATTTCAGAAGGTACATGGAAGTGTCTAAGAAAAGCAGTTTTACTGTCAACGAGCTTTGTGACCTACAGGAATCTGTAGCCAGTGGAAAATTCTTAGGGACCAGCAAACAGGAAAACATTGATGAGTGTGAACCTGCAATTTTTTTTCTGTTTTCCTGCTCCACATTGAAAAAAAAGCCCAAAACCCCAACAAAAACCCCAGAAAGTTTTGCATAACATTTTGCTGAGAGATATGATGATGTTCACACAAAAATTTTCTCCAAAAAGTGGGGAAATATGACCTACTACCTAGATGCATGAGCTCATCACATTGATCTCCTGTAAGAAATGACAGAGAAATGACAAACTATTCATCAGGAATGGTCCTTGGCTTGTCCCAGCTCCCAGACTCTGCCTGGGAAGTTTTTGGGAGGCTGCTGGTCAGCATGGGCCAAAACTGAGCCAGGACCTCTGTAGTGATTCAGTGCTACACAACTGTAAGGTTAGAGTGTCTGGGCATGTTCCCTTTTGATTTACAGGCTCAACTGTTAGAGAACATAAGGAATATTATTATTTTTTGGACCATCTCACTGAGATGGGTTCCATTCCTCTGTGCAGCCGTGTTGCCACCTGACCCATGTGGGATTTGCAGGAAGGTGTGTGCATGGAGGCTGTGCAGCCAGGAGGATTCGCTGCTGTGGACCAGGAGCAGAGGCAGCAGTGGCAGAGGGTGGTGCCAGCAGCTTTGCTGCAGGACTGTGCGGAGGAGCAGTCAGTGTGCGCTGATGCATGGCAGGAGGTTTCCACTAGAGACTAGGCAGCTGCTATGAGCATCACCTGTTAGAATTAGAATTTCAATTGAAACACAAATCCTGGCTCTGCAAGAAAAGGGCAAATTAAGAGTTATACGGGACTTGTGTGCAGACCTTCATGACTGTCAGGCTTTGGACAAAACCTGATAAATACTAAATTGTTCAAGAACAAATTTAGTGGCTAATATCTTTACCAACAGGAGGGGCAAGATGATGGTGTCCTCTAGAGTTCAAATACAACCTGCTGCTCTGCTGGAGTGAAAAGAGATATACATTAAGGGAGACATTTGTCTCCTTTTCTGGCACAACAGAATGTTCTCTCTGAAGTGATCTGAAAAGTAGTTTCCAACACAGAATAAATTTTGCCTTTCTTTATTATTTTAGTAATGGATTTGGGCCAAACTGCAGCATTTACCATCTTTTACACAGTTTTTGTTTTGAAGCATGTGGGGAATTTACTAACATTGAATTTAATCCTAAAGGACAGGAGAATGATTCCAGAAATTACTTGTGTCACATTGTGTAGTAACAGGGTGTGCTTTGGGAGTTAAGTTCAAGTCTTTGTAGGTAATAAATTGTAGACCATAGTGCACATTGATTACATTCTCTAAGATGCTTTATAAAATGATAGAAAAATACTTTTTTTTTCCCGGCACCTGTAATGTTGCAATGAAATCAGTTCCAGATACCTGGCTGTTACATCTGAACTAGCTTGGAAATGCTGGGATGTCAGCTTATTCCAGGTGGTTCAAAGCCTGTGTGTGCATTAATCCAATGCACACCTTAATTTTTAAAAAGTCTCTAGCTCTGAAATATTTGAATGTTGGCTTTCCAGGAACATGGGACCAGGATATAGGACCAGAGTCCCAGAGTTTGGAGTAGTGATGTATGGATGTAAATAGGTGTCAGGATTTAGGTTGACTTACTCTCGGGAACACCTTAAAATAGATTAAAGATACAGTGATAGGACAAGGGGGAATGATTTTAAGCTGAAAGAGGGCATGTTTACATTAAATATTAGGAAGAAATTCATGTGAGGTTGGTGAGGCACTGAAACAGGTTGCCCAGAAGAGCTGTGGGTGCCCCATCTCTGGAAGAGTTCAATGCCAGGCTGGATGGGGCTTTGAGAAACCTGCACTAGTGAAAGGTGTCCCTGCACATGGCAGGGGGCTGGAATTAGCTGATCTTGAAGGTCCTGTCTAACCCAAACCATTCTATGAGTCTGATTTTTTTTCAACTTTGAAAAGATTATGAAAAAATTACAAGACATACTCTGTGGTGTTAGAAGAGGGAAGGAAAAGCGACCAAGCAAACATAGGTTCATAGAGCCTGATCCCAAAAATTTCAACTCTATTAACAAGACATGTCCACACATTCTAACATACCTCACTCAAATGTTTACTTATTTCATTGCTTATTTATTGGTGCTCACTGAAATTCACATTATAGTAGAAAAGGGATTTTGATAGTTGTAGAAACAATACTAATTATTCCTTTGCCAAACTGTTTTAAAATCACATTTAGACAAATTCCGCAAGTAGACAGAGACGGTTTTTCCTGAAAACCAGAAAACTTATGCACTGAATAGTTTGATCTTCTGCGATTGCAATAATTACCATTACACTTTAGTGTCTGCTTTTGACAGAATCAACAGAGCTTGATTAAGATTAAGAATTGACAAAAAGATCCAGGAAGAAAAAGAAATGGCATCTGGATAAAGTCTATANTTCTGAAGGTGCAAGAGCAGTGAGATGACATACCAGGAATTACAGGCATTTTTATACTGGGACATAGGGAGGCGGGGTGAGGGGTACAATCTAATAGGGAAAGGGAGTATGGGAGGGATCAACAGGGAATCAGCCAGTGAGGATGGAACAGGGGAGGGAATACAGACACCCAATGGGGAACTGAGGGCAGGGCTGCAGGGAGGCTGTGGGAGCTCGCAATTCGCGATGCTACATATACTTACTCCAAGAACACAGTAGATGGAAAAAAAAGAATAATAGAATGGCTTGAATCGGAAGGAACCTTAAAGATCATCTAGTTCCAACCCCACTCCTGTGGGCTGGGCTTCCACTAGACCAGGTTGCTCAGGAGCATGGGAGAAGAGGCTGTAGCTGGGGGTCTCTCCCAGCTCATCTCACAGTGGCTGGGCTGAGCTGCCAGGCCGTGGATAAAGCTCCTGCTCGAATCGGGATGGGACGGGGGGTCCTGCAGAGCTGTTCAAGCATGGCCATGGCTGTAACCCATGCAAGACCAGGTGCTCGTGAATCAGCTGGTCTGTGTTGGTTTGATTTTTTGACACCAATTTCAGTACAAATTGCTGAAGAGAGGCTGTACCTCTTTGGCTTTGTGGAGGCCTACACTTACCACACAATGTGTATCCCTTTGTGAGGCAGTTTTAGAAAAACAAGATTCACTTTCACCTGCTGGGGCTCATTTTCTTGGCTGCCCTATAGCCAAGAGAGGGAAGGACTCCCTAGGACACAATTTGAGTAGCAGGCAGGAGGCAGGCTGCCCCAGGACTAAGGGTGCCCTTTGTGGATGTCTCTCAGTGCCTTAGAAAGCCTGTGAGTCTTTTTCCCCTATCAAAATCCTTTGTCATCAGGAGAGTTTCAATTTTTCACATCTCACTTTAGCACAAAATTTACATTTCTTCTTGGGGGTGTAAAAGACCAGGACTTTATCACCATTATAGTGATATCACCCAGGGCCAATATTTGCAAACTTACATAGGCACAATGGCAGTTAGAGGCTCAGAAGAATTTAGAGGATCTTTTTTACTTCAGGAAAATACAATTTTTAAATTTTTTTTATTTTTGTTTTTTTCAATTATTGATCTAAAATTCAATTATGTGACTGTGGAAACAAAGCCGTGCATCCAGCCCTGGTTACAGCTGGGGCAATACTTTTGGTGGGAAGCAGTGTAATACAGTCATTCACTTATCACCATGGCATCCAGGTAGTACTTATTTTTCTCAATCTTTCTGCAAACTGCACACATTTATCAGCTATCCAGCCTGGTATTCCTGGCACAAAGTGATTAAAAGTGTGGCTCCAGCAACCCTGGTATCTCTGAAAAGCCAGGCAATGTCAAGATAGACAGAGAAAGAATAATTTAGATAATTCTCGGGTTCATTTCTCTCCCTGTCTGTCATATCTTTCTATTTAAAAGTAATTTGTGTAACCTGTAAAATTGGAAGGTGATTATTCGATTACTGAGCAGTTGGACAGAATTTTGAATGAGGCAGATTTGATAACTGCAGGAACTTTGCTGCAAAAAGCTGGCACTTGAGTTTACTTCCTTAAACACTAACTCAAACCACAACATTTAAAAACTATTTTGAATAATTTAGAAGAGACAGATTTCAAACTCTCCATGCTTGCAGACCTTTTCCCAGTGCTCAGGTGCTGACAGAGTAGCCCTTTTAAAAGGTGCTCATGGCCCAACTTGCCATACTCATTTCATGTCAAAATCTAGCCACTTCTGTTATTGCTTACATGCATTTCAAGGTCTCTTGAAAAGCCTGTCCTTTATCACTAGTATTTTATAAAAGAAAAAATCCAACTAATTAAACATTGCCAGTCACTAGTGTTGTTCTGTGAGCAGTGGATGAAGTGAGCACAAGATGCATGAGTCCAGCGGTGGGATTTGGGCTCTGGATGGGAGGGAGCAATTTTAAAACTAGCCCTTATTTTTTTATACTGGTAGAAGAATGCTTTTAGACTTTATGAGCAGTAAAACTCGGGCCACTGCCCTGATTTTAGGTGTCCTCTGTATTCTTTCTGCAGTCCAAGTTGTTTTGTTTGGGGTTTTTTTCTGTAGTTCTTCAGTCACTCAGATGTTTTAGGTAAGTTGTAACTGCCCAGGATGAGACACAGGCCATAAAGTGCGGATTTACCACCATGGCACTGCAAAATGCCTTTTCTAGCTGTAATAGTGGAAAGACATGGCAGTACAGAGAGAGAAGGCCCCTTCCACCCCAAGGGTCTCTGGCACTGAGAGGGGTTCTGGCTTTGAATGCCATCTATAATTGAGCATGTAATAATATACCTGCATCAGTGGCTTCTAGAGCCCAAGAGAGGATTATGGTGAAATTTACATGGCAAAAAGTAAGCTGGGGATGTTAGAAGTCTCCTCTCTCCCTGCTTGTGTGTCCTGGTGGGGTGCTGTGCTCCCAGCTAAGAGTGGGACCAGAGCCATGCAGAGTCCTTTCTGCCTCAAGCTGCTAGTGCCACTGCAGTCTGTGCTGCATTCAGTTTTATTCTGCTGCTCAGGAGCACTCTGGCTGTGATAGGCACGGCCAGCTTCCCTGCCTCCTCTCAGCCTCATCTGACCATCTTTGTAAGGGGAAGACCCATCAGATCTCCCAATGCCTCCAAATGCCCTCTCTGACGAGACAAAACGACCTTGAGCAGACGACGAGTGAAGATGAAGCAGCTCCTCGGGAGTCCCACAGCTCTGCTCTCAGAGGAGGATGAGCAGCATCTGCAGATGGGTCCCTGAGTTTTCCCAACCTCCCCGCAGGCGCGTTTCACCCTTTACTGTTGCACTAGCTCTTGCAGCAGTACAACTCCATTGCTTGTTGTGTGGTGTTAGCCATTGCCACAGTGACACCTGAGGTGCTGAGAGAGGTCATTGGGCACAGCTCACCCCGAGGCAGACTTTATAACCATGACCAAGTTGATGTTGATCCTGTTGAAAGGTGATCTTTAAAATGTACTGCACAGGGTGTCTCTCTCCCAAGAGAGCTATTTAAGGTAAAGTGTTATGTAACTACTGGGAGTAGATAGTCAGCTATTCAAAGTTGATCATCTCTGCTCATGAAAAGACTAATATTCAGCAACTATGCAGTGTAGGTTTATTGTGGAGCAGATGTTGGAAATTGGAGTATATACTGAAGAGACTCCATTTTCTGCTTATTTTCAACATGGTATTGTGTGAGTGCATATTCTCATGACTCATTTGGGAAGATTAAGTTGTGCCTAACAAGTTCCAATGCCCAGCAAGGCACCTGGAAAATTCTCAATGAGTTATGGTAGAGCTTATTCCTTCATTTAACCACGTTGCCTTAATGAGGAGCAAATTTACACCACCCACTGGTTCCATCCAGATGACACAAACTGGAATCTCCTGCTCCAGAATATCAACACAAATCACTGCTTCCACTAAAGCTGAGCCAAAAGAATAGAATTGTTTAGCAGCAGCTTCATTTTATTTTTTTGCCACGTGGCTTTAAAACACAGTGTAACGGAGTGTTGCGGCATTTCTATATTGTGATGCTCAGCTGTAATTACTAGAGACTTTCCAGATCGATATGTGTAGCATTTTGAATTTTAGATGCTAATTAAAACTTTTTCTGATTCTCATTGATTTCCTTTTTTGGACTTTTTCCATCCGCCAGGGGTAGCACAGTTAAACCCTGGCTCTGTGGATAATGTGGATAATGGATATGGACAAGAGAAGGTAGCCACATTTTGCAGTGCTGTTATCTAGAAGTGATACACTCAATATGGCTGCAGCTTTTTCTCTGCTGCAGTGTAAAACAATTTCAGGGTAAAGTTCGTTCTGAGCAAATAAAAGGCCTCTCATCTATACAGCATGCTTCTGCTGGAGACAGAAATATATGGATTAACAGGAGAGAGGCTTTTCTGGGTGAAGTCACTCAAAGATTCAACAATTATCTCTTGTATTCTGTCAGTTAAGAAAATTGCACTGAAAGGCTTTGATTATAGTGTGGTAAAAGAGGAAAGGATGAAGGGAGCTGAAGCACAGATTATTCCACGTGGAGTTAGAAACACCTGTGTGTGCATTGTCATTACATTACTGCTCACAATCTGGTTTCTGGCTGTTCATAGTCTTGTTGTGATAACGGTTTTATCCTGTCTTGTATCACATTGCCAATGATTTACTCCAGAAGTTTGAACCTGTGAGCACCAGAATACTGTTGCAAAAGGCCATGGGAGAACCATGGAAGTAGCCTAGTGCCTTGTTAGAGAGGGATTAATTGCATCTAAGTCACCTTTCTACAATTATTCCTTAGCACAACCAGAGAAGAACCTGTCCCAGCTCCCAGAGACATCTATTCTACTGTCATGCTGACCTTACTGGTATTAAAAAAAAATAAAAATTGCAATTGAACCTCACTAGTTCTTGTTGAATCCAGCAAGAGCACAGTTTACGTCTTCCATTTCTGCAGCACTCTCATATATATGTGGCTTTTCTCTGTGTGGTGGATTTCTTTATGCTGAGCCCTGGTTCTTTCAACCTTTTTTCAGAGGCTGATTCCTGCCAGCACCACAAAACCTTCCTCAAAACCTGTGAGATGAGACTCAGCCACTTCCCTGGGCAGCCTGTTCCAAAGGGTTGTCAAGGAAGCAGTAGAGTCATCATCCTTGGAGATATTTAAAAGACACGTAGATGTGCCAAGTTTAGTGTTGGACCTGGCAGTGCTGGGTTAAGGGTGGGGCTTTGTGGTCTTAGAGGTGTTTTCCAACCTAAATGATTCCATAATTGTTGGATTCTGTGGATTGGTTTCATTTTGCACCAGCACAGCTTTGGTTTGTGACCTGCAGGACTGAACTGCACCTCCCTGTGAACCCTGAGCAGTGGCTCAAACACATACATGTGGTGGGCTTGAAGACTGACTGAAAATGTGTAAATCACGATTCTCATCAGAAGCCTGCAGGACTGCAGACCTGAAAAATGCTGTTTGCACCAGTGATGTATAAGCTGATAGCAGAAAACAATAGAACTGATGGATAGTATGAGGAGTGGGCTGGAACTACGGGGAGAGTGAAGGTGCCATGAGAATTGTGCTTAAAAGAAGAAGCTGAGACTAAGAAAAAGGATGTTCTCAATGGCTTGGTGTCGTTTTGAGGTGGAATCAATTTGTAGACTGAATAATATGGCTTTTTTCCCTTCCATATCCTTAGCAGTTCCCCTGAAAACACTCATCAGGAGCCAGGATTTTGACCTGGTCAGGCAGGCTGTGAGCACCCACTGAGCAGCTGTAAAGCTGTTTGGCAAATTCAAACAAGGAGAAAAGTTCCAGTTTGCGCAAAACCAGTGGATTTTGCTTTGGAGACTAAATTAAAAAATGTTTTAATGTACCTGAACCATCTTGTCATGTATAAACCCAGGCTGTAGCTGGCAAGCCCCAAAGACTCTGAATCTATGTTACCACACATGTTATTTTCTATGCACATTTTGCTACAGTACATAAAAAGATGCAGGCATCAATAGATTAATATAACTTCCCATTCTACTGCCAATATAAACTAAGCAATATAGAAAGGACTCTACTATTTCAGTATTAACAAGATCATAAAAATTCATGAGGCATTCAAAGCTGCTAGTTAAGCTGAGAATTTTTGAACATGCTCTGTGTAGGACTTGACTGAAAATAACTCACAAAAACTTAGTTTCAGTGGCTTTTTAAGCCGCTCTAAGTTCTGCAAGAGCTATTATTTGCCCATTGTTATTTGTAACTGTTATTTGGCCCTGGATTTGCACAGACAGCTCACACAGAAGTACACAGTATTACTAACTTTGCATCATATCCCAATAGCTGGGAGTGAATATAGAAAAAGCCAAACCAGCAGGGACCCGGAATCCCTCTTCACTAATTGTGCACAGTTGCGTTTGTATTTGAAGGACTAGAACTATTCCAGTGATGATTTATATAACTTCTTCTTTCTAACCAAAGAAAGCAAATCACTAAACTCTTGACAGATACATAAATAATTTATAAATCTGTGAACTGGTCTGGAGAACTGCTTCAGTTTGTGCAATTTAAAAAGACATATGTGATCCACATGTGCAAGGAGATACAGCTTACTGAATTACTGCTATTAGAAATAGAAAAAAAATTTAATGTTGTACAGCACATAAAGTTGTATCATATATGTGTGTGTGTGTATACATATCTATATATAAAAGCTTCTACGTATAAAGAACTCTGCATGCAAATACATATATAATTATTCCCTTATGCTGCATATGATTTCCATTATTCTGGGAATGGATTTAGTAACTGAATACAATTATTAAAATGAAAGGACATTTTTGTATATGTTCCCTGTTTTGAATAAAAAGATCTCTGCACATATAATTTCGGGAATGAATCATACAGCTGCACTATTGACCCAGAGGCAAGACTTCCCTTGAGTCAGAGGTGCTTGTTTCTCTGCACATAACTAATATTTGAATTTATTGCAGAAGAAACATTTGGAAAGAGCAATTATCTGAAAATCATTATTTTAAAAAATCAACTACCATCATAACAGCAGAAGACATTTAAAGTCTGCGAGCATTCTTCACACCCTTGAATGTATACAAGGAATAACTGACTAATATCTAGCTATCTACTGTATGTTTTTCCTTCTGTTTTGCACCAGGATACATCTGATGCAGTCATTAGTCACCACAGTGACAAAACTCTGTTTGCTCCACCAAATAACAGTGAGGTCTAACCAAACTGGCATATGGTTGCAATGCCATTGTCAGTGCGCTGTCATACCTGAAGAAAACCCAACTTTTGAGCATTACACATATTTTTTTCCAAGTAGTGATTTTTCCTTGGGCTGGAAATGTTTGTAGGCATCTACGCTGTGTGTTCAATCTAATGTGCCAAGGATGCACCTTAGGTTGAAGGGTCAGCTGGCAGAGCCTGCCTGGGCACAGGCTGGCATTTAGCTGCTGTTTCTGCTTCCCACATCCCTTTCACAGCTTGCTTTTTGTCTGAGAAGCTGTTGGAAACATAAGCAGAATGCAGTGAGGGAGAGTGGTGCTGCTCACTCTCCCGCTGTGGTAGGAGCCTCGCAGCCCCCAGAGCTGTCCTGCAGGGGAGCTGGATCCTTCCAGGAGAGCGGCAGCAGGAGGAAGCGGAACTCTTCCAGCTTCAACACCTTTGTGAACTTCTATGGCATTTGTTCTTGTGCAGATTCATCCTTTTTCTCTGATAGCCCCCTAGCTGTTGTCCAGCTGACAAAAGCACAGACTTTGTGGGGGGTTGTGAAAATGTTATTTGATGATTTATTAAATAAATACCATGCAGGGTTATTTGTTTTTGTTTCCAGATTTCTAAAGCTTGAGAAGAGGCAAGGGCTGGAGTTCTTTTGCTATGAAGGACACATATGCAAATGAAAAGAACATCAAAAATTACAGAATAAAGCAACTACTGAGTTTCATAAATATGAAGCACAAAATTTCATAAAGCAAATTAGGCATTTATCATGTATCATCTCAATAAGCTCTAAGGTTTTTGTCCTTTAAGTAACTGTGGAAGGACTAAACCAAGCACTTCTGCCACACTGAGGGAGAGGGAATGGATCTGTGACCTGCTGCCAGCAGTGACACTGTGTATGAGCTCAGTCCAACCCCATGAGCTCTAAGGAGGGCAGACCACAGGCTGGTCGAGCTGTGCATGTAGGTCAGATAAAACATTGCAGATAAATGCCCAGGGCAAATCTGGTCATTCTACTGATTCCTGCTGAGCCGATTCTTAAAGCAGAAAGTAACTTGTAGGGATGTCTTTAATTTCACTCTTCTTGGGTGGCAGCAGTAGTTACGCTGGTTAGCTCCACAGTAAATCTATAGGACCACAGACTGGAGAGATTGGTAATATCTGCTGTTTACTGAACAAGGACCCAGTCCTGCTGATTTTTAACCTTATCACTAGCTCTCATTTGTGTTGCTTATCAATCATTTGCTCACCAAAACCATTTATGTGAATATTCAGTGCTGTGTAAAGGTTTTTGAGTGAAATCCTGGCCTATGATGAAAGGGAAGGGTAAAGTGCCAAGCATTACTTACCTCAGATCCCACCTGCAATATTTAATGGTAAAACCCCTCTCCAAGAGCTATGGTCTGGAGCTCCAGAGCTGAATGGCTTTAATATTTGACTATTTTGGCATTTTTCTTTTAATTCTGAAATATGAGCAACCTGAAAGACATTGCATTGTCAAGTGGAGCTGGAAGGAGCTTTCTGCTGTTTGCCTGGAGAAGCTTTTCATGGTATAACTGATCAAAAGTGGCCATAAAATAGGTGTCCATGATCTAATATTGTGTACAGAAGAAAGCATTGTCAATGTCTTTCATTTGAAAGATAAAAGAAATGTCTTTGCCTTCAAAATCTGATTTTTAAGTAGTATTGAGTAACTTAATGACAGTGAAAGCATGTATGATGTGTTACAATTTTCTGTCACTTCTAAATTTAAACCAAAAATTGCCTTAGAGCTGAGAACAATTTTGAATTCCAGAGTGATCATCTCTTCAGCACCACCTACATCCCGAGTGCCGACGTCACCTACTCTCTTTGGACTCCAGCTCTCCAAGTCAGTACTTTGGAGTACAAAGCTGACCCCATTTAGTAAATATGCTGAGAATATTTAGAAAACCTACTTATTAAGTTTTTAAAATTTTAAATAATCAGAGCTAGCTGTCCTGGGTCATAGCAAACACACAAGCTTGCCAGAATGCTGATTCGCCCCCTACTATTGCTGAATTGTTACAATTTTTTTTTTCTGTCTTACTAACATTCATTTCTCATGCTTATTAGCCAAGGCTGTGAACAATGAGAAGAGGCTGAAACTTCTACCAAGTCACAGCTGTGCAAAATGGAGTTAATAAAATGTAGCAAAGCTTTTAAAAGAACTAGAAAATTCGGCACACAATTTCCCAATGGTTATCACTAGGCGTAATGTTTCAAATTTAATCTGAAAGCTCCCTTGTATGGAAGCAACTTAGGGCTTGGGTTTTGGGGTTTTTCTTGAAATAATGTGAGACTTATATGATAATTTGCTTAAATTTATTTTGAGGCATCAAAGGAAAACATCAAAACTCTTTTCATCCAACTAGAGAACAATTTGTGTGGAAGACCCTCAAGAAGCAGGATGTATTAGCATAGTGCTCAGGCTGGGCCAAGCTAAATATACTCTGCCAGGATCTAGTGATGCATTTTGTACACCAGAATCTCTCAGCCTTTCAGTGGGGAGGTCTCATTGCCACCCCTCCCTTCTTTTGCCTCCTCTATCCCCACCTTCCTCAACTCTTATTTATTTATTTATCAGGTACTGCTGGAGTTTCCCCACTTCTGTTTCACTCTGGATCAGGAAATAGTGCTCACTGCAACCTGTAAGAATTGTGACAGCATGTCTGAGCAATGATCCAGAAAAGCATCATCTTGTGTCCATAATTTATCTGTATATCTCAAAAGAAGGTGAAAATGTGATCTAATGGCCAATTACAGGCAATTCAGCTCCTTAGAGAAATTTCTTAGCTCTTATTAGCTATAGCTTTTCTTTATTTCTGGTGCCTAACCTAAATATGAAAGTTACCATAAATTTAAACATCTACTCCTATAAAAATTCATTAATTCTAATTTGCACTAACGAATTCTACAGCTTTGGTTATGCATTTCTGAACTTTTCTATTACCTTTAAATTAATTTTTACTTGCTCATTGAATAGGTGTCATGTACTGAAAAACAAGCCATCTGTCTTGCATCCTGTTTTTCTTGGCATTGTTTATCCTTAACTGATATTCCATTAGAAAACTTAATTTGCAATATTAGATTTTTCCTGTGATGTCCACTGTTATCCCTTTGGCCTTTTGTTTTCTTTGATTAATATTGCAAAGTGAGCAGTACCTTTACTGTTATCTCAGAGTGATACCTCAGATGCCTACCTATATGTTTTATAGTAATTGAATCAACAGCAGCAATGTCTAAGCCACTTGGATGATTTCTCAGACACAGATTTCATCTGTCAGCAGCTGCTCAGTCACAAACTCTGAGTTTCTTCCACCTTCCTTGTGCTTTCATTGCTCATGGCCTCTCTAAAGCCTATAAAAGAAGTTTAAAAGTGCAGCTGTACCTGTCTGCAGGAGAGCCATGGTTGCATAGTGCCACCCTTTTATCCCACTGAGAGGTGACCCCCTCCTTTCTGCCTGTTGAGATGCTTTCACTTCTCAGTCGATGAAAATGCTGTTTCTAAAGATGTGCTGGCACACCTCAGCCTGGAGCATGCCAGCACGAGAGGCAAAGCACAGCCCATGTCAGGGGAAGGTGGGGATAGAGGAGGCAAAAGAAGGGAGGGGTGGCAATGAGACCTCCCCACTGAAAGGCTGAGAGATTCTGGTGTACAAAATGCATCACTAGATCCTGGCAGAGTATATTTAGCTTGGCCCAGCCTGAGCACTATGCTAATACATCCTGCTTCTTGAGGGTCTTCCACACAAATTGTTCTCTAGTTGGATGAAAAGAGTTTTGATGTTTTCCTTTGATGCCTCAAAATAAATTTAAGCAAATTAGCATATAAGTCTCTACCTAGCAGTTTATAAAAGTGGAAAATGAAAAATCTAAGTCTGGCCAAAAGGAGACCGCCTTGCTAGACAACTTTTCCAAACCTAAGATCATGCAAACTTTAGCTAAGTTCATTAATGTAAGTGTCTGAGTCCCAGTGTGTCTGACCTGTTCAGTTTACAATTTGATATAATATCCTAATAGTCTAATTTATTTCATGTATAGGAATTAAAGCTGCTGAACTTTTTCCATGGGATAACATAAAAGACTCTTTATATATACACATATGCATATACATAGACAATAGAGTTTAATCCAGAGAGATGAAATTACAAGAAATTTGGATTTAAGAGACTAACTCTTAAATTCATCTTTGAAAATGTCAGCCTGTAGAGAAAATTGTATTCATCACTTTTGTAATCTTTGGCATGTTTTCTTTTCTTAAGTAACTATTGCTTTCTGATTTTCAAATGTGAACTGTAAAAATTTTTATATAATTTGGTGGAACAAGTCAGAAACAAAAGGTAGAACAAATGTAGAAGTGAGTATTGTATTTAGCTTGACTGATTTTTTAACTGAGAGGACCAAGAGAAAAGGAAACAAAAATCAATGTCTCTGCATGGAAGCTTACACAGCAGCAGACCAATCATCTCCTACATTCACAAGATCATGCTCTTAATAGATTATGTTTCAAGGGTCTGACAGAGCTATATTTGGCTTTTTACCTTTTGGGAATAATCTTAAAACAACCAAAAACTTCAGCAGTCTCATTCTTGGTACTCTGTTTTGGTGTATGAGCCAGACTACTAGTTTTCTCTTAAAAAAACCCCAACAAATCTCCAACCAACCAACCAACGCCCTGCTCCCAAACTCAGAAGAAAAGCATCAGATCAGTGCTTTTACAGCATCTGAATAATACCATTATTTTCCTAAACTGATAAAATAAGCCACTGGTTTACTATCTAAAGAAGATAAAAATGTGCAGGGTTTCCCAAGCTTAGAATTCCTGTATGTGTACCCCGTCTCCTTGGGTACATTTATACAGTTGAAACCACTGGAGAAGATTCCTGTCAAATTCACTACTCCTGTGTAAATGTCTCCTGAAAGCTCTCCTTCTGTACCTTTTTTTTTAAACCCAAAATCCATGTTTAAAAGCGTTTAACTGTAGTGAAGCTTTAGCAGGAACACTTCAAGAAACAGCATGATTATCCACTGCCCATGTC
This sequence comes from Edolisoma coerulescens, assembly GCA_013397115.1. Taxonomy (NCBI): domain Eukaryota; kingdom Metazoa; phylum Chordata; class Aves; order Passeriformes; family Campephagidae; genus Edolisoma; species Edolisoma coerulescens. Next base: position 3,908,220 of record VWZW01003059.1, on the reverse strand, counting down.
TCTCTTAGGTCATGGAAAAAGCAGGGTTAATGCAGCTTAGCCAGCCAGGAAGAGGGCTCTAGTGACTCAGGTTATACATGATTGCTTACTGAGCTGTGATAACTTGATTAGGAGTCCAAGTACCAAGCGCTCGCCGTGAAATTCACCTTTCCACAGGGCTCACTTTCAAATAAAATCACTTGCAGAGAGAATTAAGGATGGACTCAAACCTGAATGTTTTAACTGCATGAATGTTTACATTAACAAACCTGCTTCAGTTTGGGTCGATGCATTTCAGGTTTTTAGATTTTATCTGAACTCTGTTCACTGGAGTTAGACTGAAAGGAAAAGTCCACAGGCGTTTCCTAAGAACGCTTTGCTTGGATTTGTTCTTCCTGCTGTGTGAGGTGATGTGAGCTCCAATAGTTTATATGGTGATGCCTGTAAGGAAAAGCACATAAAAAGAGCCAAATGAAAGAAAGCAAATTTCAAAGAGTTAGTTTTGGAGTGGTTTTTTTACTTTTTTTTTTTTTTTCTGAAGATGAAAATTATCCCATATGGATTATTACTCACATCTTCCCCCACTAGAAAGCAGATCCTTGTGGAGTGAAAATTGGCTTCAAAACCTGAAGTATGAAATTCAACATTTTATACATATTTCAGATTTCAGTTTTTGCATATCCTTGTAGCAGAAATAGTCACTTGACTGAATTTCTCATCAGAAAGTAGAGCTGTAGCAACTCAATCTCATCCATTGCAAATGACAACTTTCTGCAAAAAACCTCACCAGTATCAACAATTCTCATAAACAGTTATTACTACCACTAGCCAGTTTTAATAATTTTCCTCACACTGTTGTCTGTATTCTTATTTCTAAAACCTAGTATAAACATATGAAAGAATGAAGTGTGGGATCTGATTTGAGAATCAAAATATAAATAATGCTTAAAAAGATATGCAATTTCAGGGACCACTTTCTTCCCATAACTCCCAACCACCCAACTGCAGAGTTCACAATGACTTGGGTCATCCAGACATAGGACTGAACAGTCTTGTACTGGGACACAGAAAACCCCAAGGAGCTGAAACATGTGCAGGTGTGGAGGTTCAGATCTACTCAGAACAAAGTCCACATCATTTTAATTTTATTCCAAAGGTTTATTTTGCAATCACTGTGCACAGACATATTTGACCATGCAGACTTGTGGTACCCATACAAACACCGCCTCACAGTACCTCACCCCAGGGTCAGACAGGAAAAGGGAACGTGGTACCACACGACACCTGCTGACAAACACACAGGCTATAGACAACTTGATTCATTCAACAAGAAAAAGCAAATGACAGATTGCTGGCATTTTCCATATTTTCCCCTCATGGCTGGAGAAAATATAGCAGCGTAACAATGGAAAAAAACTTCACGGAACAACTTCAAGAACAACACAAAACTCTCATTAGGGTCAGAGATGACAAAATTAATGAAGTACTGGCACATCTGAAACTTCCACAGCCCAAGGCAGAGGACACTTCCCTGGCCAGTGAACAAAGCACTTGCTTGGCCTGGAATTGCTTTTAACACGGATGGCAACAAAAATCTGGTGAGATGTGGAGCCCCTGTCCCACGGCGTACCCCGTCTGTAGCAGCTCTTTGCAGCCACAGAAAGCATGTGCCCAGCTCAGGTGGGATGAGAGGTGGGCAAATGGGATTGCAGAAATGAAAACATGACCCCTTGCTGTTAATGCTGTACAAGCCCCCTGAGCTGCGATAGGAAATTCTACCAAGACATCTCTATCCATGCATTCAGAGCCGGGCTCCAATTGCAACTGTAGGCAACTGCAAGATGATTTTATTTTGTTGCAAAAGTCCTAACTTCAGTTAAATATCATGCTGACCTAATACAGCAGTTTTACCTGAAGTTATCCAATGGTAACATTTTCAACAGTGGCTATAAAGTACATTAAGGAACAGCACTAAGTGCTAAATTCTTCTCTTTCTAATAATATTGGTTTCCAATCTTACCACCCTGGCTCAAAGCACATCTCATCATACCATATTAGTAGCCCTAACTACAAAGTAAGGTAATTCCCAGTCTGAATGAGAGGGTCTGAATTTGCTAGTCTTGCCCTGCAGGCAAAAAAAAGAAGAAATTTTTCTTAAAATTATCTGGAGGGCTGGCATTCACACTCATTGTTTACATAGCAAATCACTTAGCGAGCCTCATGTAACACATGGAATAGGGAGCTAAAGACACTGAAAGGTAATGTTTTCATTTACTATATATATAATTTTACAAGTAACTACTTATTAAAATAGCATTTTTCTTCAGTTTTCTCCACAGTCTTTGATTAGCTTCCATCTATGTCTGTCAGTTGGTATAATCCTGCTTCACTCTCTTTCTTAATAGTAGCACCAAACCCATAAATTTTAATTTTTCATTCTTAATTCTCTTTCTCATATATATTTCATTTTCTTACTGCTGGACCTCTATCCCAGTAAAAACAGCATAAATTCTAGCATAAAAGCACCCATCAATTTTTTGTCTATTACCAAGTGGTGAAGTTGCCCTATTAGGTCAGCTTACAATGTCTGCAGTAAATATGCCACATACAAATAAATCACAGTATAAAATTATCTGCATAAATTAGTAGTAACAGCTGAACATTAGGATCTCTGATTTTAATTTACAGTGTCATTTACAGTGTAAAACACAACAAAAAACATCTTCTCACTTGGAGAAATAGAAACACCCCCCCTGCCCAGATACCAGAAAATAATTATCCATTGTATTTGTATATATATGAATATAAATCACAGAGTCATAGAATAGCCTGGGTTGGAAGGCGCTTTGAAGTTCATCCTTTTTCCAACCCCCCCCCACCAGCAAGGTCACCTTCCACTAGACCAGGTTGCCCAAAGCCCCATCCAATGTGGACTTGAACAATTCCAGGGATGGGGCAGCCACAGCTCCCCTGGGCTCCCCAGTGTCTCACCATCCTCACAGTAAAGAATTTCTTTCTAATATCCAATCTCTATCTACTCTCTTTCACCTTAAAGCCACTAACATTAAGTCACTGAATATTAATATATATCTATACTTGGAATATATATATTCACATATGCATACATATGTGAATATATATGCAAATTTTATCACAAGAATGCTCCAAACGCATGAATTTCTAGATTAGTAAACATAACTTGTGGAAGCAGCTGACTCTACCTACATGCTGCACTTTCTTCTTGTGTCTTACTCCTAACTGAGTGCAGCTCTAAGACTTAGTGATTTTCATATAAAACAGATATCTAATTTAAAAGTTCTTACTACTCAGCATCCAGGTACCTAGAGGGATCAAGAAAAACTGTTATCAAAATTACAAACTGTAAAGATGATGTTCATTAAGAAAAAAATCCCATGAATTGTTCACCAAACCACCGCAAGCCTCCTGAGTCTTCCTCTCAAGAAATCAAGCAGTTTTGCAAGGCTTTAGATAGCTTAGAAACTTATTAATATGAGCTAGGCCTGGTGCTTCAGAATCTAATGCCCAAATAAAAATTAGTGTTTAAGTAAGAAATAGGCACCCAAAGTCCTATGCAGATATCTGAGCGTTAAGAACTAAGAGTTATCAGGTCTCAGGGAAATTTGGGATCCTAAGACTTGTTTTAAAAGGAATTTGAAAAGAAAAGCAGTAAACAAACAAACAAATTAAAAAACCCCAACCCTTGGAACACTTCATGTTTGAATTTTTGTTTTAATACTATACCCTACATATACCATCAGAGTTCTCTCACTTCACCATGAGGTTTAGTTTTCTTTTCATATTAAGGCCTCTAAGTTCATTTTTTAAAAATAAAATTATATAAATATATATGTCCAGAGAAATGCAGTGCCAGCAAACCCAGAAACTAGAGATAACACTATTACTAATGAATGAGGATTTGCAAGTGAGACAAGGAAACTCATCAGGACCCAGAGCTGCCCATTTGTGGGAAGGTGGGAGATACTCAAACGATGCAACTGAAAGTCAAAATAGCTGGAAAAGGAATGGGAGGTCAGGGGAGTGTCACCTGAGTTCTCATGGGCAGCTTGAATGACATCTTGGGAAATGTGGAGAAATACATTCTGGTACCATTTCAGGTTTGCTTCTCAGCAGACCCCCACTGGGATCTCTTCCCTTTTCCCTGCCTCCTCCTCCTCCTCATGGAGAGAGCATGCATACCTGCCTGTGAGCACACAGGGATGCACAGCCAGCTGCTGCTCACAGCCCTGGCTCCCCACTTGCCACTTCGCTTCTCCAAGTCTGTATTCCCCACCCCATTCACCACAGCACTTGCTTCACAGGTGCCAAGGAAACTCCATCTCATCTATTTTATCAGCTGCCACTCGTCCCACCCCTCATTGTCTCAACCATTACCCCAGCTGCTAATGAGTTCACCCATACTCACTTAGAACATTTTCAAGGGGGAAGCAGCTCACGATGTCGTAAGATATACAAGTTGTGCACTGCTATAAATGAAAAGAGCACCCTTTCCCCCACCCCCTGAAAGAGCATCCAGGATTTACACAATCCCTTTTTTGGTTTCTCCATTGTCCACTGAAGATGTGAAGTTTGATTCTTGTTCTTCACTTGATTTCCTCTCCCCCGGGTAGTGCTTCATCTCTTGCATTTCTAAAGTTACTTTATTCCTTTTGGCAAATGCTTGGCTGATCTCATGAAATGTCTTATTTTTTGTTTCAGGCAGGATAAAAAACAGGTAGGTTGCTCCCGCAAAGCAGATGCCAGCAAACACTAAGAAACAGTAGGTCTGTAAACCAGCCTGTGAATAGAAAACAGAGGAGATGGTCATTACAAAAGAGAAAAAAATTCAGAAGAAAGGCAGGAATGGTTTGAAAGAAAAAATGGGGTGTATGGAGCAATTTTTAACCAAGTACAGTACATGCTGGCACTCATTGCTAGTCAGAGTGCTGAGAAGTTCATAAAAATGCATGAATTTTGGTTCTTCCAACACTGCCTGTGGCCTATTGACAGCAAAGCAGGTTCCTGGCAAAGGCGCAGAGCTGCGATCTGGGCAGCACTGGAGACACCAGACTGAGCCGAGGCAGCGCAGGGAGAGCAGGTGGGACAGGGCTCCTGCTCTGTGCTAAATGAGCCTGGCACTGCCCTGGGGTTCCTGGAAACCAGGCAGGTGTTTCACTGGGTTGTTCTGCACACCACCTCATCTCCGAGGTACAGAAACCGAGGCACGCTTTAGCAACGCTGTGCACCCCTACACAACCCATGGAAAAGCTGCCATAGCCAGGGGTATCTTCGTCACAGTAGTTACAGGCTTTGAGATTTGCAAAATAAACGAGGGAAAAACCCAAATGGCACGCATTTGTTATCACTTGTATGGTTATGGGAGTTCACAGCAGGAAAAAAATCCATAAAATGCATTTCTTTTCATGCTAGAAAATGTAAGAGTTAGTTAAGGGAATACAAAGTACAGACCATATTTGAATGTTATGGATTTTACTTCACTGCAAATGCAGAGTAGATTTAAAGAAGTTTGTCTATAAATTGATTACAAAGGCTCCAACCAGCCAGTAGGAGTTGTACTTCACAGAAACATAAGTATTTCTTGCCTGGTGATTATTAGATCATTTTACAGCTATTGGTTACCTTTCAACAGTACAGCTGTGAAAAAACATTTGATAATTACAATATTGCCATCTGCCCTTTTATTGGACTTGGAAGAGGTTTGATATTATGGCTCCAAGGAAGCCACTTGGAACCTTTGAAGAAACCTCCATTCCTCCTCTATTGATTTACACTCTCAAACATCCAATGAACCCAAAATTTTGGACTTGCTTTTATTAACAAGGTTGAATTAAACCAGAAAGTGTATCTCCAACTTCAAAAATAAGGCGACCTTTCTGTGGTGCCTTGTGTGAGGTCATGAACAGCAAAGCCAAGGAGAGCCAGACTCCTCACACATCACCTGAGGTGCTGCAAGGCTGAGGTTACCCCAGGGAAAACCACTTAGGACAGAGGAACCAGACCTGCCTTCCTATACATACATATTTATGGATGCCATTAAAAGTATACAACTGAAATAGGACAGAACCAGACAATGCTGCAACCCTGATTTTGCGCATTTTTGTAATACACTCTCATCATCATTAGTCACACCAGTCCTACACCGCAGGCTGGTTTAAGTCCCTGCTTTGGGTACTCAAGGTGTATGCAATTCCTAGCACTATTTTTATGTTTCATTTGCTCATTATACACCATGCGTAGTGTGTAAGAAGAACATCAATTCCTGTGTGGAACAAGAAAGAAAAAAATGGAAAAAAACCTTTCCTGCAGCTGCTTTTTAATACCATGGCTGATTGCCAGCCTGCCTAGTTACAGTGTTCTCTGTTTCTGCTGATAATTCATTACCTAGTTCAGTGCTTCAAATCCTGCCTGTAATAGGAAAAGCTGGCAAGTGCATTCTCTGATGTTGTCTATGGACTCTAGAGATCATCAATGTTTTTTCATTAAACCCTAGAAGCATGAAGTCCTGAGCAACCTGACAATCACAAGTCAAACAGCATGGGTGATGCGGGGGGGGAAATATTCCGGCATGGAACAGATAGAACTTTCAAGCTTGTACAGAGGCAGCAAGCGAATATAGTAGACAGGAGAGAATAATTCTGCAGTGCCTCATAAATCATCCTGTCATGCTAAGAATTTAAATTTTACATCTGGATCTTCTGCATTTGTAATTGTTGTTCAGCTGAATGGCAGAGTTTCAATCCAGAATCATGTTTTTCACTTTTTAAAATTTCACTGAATTAAATATTCTCCATGATGAAAAAGAACCATTAATTCTTCGTATGAATAAACCTGGCAACCAGATGTAATAAGTTACCTGCATTTCTTGGTGGTGCAGCCACAACTTTGACCCACCTTTCTTATTCCTCTTTATTTCTTTGCTGTCCATGAGTTAAATAAGTTAGTGCTTATTATCTTTGATTCATGGCTCTGTAAACCTGTTCTAATCAAACTAAACACTCATGAGTGCATGTTTTATTTGCAATTATTTTACATAACGTATTTATATTTATTATTAATAATCATACTCTTCTTAATTTCTGCAATCCCTTAAGAAGTAGCCCTCAAGGACCTCCAACTGAAGTTTCACAGAGAATAAACTAAAAATTAAGTTTTTTTATAAATCCTACAAGTGGGTTTTGTAGGGTTTATACAAGGCTGCACTTGCAGAATTTGTCCAACAGGCCCATAATTCCCAGATAGGAGCACTGTAGGATGACCACAAAAAGCCCTTTTGTCACCAGCCATTCTTTAGTCATAATATTTCCTTAAGGTGGTTATTATTTTACACTCATGGGGAAGAAAACCACTCATTCATTAACCTTTTGTAACTCATCCAGGGTTCAATTCATATCACCCAAACCTGCATTTGGCACAGAAGAACATCACATGTTAATTAAATTACTTGTTATAAGCATGAAACCTTCTACCTGCACTGCACACTGATAGAGGACGTAGAACAGAAATACAGGATAAAGGGGGAGGGAAATGTCGAGTCACAAATCCCAACTCAGTAAAAACCTTTAGCGGGACATGGATGGGATACAGTTCAGCCTAAATATGTAACTCATTTTTATCTGTTTCTGATGTATTTTGAATTTCCTGGTGCTGGAGAAAAGATCTGAGAGGTGGAACAGGCAATAGATTGGCCAAAACATATCTGACATGCCCATAAGGGGATCTAGAAAGTGAGATAATGTGATGGAAAACCAGTAAATGCTGAGCTGCTGAACAACGGCTACTACAGAAAAGGTACTGATAGATCTGATAGGAAACTGGATCTGTCTTTTTTCCATAAGATTACTGTACTTTCTTTTCTTTATATTGGATATTATTTACATTATGTCCATGAAACTTGTATCCCTCACTTACTGTTACTATCTGTAACCACCATAGTCTCCTAACTAACCTGTAGTTCCTCTTTGTTGTTTTACTCCTTTCAACTTGCTAGAGATAAGCCTGCTGCTGTTACTCTAGAAGTAAAACCCCAGAGTATTGCTTATCTTAGGCTGGGGTGGGAGTAAAAAGCTGAGGAAGAACTTAAAATAAAGTCTTTGGTGACAAAGCACGGCTTCTCTGCAACTCTGGGTATTTGGGCCAACAGACATGGATGGCCTCAAGATTCTTCACTGACAAGTGCATTGTCGATGATACAAGAATAATGACAACATATATGATAAAATTGAAAAAGTAAGTATTTTTTCCGTGCTTTGTGACATTATTTCACCTACTTCTTGGGGAAGAAGCCTGTGTTCAAAAACTTGAATACTTGCATCCACTGGAAGAGTGGCTTGACTCCTTAGCAAAATACACCACCTCTGAACAGCTAGAAGGGGCAGCTAAAAAAGGAAGGGAACGTCAGGGGAAGAAGTAAAAGCAAGTCAATTCTGAATGGAAGGTCTAAGTAAATAGACAAAAAATTCAAGGAAAGTATGTGGTTTCTATAGTTCTTCATTTTCTCATGTAAGGACAGGTTACTGTCTCACACTCTGCCCCAGGCAGCAGCAGCAATCCTGGCCACGCAGGAAGCACCAAGCCAGCCCCATCCGTATCCCACCGACACATCCCCTCATGCTGGTCTCCTCACACTGCCTGCACGTACTGCTCGGGGTCAGAACACACTGCTACCTTCACAAAGCTGCTTCTCCTCCCCCAACACCAGGCAGGCCTGCCAGAGCTAGGAAAAGGTTCTCTTAGTAATACCTGAAGCCAGGCTTTTACCTGCACTCTTAGAAACCCCAAAGGTCAGCAAGAAGTCAGAACAAAGCACTACAGCAGCCTGTGCTTCGCAGCTGTTTTCCCTTAGCATTTCCTTAAGCATAACCTCCTGCAGGAGCAGCCAAGGTTCAAAGTTGAGCAGAGTTTCAGGTGGTTTCCTAAATAACAACAGTGCTGCCCCTTGATAGATATCCATTCAGAGCCAAGGGTGGATACACAGGTGAGGATCCTTGAAGGGCCAGACTTTCTGGGGCTTACTGAAGGTCACCTGCCCTCTCAGGTGTATGGGGGAGGGCAAAAGAACAGCAGACAGGCTTATTGATACAATCTCCTGAGGGAAGCACCTGCTTAGTCAGCAGACTAATAAAACCTCTTCAAAGCAGGATTTACGTTGGATTTTTCAAGGCTGGTGAGGGCTATTTTTATACAGGATATTTAATAGTTAAGCATAAACTTTTAAATGCATCACCTTCTACTTTCATACCAGCTTTCTAAAGAGGCTATTTGAAAAACAGTATTTCTGCAAATTCTGGCCAGCTGAATCCTGAATTCCTCATTTTTGTCTTCTCTTTTCTGCAGATGATCAAGGCTTTGTATTTGTGGAAAAAAAAAAAAGGAAAACCAAGAAGTGATTTACCTAAGACACGCATGCAATTACCACAAAAAAGAATCAAAGTTGAAGTACTCAGGCAATTCCCTCAAATCAGAGGCATGGCAAGCAATCAGGCCTGACTTTGAGGACGAGATAGAGCTGCATAAGTGAGGTGTATGGGTAAGTAAGTGCAGCTTTGCCACATTTTCTTAAGCAAAGAGGTGAACAGACATAGCCCCAGCTTTAGTGAGGGGCAGCTATACACATCAGAGAGAATGTACAGGCATTTCCCCCACCTCCCTTTAAATAAAATAGTAAAGAATACATAATTTTTAGCATTATGAACTGATTTTAAGTGCCCAAAATGCATGAGCAAAACAGCTCATTTTTTTAAAGCTAAAAAGTAAAATGAAACAAATAAAAACCCTAACATTGAAAAGATCAGAATTCTGTTTTAAATTAAAAAAACCTGCACAATTTGCTACTTTTGAAGTAATCTAGCTGAGAACAGTCTTCCTGTTAATAGCTTACATGCTGTGAACACCATAGTCTGGGGGAATCTAAAAGTAGCTGAGAGGAACATCAGTATGTGCTATTTAACAATGGTTGCTCACTGAATTAACACACTCTGTAGCAGAGGTTAAATTCTAAGTAGGAATATGATGCTGGAAACAGGAAAATAGATATTCTAAGGCAGATACAGCAAAATAAATGAGCAAATGAACAAATTCTGAATCAATTTAACAAACTTAACACATTAATATTTTTAAAACACAGCTTCTGGCTCTTTCCAGCAAATGCCAAATGGGACTCTAAATTCTCCACTTGCAAAGTCACAGCCCTTGACGCTAGCAATGCGTCCTTGCATTTGGAAGTTGCCATGAAGATTAGTGTCATGAGATGTGGGTCAAACTGGCTTTTGAGGTGGTGAGGTCAAAAGATAATGGTTCCATGTCTTACAAAATTGATCAGCAGAAAAACTGCTATTCATGTAGACATTTGACTTCACTTTGCTGCAAATTGATATAACCCAGTGAAACAAATGGAGAAGAGTTTGTGTCCTTTACCCTTTGTCCTTCTTCTGTTCCAGACATAATTTAAAGTTCTGCTGAAAGTGCAGGACAATGAAGAAGGACAGAGCACTAAAGTATAACGTATGAAACATAATTCCTAAGTAAAAAATAGAGACATTTTTAGACATGAGCTGCAATTTCAACCATGACCCTCACACACCCACTATCTCCTCATAAAAATTTAACAGATCCTTTTATTGTATCCCTGAAGTAGGTTGCTTCTAATTGAGATAAGCACATCCAACCCTCTTGATTGCCCACATTTCATCTTCTCATCTTTGAGGGGAACTTTAGCCATTTCGCTTAGTACAGGGACACTGTCACTACACGAAACATCCAATGTATTTGAAGAAGCTTAAAATAGCTTGGCTGAGGGAAGCAATGCATAACTTTCTGTGCACACCTATGCTATTGAAATCCTTGTGCTGAGTAATAGAAAAAAATCGAGGGATACTATTACACAGTAAGGAAATAATGAAGACAACCAAAAGACAATCTTGCTGTGGCATGAATCTTGAGGCAAGAGAAGCAAAATCTCAAGTGTAAAAATAAGGAAGAAATAGAGCGGAAGTACAAGAGATTCTCCAGAAACAAGTATAATGGCTCAGAAGTGTTACTTCAAGGGCACAAATAAATTAGTTTCTAAAAGGAGGAAAAAACCACACATTCAAGTCTTTGCATTGTACTAGTAAGCAATCTGAACTAAGGTTTCAAGGCTTGTAGCACCTTTATCCCATATGATACTGAGCTCCCTCTAGATCACAGATTATTTTGGTCAAACCCCAGTTAAGAGTAAAATCAGTTTTCCATATGATCAGTCCTGTAATCATAACTGGGTATTCCTTTGAAATCCCTGCCTGTTGGAAACATTTGTATAAGGAGGAAAATCTGAAGATAAGCTGTTCTTGAAAATTAAAAGTATAAAAAAAAATACATAGCAATTTAAATACTTCTTGAATACATACTGAATATACAATATGACTGACATGAAAAAAGACTGCACAGTCTTCTAGCAAGAGAAATTATTATGACAGAGAACTTCTGGAGAAATTTGCTGTGCAGTCCTACAGTACAATACTAATTTACCATGTAGTCTTTAAGTGCCTCATAGCAATCTAATGGAACAACTTGAAATATGAAATAAAAAGGCATCAGCATGTAATGAAAATAACATGTAAACAGAAACTTTTTCTAAATAACATGTAATTTAAGGTCCTGCTACACCACTGGATTACTGAAGTCTATCTGTGCTATCTTACTGCTAATGAAGGGTATTACCTTAACCCAAACCTATTCTAAAGCACCAGAAGTTTTCCAGCATTTTAGATTATATTTTTCTGCCAGTTTCTTGTTCCCTGTGCCTGCTTCAGCTCATTGCACCCATTTCCACATATATGTACATTCTAATTTCTGATTTACTGTGTCCCTGTTCACATTTCCTCACCTCAAATAGGTAGTGATGAGGCCTGGAAGAGAAGCCACATTCAATTTTTTTTTTTAATTTGTCAAGAATTGATTTGTATACCAGCTTTTCAATCCCATATATTTTAATGTATGACTCAAGCCACTCTTTGATTATATCTATCTACAGATGGTTGAAGGGCAAAAATCCAGTCATTCAAATTAGTTAATTGGTGCCATTTGGAAAACTAACTACTGGTTGATTTTTTTAGTAACTCTAAAGTTACCAGATTTGTTTCCCAAATGTTTGGGATAATTTTGTAGAAGCACACCAAGGATCAAAAAAAGTGGCTGCTATTTCTCAAGCAATCAGGTTAGTATTTAAATACATAGACAGGATTATGCATTCATCCTGTGAAGGTATTTTAAAGATTTCTTTCCTGGTTTATGTTTATAAAATGAGCTAAGAAGAGGATATTGCCTTTCTGTGAAGAAAGAGGTGACTCATAAACTGAATTTTGAGAATAAGGTTGACTGAAATAGGAAAAAAGTTAAAGCCTGGGAAAGAGGAGATGTTCTAGCTTGATCTTGTGAAAAAGCTTTAAAAATCAAAGTCTGAGTAACACTGCTTTCATCTTTAGGTGCAAACTCTAAGCTTTTTCTCTTTTTTATTTCTCTTTTCTTTAAAAGAAGAAAAAAAATCCAAAACCCCTTCAAGCTGGTAATATAATATATCTTCATTAAAATGAAACTGGATAATTTTGTAATCACACAACAGGATATTTTTACGACACGTAATGATAAATTCCCCGAGGCTACAGAAAACTTCATATGGATGCATACTAAATCACTCAAAAAGCTTTAACATGCACATGGAAAATTAGAGAATGTAGTTTGCCTTTTAATTTGAATTTACTGAGGGTCATTTTAAACAGTTTTCACCAGGTGATCTGTCAGGTAGGATTAGCAGAACAAGTAGGGAGTGTCCTGAGTTGCATGAATTCAGATCTGACAGCTGACCAGAGCTCAGGGTGATCCCCAGTTTTGTGCAGGAGGCAGAAACTGCAATTTTGGAGAAAGGGGATTATTCTCTAAACATCTCTGGATAATTTAAAAAAAACCCCAACAAATAAAAATATTCTGATTAAATGCCCCTAGATTTGAGATCTTGTTCTCTGTCCTTGCCCAGCTGCCATGGAGGCAGGTGGTGGAACCAGAAGTGCCTGGCCATCTGGGCTGGAAGGGAGGGTCTAATGGAACTTAAACAGTCACTCCCCATCTTCTGGAAGAAAAAGCTATTAAACCACACAGAAGCATCCATTTGCTGGATGAGCTGGGGCTGCCTCCTGGACCAGGTTTGGTTTTCAAAACCGCAAGGGAATTGTCTAATTCTTTCTATCATTCAGTCGATGTTCTAACAACCTCAGTGGAAAAGGAATTATGTCTCTATATCCTTTTGAAAATCTCACCTGAGAGTGTCTAAGCTGTAAAGGCCTTCACCATGAAACTGGTGGAAAACACTCATCAATTTCAGTAAGCCTGAAAAGAAGCTCTTAAGACCAAGTAGTGTAATTGCAGTTAATGTAAGAAATTGTAAAGTGTTTGGAAAGATCAGACTTTAAAATCATGTTGACTTTTGAAGGTAATCCAAGTAATCAAAACTACTAGAGACTAGTCCCTGTTAGAAGAAATTTTAAATTAAGTGTCAAACTTAGATCATGGGTCAGACTTTATAAGGCTTTCAAGTTCTCCCATAAACTACCTCATAAAGATAATTTAAAAGAGTACTGTATAGAAAAAGCAGTTATACTTGTCAAATGAAAAAGAAATATATAAAGTCTTAGAGTATGATAATTTTACTGTATCTGCAAGTACTGTTAGGCATGTGGTATTGCAGAATCAAATAATATTCTGTTGCAAGAAGGCACAAACAGCAGCAGCACTTGTTACTCAAATGTCTTCCTCGGCAAGGATTTGAAGACCAATCCAAAATCTCTCTCCTTGGGTGTGAGGACCTTCAAGTAGCCTAGAGGGTTTACTCCCTCTGTACCTTTCCTCTGCCCCTATTATTTTCCTCTGTGCCTTTAAAAAACCGACAACCTAAGACTTTGTTTTGCCCTGTAGTTGTGAGCTTCACTCTTAAACTATTATTTGTTGAGCAGGCTGGCTCTTTCAAGAGGTTGGACGTGGCCAGTCAGGAGACTGGTCAGCTGTGTTTCAGCTCCTGAAATGAAGAATCAGCTTCAGTGTGAGCTCCAGAGAGTGCAGACCATCCCTTGGAGAGGTTCATGACCAAGAAAAGAACCTCAGCTTGTTTTTTAATTAGAAGCTGCTTGAAGACTTTTTGCCATACAAGGACACATCAATAGTGTTGAAGTGTTCTTAGGAATCAGAGCAGGAGAATGTTGTTCTGTGTTGAACTTTGAATTTTCTTGTTACAATTTTTTTTTTGAAAATAAGCTTATCTTATTAAAGTACAAACCCCAGTTCTCAGACAGCTCTTGATCAAATTGTCCTCCATGTGACTAGTGCAGCCAAGCAATCCACTAAAAACAAAGCTTATGGGAGCCTGGGGAAGGTGCGACAGGAACAGGTTAATCCATGTAGCAATTAAGTTGCAGTAAAAAGGAACCAGCTAAAGAAGATAAAAACCTGACAGAAGTTGAAAGAAAAAGAGCCATGAAGCCAAGCTTGTGGAGGGAGGCGCAGAGAGCATCTATTCCCCCATGAGACTAATATGGATTCTCAAAGCATGGGGTAAACCAGATGACGGGTATCCTAAAACCTGAAGAAAGGGGCAGTGACGATCACCATCAGAGACTGTGAACCCAGACAAAACCATCAGACTGCATAGCTAAAGTTACACTCCTGGGGGGAACTTTGCCACTGAGGGCTGCCCATGGTTACAATATATTTTCTATTGCAGGCCAATTTTTCCAACACATTCTAGCAAGGAGAAATGTGGGTATCACAACTGAACTGTACCAAAACATGGTGGGAATGTCATTGACTTCAATAACAGGATGTTTATTATTACCTGAAATTTCTTCTCAAATGTCATCTGTCCCGCTATACCAATGATATCACAGAATATCAATTATCAAGGATGTTGAGTACCTGGATGAAAGGGAAGAGCAGTCCCACTGCGAAGTTGGAGAGCCAGTTGACTGTCCCAGCTATCATGAATGCAGCCGGCCTCTGTGACTGCTGGAAAAACTCTCCAGTGAGGACAAAGGGAATCCCACCTGAAACGGGGTCCAACAAGAGAGTGGCTTTAGTTAAGTCCCCTCCCATCAGCAGAGATGAGCAAGCCACACACCTCCTTGACTAGCACTGCTCTGCAGCTCTCTGCAGGGCCTTCTGAGACAGATTTGTCAAAATCGTATTTTAGAGAAGTGACACTTCTTTCTTTCGTGCCATCACATCTCCTGTTTTACATTCTTTTCGGGGGTGGCAAGCAGGTAACAGAGCAGCGAACCCACACAACAGCTTCCAGAGTACCATGTGACAGGCTGTTTATTGAAAATAAGAATGATTGTTTCTACTAAAATGCTTGACTTTCTGAAAATTCAGAGATACTCCAAAATACATTTAGACCTTAACAGTTGGAAAGATGTCTCCAAAGAGACGAACTCCTATTTTTTTATAATTATTACCCACATTATTTCAGCAATAAAAAAGACAAAACGTTTGCTTCCCTATGAGTATATTTGTCACTGATGCTTATTTAATACATCCCCCTTTACTGCCAGCATTTCTGGCAAGGTCTATTTCTCCCATCAGCTGAGGACTCTGACCTCCATAATAAAAAGTTCAGTTGAATACCACATTCGTCACTCGTGTTTCCTTCCACTTAGGCAGTGGACTATTTTGTACTGCCCTGGCATATTGCTGGCCCGACAGTAACCCCCAGGGAGTAGCTGTCTAATAGCTGAAAGTCTCAATTTATGATCTTTGGCTTCCTTCATTCCTGTTGGATATTTCTGTAGAAATATTTTTCTTTTTAGAGAATAAAATAGGGATTTTATTTGCTGGTCGGCTCCTAATTCAGTTAACGTTACACATTATACATGTATCTACTTGCAGAATTATTTCATTACAGTTTGAAGAACTGTAGAATTAGTACTCTGCTCCTACTGGTTTCTACCTCTAGGTCCTCATGTGTGCTGGTATTATCTGTCTCATCATTTAGATTTGTAGTCAAGACTCACATACACACATACTGTGTAAGACTATGTAAGTCTGTCCTCTGTTTTAAGCATTTTAACAAGGTAATGTAAACAACCAAAACCATATTTATAGATATATTTACTTTCAAAAACCTCTGTATCAATACTGACTTCTAAAATACATCTAAACTAATAAGAAAACACCACCAAAGACTTGTCCATCCACTGAGTCTTCTCCTTGCACATCTTTCCTTGATCTATGTTCTAATCTTTTGCACTACCCTTGGACATTTGTGAATACATCTCTAAGTTCATTGTAGGGATGCATCATCATGTAGCCCCGTGTGCTCAGTGGCCCTGAGCTTAAACACATGCACCAGAAGCTCCTGTGAGCAGCGTGAGGTAGGGACTTGCAGACATGCAACATGACGTGCAGATGACATGTGTTGTCAGATACTCTTCCAGATGCAGAAACCATGAATATGTGCATAAAAGAAAGGCAATGTGATGCAGCAAACAGCTACTCTCCATCATGAGCTAGTGTGACTTTTTGTGAGAACGTATCTAAAGTGGTAGCAAAGCCTTCAACTGAACTTTATGTGCCAAAGACTGCCAGTATAAATTACACCAAAAAAGTAGAGAGCAAATAAATTTATTTACTCCTACTTTATACATAGGAAACTGAGATATGGAGAGTTTGAGCCATCCAAACTGCAGCTTTGTATCTTTCTACAAGACATATGTAGTATCAGAATTCTGTGACTAAGAAAAGGTAGCCTCTCCCAGCAGTAGTTTGAACATGAAGAATAAGTATCTGAACACACATAACGTAACAAAATTCAAGCAACATGGGGTCTATCAACACTTGAAGGCTTCCAGTGGCCATTCTGTCAGACCCTTGGGATTTGGGTTCAAATGGCAGCAATAACACCTGTTCTGTCAGCACCTGGTTTGGGTCTCAAATGCCATATGAGGCAGCAGTTTGCCAGGACACTTGCCCCTTGGAGAGAGGAACGGAAGGACTGGAAACACAGAAATCGTGTAAGATGACTTATTTATGAACATTTATTCTGTCATGCCTTTGCTGTAGGACAATCTACAGAGGTGTTGCTGTTCTTGTCAGTATAATAAAATATGCTGTTGGGAACAGCATTTGGAAAAACAGCATTTGGAAAAATACACATTGTACAAGAGAAGAAAAAAGCCAGAGGCAAAAAAAAAAAAAATAGAAGGTACAAAAGGAGAAAACCTATCAGAAAGCATAAGTGTTATGGAAATAAAAATGCATGGGCACTATCTTGGAAAAGGTTCCTTGAAATTCCAATTTAATTTCCAAGAATATATCAGTCATCACTAACTTTCAAAAATTCTGTGGAGGAATGGGAGGGGCGGCACAGACAGACTCCCAACTTTCTCATGGTGTAGAGAAGCATATCCACAGCATCACAAAACAGACAAAGTCAGCTTCTGTAGAGGGATGACTTAAAAGAGTCATAGGGAGGAACCAAGGAGTCTGAAAAGTAGTACATGAATTACGTGAAACTCAGGTCTGGTCTGGGAACACAGGAAATGGAATGAAGCCAGGTCATGGCTGTCTATTGCTACATGCCTGGAAGAGCACAGACTGGACCTTACGAGGATAAAGAGGAGGGCATGGGAGTACCTGCCAAGGGCCACACCGCTGTGAAGAACACGCTCTGCAACTGAGTCAAGTGAAAAAGAAATTTGGGAGAGCTGAAGGAAAACTGTAAAGCCTTAAATTCACAGCCAGTGAAGGCACCTGAGATCAGCTGAGCCTGCAGCCCCCAGGATTCCACCCTCAGTCATTTCAAGGTTCCAGAGATGTGCTCAAGGACTCCCTTTCTCCTGGAACTCAGTGCTCCTTGAGATACAAATCTAGTGCCTGGGGCTGAAGGAAGCTGTATTATGCTTTGACTACAGAAGTTGGATCTGAGCAGAGATAATGCAGTGGCATGTTACCAACCACTTCTCACAGAGTCAGTCTCTGCAATGTACCCTGTATTATCACTAGGCCAGATGGGTCTGTACTAGCCTGTGTTCAAACATGGAAGATTGGAAACCACTGCAAAAAGAAATCCAACCAAACCATTGTATTTTAAACACATTGTCATGAGTTTTACAACTTTAACATGTATTTGAACGTGGGTGAAATAATTCACCAAAAAGCTACCTGATGGACTTTCTCACGGAGGATGAACCTGGCATTTCTTTTCCTCTGGAAAGCTTTCCAAGCAATTTTCAGTGAAACATCTTTATTTTAGCTCTGATCATAAGCCAAAAAAAAATGTGTATTAGGATTTCCTGTAGTAGTTTTTCAACAAGGTATCTTCCAAACATGAATTTAAATAGGTAATGCATTGACCATGTAATCACAGTGAAAAATTTCTAATACTTTGTTCTTGCCAGCATTGCAGTGAACATCATGGAAGAACTCTTAACCTACTGCAGTCCTAGTAAAGAAAAATTGTTATAAGTGTTAGCATCCTACATCTATTGGAAACTACATGTCTTACTGCAGGGTTTGTATATCAATGAGCTGTTGATTGAAACTAGATTAAACCCACATGACACAATTAAACATGCACAAATACTTCTGTATCTGTGTTCTTTACTCATTTATCTCTGTAATTAGTCCAGTTACACACAGAATCAATGCCATGTGCTGGTAAAAATCCAGACTCTCAACCCAGTACTCTTTTATGCATGAAATTGGAATGTTAGAACAGAAAAAATATTCTTGGTATCCATGCTATAGATTTTCAAATATATATTTAAATTTGCACAAGTATCAATGTGTTTTCTTAGGAAAAATTAAGTGCACATATTTGCTGTTTTGTTCAGTGAGCAGCGCTGAATAAACACTGCTTAGCAGAAGTTACAGGAGTCAGTGCTAAAATCAGAATACAGAAAATGTGAGAAAGGAAGAAAAATGCTGAACTCCTCATTCTGTTTTTATCCAGTACCTATCTGGGAATTTATGTTACGGCTATATATATGATTTATGAAATGCGACTGTTAGGAGAATAAATGCCTAATACAAATCAGGAGATTTATTACAGTGGTAAATCACCTCTAAAGGTGACGGAAATTTTGTGCCCTAAGAGCCACTAAAGGGAAAGGAATTCTCTCCCTGAGCTAGCAGCTCATCCTGTAGTACCCACTCATGACAAACCCTTGTGTGTTCAGGCAGTGGCCCCGTGGCAGCGGAGGGTTTCCAGCCCCACCAGAAGGACCACCCATGACCACCCACTCCAGTGACCTCCTGCACAACTCAGCACTCCAAATTCTGCCCATACAGGGGGCATACAGGGAATCCCAAGAGCCTGATTAAGGCAAGAGCTCCCAGACATTCCAGCTCCATGCTTTGAAACAAGGAGTCTTAAAAGGGAGGTGTTTTGAGAAAGCAGACAACTACCTTGCAATGATGTTCTGTTTTGGGGAAAAAAAAGAGTCTGTGTGGCTCTAGAGATGATCAAGCAAAATGGCTTTTATCTGCAAGGCAAGGCATGTGGGAAGACAGATATATCCTATTAGGGTTGGGGGACAAAGTACTGTCTCAACGAAAGGTTTTGCTATTTGCAGCCCAAGGGGCCTCTAGAGAGCAACTGTGGGAGAGAAGCAGTGGAAGTGAGACACAACTGGAAGATAACTGCTAGAAAAACAACCAAATATTCTTCAGTGAGAGAGGAAAAGGCTGTTAGTTTCTATGCAGACCTTAGTTATTAAAAAACCCCAAACAAACAAACAAATAAATAAACCCCAACCTAACCAATGAATAAAACCCCCCAAAATGTTCAAGAAAACCCATGGGAAAATATATTTCAGGAATACTGCTAGTGAGAGATGCAATGCAGTTACTGAGTTTTTTCCATTTCTGGAGGTCTACAGATAGAATAAGAATTTTGCAAAATACATATCTCAATCTTTATAGAGGTGTTCTGTCACCTGTTAGATTATTTTAACTTGCACTTTGTATTTGATTGAGTAATACCCCACCAAAGATGACATTACAGTCAGATATGACAGCTATATTCCCAGCTAATCCTGCTGAGAGAATGGGGAACAGAAGGTGTGACAGGGGTGTACTGAGTCACAGCTTCATGCTACAGACTTTTCTAGCTGTCTGCAGCCCTTCTCCACAGGATAATTAAGTAAAGCAGGTACTTTCTTTGTAGAAGATGGTATAGTTCATTAACCACATTAATTTGTACCATTTGCATCTTTTCTGCCTTAGATTAAAGGCCACTTGAGTAAAAAACATTTAAAGCAGTCAGTCTGTGACAAACCAAAAGTGCAAACTATAAGACCAAATTAGAACTCAAAAATAATACAAAACTTTGCAAACTCCAGTATTATAATAATTAGTATTTATAATTATTAAAGGACTAGTTTTTAATGCAATATTGTGTGAAAGACTTTTTGCATTGATTAATTGGCCTTTGGTTTAGCATCTGTATAAAACCTGCCATTCCAAAAGCATTTAGAAAGCCAGTTCTAGAGGTATTCTGAAATTTGTTGGTGCAAAGCAACCCATATCATTCAGGGTGAATAAAACAAACAAATTAAGCAACGGTGCAGAACAAAATTATTGATTCACTCTGTTCTAACATCAGTAGTTAAAATATTATTTCTTGGTTCTCAGGTAATTTACACTAAAATGGTTGACATACAACAACAAAGCCATCGCATAAAATGTAATACATCACACAAAATTCTTTCTAGGTTCATTTAGGTAACTAGTTCTACAGCAGATATTCCGTGCAAAAAAGACACAAGAATATCTTTATCTGAACCATCTGATAATTTCCTCCTCAGTCAAATTCTTCCCCTTGCATTTTCCTATAATTTTTACTTCCATAAGTCAGTGCACACAAGCAGAATTTTATGAGCAATCCTTTACTGACTGAATCATTTTTCTCTGACAATTTGTTCTATGAAGGTAAAATACTTATTATATAACTGATGAATCCAAATAAATTCAGTACTTTTAAGATATTTTTCTTTAGATGAGTTATAATTACTCCCTTTGAAATACATCCGTTGGCTGTAAACTGAGGAATATATTTTGGTTTTAATATATTTTAATTTATTAATTTAATTTAATATTTAAATTTTTTTGCTTTTTTTAATCGTAAGAAAGCCAGCAGTATGTAGGCTGTTCTGAAAAATTCTGAACAAAATGAATACATTGGTTTTTTGGGTTTTGGTAACAATTTCAGTCTATTGGGAAATTTGGTGAGGGTTTTTTTTGTTGTTATTATTGCTGTTTGATTTTTTTGGTGTTGGCTTTTGTGTGTAAAAAAAGAACATCAACATAGAATTTCTACTCTGGTTCTTGGCAATATTTCTTTTTGCCTCACAATTATAATTCTGCATAGCTACCAAAGAATAAAATGCAATTAAAAAATAATCTCAACTTATAACTACATGTAAATAGTCTTCTAAACATTTTTGCTGTATATTCAGATTCACTTTTTAACATAATAGCCCTAACTATAGCCCAACTTTCTGTTCTATTTGAATGTGAAGAAAATTTCTTTTTTACTGAGCTATGACTATGGGTTTACATGATAGAATTAAATTTATAATTATTCTCAATAACAATGACGATTAGGCACTTCTGTTCATATTGCATTGTTAAAACTAATTATCTCAATATGAGAAAATGATGAGAGAGTTTTTACTTTAATAAAAGCACAGAAGTGTCCCTTACATATTCATCCACTACACAGATGGCAGTAGTATGGAAATACCCATAGACTGACAACTAAATAAAGACTCACAGCTGTGTTCAGCCCTAGGTAAGAGAAGTATTCATATAGTCACAGCACTGTATGAAGACTGAAAAGAAGAAAAAAACCCAACCTCTATCTATTCTAGGCTTATTACTTCTACAATAATCTTCTGAAATATAAAGCCATCAGCCATGATTTCCTGTCAGGAATTCAGGTTGACAGACCATTAGCACAAAGTGCTGCTGGTTGTGAACCTGCAAGCTAAAGCAGTCTTCAAAACTCAGTGTGGCATGTCAGGCTTTCCTCATGAAATATTTTAACACGTAAATTATTCATACTAGCAGTGCACAATTATGTCATTGTATAGCTGCATTCATCCTGAAGGACCCCAACAGTAAAATACTGGACCAAATTTCCAGAGAAGCTGGGACTGAAGGGTTCTCCCTGTCCTTCTCCTGTTTAAGACAGGTAACAGACCATGTCTTCACTGTCTATGATTTCTGGAAACTGTTGAAGTTTTTAAGATGCATGGCCTCAAATGCCAGTAATTAAAGAAATTGGTTGCTACTACAGGTTGGTAGACAAGGTATGAGGAGCAGTAGTTGTAGAACTAATGAATGTAAGACAAAAAAAATTATTTTCCTTACTGTGGCCAATAATCAAAACAAATATAGCAAATTGCAGCATCTGTTTGCTGACAAACAGAAAGAAAAAGGAAGAGAGAGTCAGAAGATGCACTTTGACAAGAAGTTCCAGCTGAAGACAGTAAGAGTCTTGCTATGAGGAACGATACAAGCCTTCTTTCTGATGAAATTCAGAAAGAGGTCACCAAAGCCACAACTCAGGCTTCCAAAAAAGTGAAGTTTCTGGAGTAGGACTGATAACACCTGGAGATTTAAAGGAAAAAACTGCTTTGACTGTTTGCTTGGCCAAACTGACACTGACTACCCTTGTTCATGCAGTTCTCCTTCTGACCTATTTTTTTCCTCTGAAACTCTTTTGCTGGTGTTTATTCATCTTTCTATGCCTTGCATTGGCTACAAAGAAACACTGTCTGGACACCTAGAGTAGTGTTCATTGCAACACAAAACTAATGAACTTTTGCATTTAGATCTTAGCCCTGGAGCTTAGTCAGAAATAGATGAGATTAACAGAAAACATTTCTTTGCTGTGCAGTGTGCCTGGGCATAAGGAAAATAAAATATTTTTATTGCCTTGCATTCATTAATTCCACATCTACTCTTCTATATATTTTTAGTTTGCACTTTTCCAAGTATAACTATTTTATACAAACTCACAGAAAAAACCAGTATATTTTTTTTACTAGGCTTTCTATATCCAATCCCTATTAATCTGAATAATGTACCTAGGTCACTTACACAGCTTTTGAATAAATATTTTTTTTCATGGTTACATGAACCTCTAAAACACATGGGTGCATTTTTGCAGCAGTAAATTTCTTCAGGGTTGGATTTGTGAGCCGTCAGCGAGTAATTAATGATCATTCAGGAAAAGCTGCTAGTTCAGGTAGGAGGAGTGCTGTCAAGTGTCAAAGCATTCACATTTTGAAAGCTTCAATTAAGATAATTTGTAAAATCTATTGTTAGCAGGATAAAGTTCATAAGTTTTCCTGCTGCTGAGAACTCCAGGTGTCACCTCCAGCAATTCCTTTATTCAACAGATACAATTACCTTTCAAATACTAGGGGTTCATTTTTCTTTAGAACTGCCACTAGTTATAAAGAATTGAAATAATTTCTGCTGCAGAACTGTTAAAAGCTACACATTTTCTCTATTCTGCTCTTTAAGAGAGAAGAATTCAAACAAAACATAAAACAGGTATTAATCCCAAAATATATGTTGAATGACATTGTATTTAATATATTCAAGGGGCATGCTGCCCTTCCTCCTCCCCCCTAAAAATTTCAATGAATATTGAAAGCAATTCTTTATTCTTAACAGCCTAAAAAATCACTTTATTCACTCAAACGTAATCAAAAGATAAATTCTCAACTACATGACTCGGAAGAAGTAGCTGAAAATACTCCTGCCCCCAGGAGTATTTTTGGGTTGCTGGAGAAAACCAGAAAAGGAGGGATAAATCAGCCCTCCCGTGGCTGCACTTCAGCCCTCACCAGCTAAAGCTGGGGCATTGACATGGCAGGGCAGGATGGCTGCAGCTGGGAGGACAAAACACCAGTCCTAAGGATGCTTGCTTTGGATGGATGGCAGTCCACAGCAAGGGAGTGTCACGACAGGGCAGGGGGTGGGGCCAGGGGTCTCAGAAAATCTTCAGCTGGGACTGGTCTTTACTGTCTCCAGGTTATTACAAGTTCCTGAACTGAACTGTAACTCACATTTGGAGTATTTAACTGATGTTTATGCAGCGTATTTTAATTCTGCTGTTGTGCCCACAAAAGCCTTACAACTCTCAACAAACCAAGCCTTTTCTTAAATACCTGGGAAAACTAAAGGTTATTTCTGCACAAATACTCTCCATATCCAAAGCAGGAACTGCTTAGGTGTATCAAAGAATGCTTATCTGCTGTAAATGCTTCTAATTTATAGAAAAAAAAAAAAATTAAAAATTAACCTAAACCTTTCAAATCTACTATTTTTTAACTAAATATAGAACAAAATGGGTTTATTTATTTCTTCTTAACATCAGAGAGCACAGACAATGGCTTTTTTTTCCACTCAAGCAAGCTCAAACTCTTTCCCAAAGAGGACTGGCAGAATGCCTCTGTGGGAGGCCATGAGTGTTAGAAGTTTTTACATCCCACTCAAAGTGGAGAAGCTAAAACATCACACAAAGCTTCTCTAAATGCCTATTTCAGGCAATAAAACCCATGCTGCCTTTCACTGCAGTACTTTTATGTCAACACGTGTGCTATCACACCTTTGCTTGTGTTTCACATCCAAGAGATGATTTTTATTTTCTTCACTCATGACATTTCAGGCTGAAAAAACCTCATGACTTTCAAAGTGACCCTTTTATGACAATAGCTCTGCTGTCAGTACAACTGCACCCTGGCATTCAGAGTAAGAGCATGGACTGATTTAAACTTTAAATACCAAAGTATCTTCGATACACCTCGGGGCACAACAATGATTTCCTCTGAGTTTTCTTTTGTTTCCTTTATAATGTCAATTTAAAGTGGTACTTAATTGTGTTCATTGCATTCAGCTGTGCTAGGGAAGATGTCACTCAAATTCCATAAACCATGAGAAATATTATAAAACTCTCAAAAAAAAAAAAAAGAAGCATAAGTGAAGTATTTTTCTGGAATGGCCTGGTTTGTTGATATTTCTCAGCTGTGTCTGAAAATGCAATTGTTATACAAAGTAACAATTGAAAAAATGAAGATCTTGCTACCATAAAATTAGTACTTTTTTCAAATTCATCTGAGTTTGAATTTCACTGATTTCTCTTTCCAGTGATCAGAGTGTGACTAGAAACATACCACTGGTCTGATTTTGTCATCCTTACACATACTAAATAGAAACCTACTTTAAAAGTAGAAATTTAAGTAGTATCACAGAGGTTCATGTTTCATCACACTAAATTCAGCCTTACCCATGTTCCACTGAACTCAGCAGGACTTCTGTAGGGAAATGCTGCTCGTCCACAGAAATTCTTACAGGATTAAAGACCAGAATAACTACTTCTAAGATGTTATGTGGCATAAGACAGTAAAGTCAGAATACCTGAAGCCGCTGTCTAAGACTTAGCCAGAGACTCCTACTTTCTTCTGTCTAGTGCCCTGGATTTAAAAATAGCAGCTATTGACAGAAATGAAGTCAGGGGCTGCATTTTATTGCAATGACCAGCTAGAAAATCCCTCTGGCCACATGAGCATCTTTGCAGACACCATGGGCTTTTAGACAGATGGAAACAAGGTAAGACTTTATACAGAGGATCAAGCATCTCACTTAGAAATAAATGAAGAACACAAGACTTGAAGATAAAGGAATCAAGGATCATATTAGATCATCCGGTTCAAACACAATCCTCAGTTGTTTCAGGCAGTATTTAATTTATAGAATATGTTCCATTTCTCCATTTGCTTCTCTATTCAGAAGTTGATACAGATCTTGGCTCCTGAAGTAGCTAGGAGTTTTTTCCCAAATTGTATTCTAAATTTCCCAAATTGTATTCTAAATTTATCCGTGGCTAGCTAGCACCTAAGTTTGGGTCCTTGCTGCTGTTTCCTGCAGCAACACTTGCCTTCAGATTGTTCTCCCCTCTTACTATTATTTTCCCTTTTGCCTATGTTCTTAGAAATTATATTCTCAGCCTTTTCTGTTAGACACTATGAAGTTATTCTGTATCTTTTCATGTACAAATCTGTTTTTGTCACCTTCACAGTAGCCCTTCTTTGCAGCCCTTCTGTGTTACTGCTGCCTGAGCAGTTTTGGGCTTCAACATTCACTTCTAAGTCATCTCAAAAATGATGACACGACGCCTGACAACACAATGAGCATTTTTCACATTACAACTCAGAGAGACAAAGTGTGACAATATGATGTGATGTATTAGGTCTTTAAGAAAACATGTAACAGAATGTGCATACAGAGTGTTCATATAAAACAATCTTTCAAATTACTTAGATACAATATAATCAGCTATGTGGAAGTCTTCCATGTGATACTTAGAGATTATTCTTATATTCTTCCTTAGCTAACTGGCATTTTTCAGACATCCTTAAATCCTCACCCAGTTCTGAGTTTCAAAGCCTCTTTTTCTCTCCAAGTCATCCAGGCATATATGTGCCATTCTTAGAAATGGGCAAAATGCGAAAGATTTCAACAAAATCATTAATCTCAACCTTGAAATGCCACCAAAATAACATGAATTTCCAGCACAAAGATGGCTTGAGTTATCGTGATGAGGCAATGGGTATAAAATCAGCTCCTGAGACTTCTGGAACTTCCATGAGTATTACTGCTTGTTGTAATAAAAGGTAATTTTTCTTTTCTTTCCAAAGGACTCCAAGGAAGTCTTCGGAAGAAGGAACATTACCACATGACTTCCTGTGGCTGATCTCCCTCCCAGATGCAGTGGTCAAAGGGTGGGCAAGACATTTGTGCTGCACAAGCACTTTTTACAGATCTTACTGCCACAATAGGGTCTGGGGTAATTTCGATTTATTCCCAGTGGTAAAACAAGTCCAGTGCTTCAGTGCACCAAGTTTCCAGAGCCAGAAAATTTGCAGAGATTTGAAAGCAACAATACTCATGCAATTTCTGAAAGAAGGTGGTAAAAGAAGATTGTTTCAAAGCTAGGTATTCTATCAAAACAGCCCAACACCTCCCATCCTTTCATTTAAAGACAAGCATCACACCTAACCTCCCTCACCACAGTTTTCTGTCCCTTCTCTGCAGCAGTGCCTTCTCCACTTATCAAAACTGGATAGAAAGGTGTTACGCTTAAACAGAATGTGCTTCTAAGGAAGAAATACCAATAAATCACTCCATACAAAGATAATGCGTGGGGATGCTTTATGCCAGGTTTCCAGATTCTCAAGGTCTTGAGTATCTTTTTGTTGCACTTATTTTCACTAGGAAGGTTATCTGGAAGTTCATGCTAATGTTGCTGTAATCCCCAATTAAACAGTTTTTTTTCTCTACATGTTCTACTATCTGACACATCTTGACAGATGGCAGAAGAGCCATTCTCTGGTTCAGAGAATGAACATTTAATTGTTTTATGTGAATTGGAAAAACTTCAAAAAGAAAGACTGCAAGCCCCTCTTCCTAAAATGCATGACAGCCTCACTGACAAGTGAGATCAACATCATTGCAGGTAAATCAGGAAACCGAATTGAGCACATTCTGAGTCAGTTTTTGAGTGTTTGTTTGGTTTTTTTGATTGTTTGTTTGGCTATTTGGCTGGTAGATAAAAGGGGCTAATCTGCATCACGTTTTGTAAAAGTACAATGCACGTTTTTCAATTCTCCCAGAAAAATAAAAAATCGCTTGCTGGCACAGCAACTGTTGTGAAGGCACAATGGGTGAATGGAGAATTCAAGAAAATAGCTAAAAATAAGCAGAACCTTCTCATGTTTCTGTTTCAATCGGATTTTAAACTATCTTTCCTTAAAAAGATTGATTCTGCAGGCACAGTTGAACATGAGTGTTCAGTCCATGAAGAGGCAGCCACACAGGTTTAACTGAGAAAGTGGGAATAAATCTTAACTTTTCCTTTTTTCTTAAATATTAACTAAGGCAAAGTTAAAGAAGGAAGACATTTCACATGTACCTAAACCTGTCTATCACTATCCAAATTCCCAAGAAGCTGCACATTATTTACCCATTCTGTAAAGGAATTGCAAATCAATGCATTTGCTCATGATGCATAACCTGAACAGCACAAATGCTCTCTGGAGATCCTGGAAATGTTCTTTTACTTTTTTTCTCTGATTTGTCTTCTCAATGTATTTTCAGCTTTTTGCCTTTTGTCTCCTTAGGAGTCAGAACCAATCCCCTCAGTTTTTTCTATTTGCTCTTTGCTGGATGACAGTTCTTCATTTGAAATGTACCCTATATTTATTTTATGCTCAGCAAATATCTTAACTTGCATGTAATTAACCAAATAGGCAAAATGAAGCAACTGTCTGGACCACCATGGCTCCCTAATCTGTAGAACAATAAGCAATTTTTGAAGGGTAATTTTCTTTCGGATCACAGATTGACTACATGGAGCATAAGGGCCCCTTTAATTTTTAGAATGTGAAAACTTTCTGCTGTTTTTCTTCTGCCAAAAATGATGGAGTACCAAACCACACACATACCTGAACATACCTGTTGTTAGCATTACTGTTTCAGTCCTCAAAAATATCTGCAAGCTGAAAAGCTGTGTTCAGAAAAATGAAACAAAAAATCCCCCTCCACAGTTTATAGTAACAGCTGATCCTCGCTGTAAAGGAGCAGATGGGACTCATGCATATGCTATCAGAAAATGGTTTACACAACATCTAAGCTATCGAGAAGGTATTAGATGTCCTAACAAGAGAGAAAATATTGTATTTTTAAAGGCAATTTTATGCTCTGGAAAGTTAAAGCAGCCATTTTTATAAGCTCAGTTCCTCATGCTATTTGTTATCTTCAGATGGAATAATTTTTCTAAGTACCAATAGCTCAATGAACATGAACTAAATTCATCCTATCTTAAGACTTGTACCTATGGAATCATTACAAACAATGTGTTTGTAGTATAACTACAGGAGGAATTAAGATACTGAGGATTAGTTGACAGTAGTCCCTGTTTAACCAATACAAATGAATGGAAAAACTTCTACAAAAGGCTAAAAGTATAAAAAATAGGCAGCTTTACATAAAGAATATATCTTAATTTTCTTGGGGAAAACCCCTTTTCCTACCAGAAAGGTGGGAAAGTTATTCCTGAACTGAAGGCCAGTTCACCCAGTCCCTTCTCACAGGTCTCCTGACACTGACATGGTAACTCTCCAATGGACTTGTCACAGGCTATTGATGTCTTTCCTGTACAAGGAAAGGCAGACAAAACCTGACAGAGTAATTGCACTCAACTATTGAGTTGTGCCTTGTGATTCAAAAAGCAGTGGATGCAAAGTTGATGTCGCACTTCTTGAAAATATTTTCTTTGTTCAGAAAAAAATATATATGCTCTTCTCATTTAACCATCTCAAAGCATTGCTAATAATGAAAGTTGCCCAGCAAAAAGGTAGTAAAGTAGTTCAAATCTCTTAAGCCCCTCAAAAGAGAAAAGAGAAGTTTCACTGAAGATAAATCTGCTTCCATTAAAGTCAGCTAAAATATTGCTATTGATTTGCAGAGATTTCAGAATACGATTCTTCACAGCTTCTTCTCAGTAGCTGAAGAGTCAATTACTGAGATTTTCATTAAAAGCAATTCAATGCCAAGAGCTACTGAGATATTCCCACTATTGTCAGATATGACAAATGTTTGAACACACAGAGGAAAGGTGGCGAGGCCAACTAGGTAGCTGCTGGTACATTATTAATGTTCCTTGGCTTTAACAGCACTGAACACAGTGAAAAACACAACAGAAGCTTTAATTTTAATGAACTTCTCTAGAAAGCAAGCTAGAAATATCCAACAAAAGCTCTTTGTCCACGATGTATCTGCAGACACTTTGCTCCAAATAGATTGCAAAGTACAACACAAATCCTGAATAACATCAGTAAAGAGAAAGAAGCTAAATGAAGAACAGCAGAATCCATTTTGAAGAGTGGTGAGGTGAAGGAGAAAAGCAGAGGGTTAATCTTCATGTGCTGAAAATATAACATGTAAGAACATATTGATCTGTAAGTTCTAGAAATAGATGGAACATATCTGTAATAGAGAAAAAACTGCAGTTTGTTTCAACAGAGATTTTAAAACCCCCCAATGGTATATGTTACAAGTAGCTGCACTTAAACTCTCTGAGCCACTTAAAACACCAGAAGGAAACTTTTGAAGAAGTTTCAGGTCAACGTTTGACATTCCTAAGGTATTTAAAATTCAAGAACAGTTCTATTCCACAGAATTCTTTAACATCTCTCCCCATCCCCCCATCTCAGTGTAGGAAACATATATCAGCAGTACAGTGAACTTAGTTGAACCTGAAATTTGTCCTTAAAGAAGGACAAAGGGATTGCTATTTTTTTCTTTTCAGTATTTTCACAGTATTTTGTATAGAAATTAGTGACAAAATCTTTTCCCAGAAATAAAGGGAAAAGAA
This sequence comes from Edolisoma coerulescens, assembly GCA_013397115.1. Taxonomy (NCBI): domain Eukaryota; kingdom Metazoa; phylum Chordata; class Aves; order Passeriformes; family Campephagidae; genus Edolisoma; species Edolisoma coerulescens. The sequence continues at coordinate 3,877,733 of VWZW01003059.1, read as the reverse complement.
ATATCTTGGTCTTCTCCCAATTTTTCTCTAAAGCAGCATATTTTTTCCTCAGCTTTTCAAAAGAGGATCCACAGAATTTCAGCAGTATTTCATTAGAGTCACATCAAACATCAGCGACTCTTTATTTTCCCAAATAAACCACAATCAATCAATTAGACCACTTCAGTGGTGAAAATGTATAAACAGCTGATTAATGTTTAATGTGAAATGCCTTACAAAGAAAAAGAGGCAATAAATAGTGCATAAAAAACCCTCCAAAAACTCAAGGGAGCAAGTATTACTTTCTGGTTTACAGCCAAAGTGAAGTTCTGTACAAGTGATTTGCTAACATAGTGCCAGTGCAAAAATTCCTGTCCTTTGATATACAGAGAAACATTAAAAAATATATATAGACATACCTGGTCCAATGCAAAATGATGCAATGATGGCAAGGATGCAAAATATACTGAGGTAAGGAAGCCAATGCACAGTGTTCTGGGTAGATAAAAGACATTCATTTTAAGCATATTGTACGTATTACAAATATTTTTAAAAACTCACAGACAATAGGTAGTGTTTTCCATGATTCTTTATCTATTTCAGAATTTAGTCTGAGGTTCCTTTAGAAAATCACTGTATTTCTGTAGGACCTTATTAGACAGTTTGTGTTTAAAAGCCTTGGTGTCTGTGAAATCCCTGTAGAGAAACACCAGACAAGCTCATGTACCCCAGAGTCAGAGGGGTTAAGAGATTCAGCCTATTTGTACCCTGGTCCTCTGTTCAAAGCAAATCTCTAATACTTAACACATTGAGACGCTTTTGAAAGGAGATAAAACTGAAAGGCATTCAGACTTCAGGGATTTTAAACAGCTGAAGGTCCTCACACACTCAGCTTGGCTTTAAAAGCGCTGGAAGGGAATTTTTCACTGGGCATACAAAATGTGCAATAACATCTCTCTTCTGGAGGAGAGGTGTCTTACAGCTGTCCTGGCCCGTGTGTGAAGTAAAGCTTTATTGTGCTGTGCATACAAGTAAATCAAATAAAACTGCAGTGGTGTGGCACAGACCTGCCAGTCAACCTGACTTACTGACTCTCTTCCATCAAGAAAAGAGATTTGGAAGTCAGATTAATGGCACCACAAATGAATCAAAGTCAGAAGGAAAACACCTTGATGAAGCACCACCCAAATCCATGCCATTGCAAATGTCAGTTTTACTTCTTAAAAGTCCTTAGGAACATAAACAAACTGCATCTTACGTAGATGGAAGCCAAACTTTGAGGAAAGGAAAAATTACTCAAACATGGAAATATTTCACTGCTGGGGAAAAAGAAAAATCCAAACCTAAAACAGTGACAACATACAAAATATGAAAGAAATCTCAGTGAGAGTGAATTACAAACAAAGATAAACCTGAAGAATATGGGTAAACTATTTATTCAACTATGGGTAAAATTGTCTTCACAATAGCTCATGATAGGCATAAATCTTTGAATTAAGGAGTCTGAATGTGAGAAAGCCCCTGTAGCTTTTTAATGCAAACGCTTTGAACAAACGGATTCATAAATTAGTATAAGAGACCTTTCAATCCTTAGGCCAAACTGATTAGAAAGATTGTCTTATGTAGGAATGTCGAGACAAACTAGTATCAAGCATGTTTAAAACAGGTAAAAGAGAGAGTAAAAATACGTAGTGACCCTGGTGTTACCTGTAAAGTCAGGGAGATGGTGAGTACTGTGAAGAAGAGAGTCATCAGCCCAAAACCTCCAATGAGAAGAGGCCTGCGTCCAAGCCGCTCAATAACTAAGCCCTGGAAAACAAAAAGTGGCATTTGACTTTCTTGAGAAAACACTGAAGAACTTGGACCATGAAATATGTTCTCCTATTAAATATGAAGATCAAAACTAAAACCATGAGGGTTGATTTTATACTATTGATAAGCTATGACATGTTCATAATTGTGCTCACAATTATGTTTACAAAATTTAACCTCCTTGAAAAAACAAGTCAGTGTGGTATCCTTATCTGAGACCACTGAAAAAATTGTACACTGAATGGCTTACAGATATGCATTAATTTCTATGACAATGTTCTTACAATATGTAATTTTTAAATGTCAGTATGTTGAAGGGAATTACAGTCTCTTGCTTTTGCATTATGACTGTTTCCTAATTTCAACATCTCTCTGAATTTAAGTTTAAAACATTCAAATTTTGAGATATAAATCTTTTTAGCATAGATTATACCTTAATTAAATTAAAATTTATTTTAAATTTCTTTTCTTCTCAAACATAGAATAAGCATTTAGTCGTGATTTTGGTTAGTTAGTGTAATCAGAATATCCAAACAAAAGAAATCCATGCGGCAGAAAACTTTGCTCAGACAAGTGAGTTTAACACTGAGACTTGTGCAGTAACACCCATTTTGAATTTATATTTAACACCTGAATATAAATCACAAAATCTGAATACTTTTCTGCTAGAGAAAAACATAATGAAGAATTTTCGCAAAAAGCTGTGACATGAAACTCTTTGCTAGTCTGACTCATTAAAATAGGCTAATACGTATTTTGTCATAACAGCTGATGTACTTTTCATGTTGATAACTACTAAAATTACTAATTACAGTTGGCTTTCTTATGAGAAAAATAAAATAATTTTATGAAGATTTAAATGTACCACTTCAAATAAGTTGAAGTTAGAATCACACAGCTGTTTGCGATATCATTATTTACTGGAGACTGAAAGCCATCTTCTACATGTCCTTTGAGGAAAAGATAAAATGGGCAAATAAAATGAAATCTGGAGTAATAGCCTTAATTCTGGGACACAACACACACCACTCCACTGTGAGCATCTAGAAGAAATGTGTTAAAGCAAAGTACAGAGACACCCAGGGACAAAATGCCCTCAGAGGAAAGTGCTTTTCCCTCAGTGTGGGGTTCACCAGTATGTTTTAGGACAGGCTTGTCTGTCCTAAACACATGTTGATGTTGCACCCTGAGCTGAACTTCCCCACCAGAAATATGCACTGTGATGCTGCAGGTCACTGAAAGCAGCTCTATGGCAAGATTTTGCATTCTTTATTTCTTTAAATGGTGAAATATACAAATTTGGACAATTTCCACAGCTTCCAGAATAGAATTATGGAATTTTAAAAAGACGTGCACTCGTATTAGTAAGATTTTATGAGATCCAAATGTTTCAAAACTGCAACTGCTTCACTGTCAAAACCCCTACAAGATGGCAAGTATTTTCCATTATGATTAATGAATCCATCCTGCAAACACATGTGACCACACATACACTGAACCAAGAAACAACTTTTCTGGCTTTGAGGGCTGAAAAATTATTTGACAGGTCTGAAAGACCCCTCTTCTGCAACTTCTTCAAGAGACTTCTGCAGCAGATGTTTCATATGTAATTTGGCATGAATTATGTGTTCAGCAATAAATGCTGCACATCTAATTTGATGTAATGTGCAATTTCTGCCCTTTTATTCAATGCTGGATTGATGGTCATGATCAAACAATCTTGCTGTTACACAGCTGGGGGTTTTGTATTAAAACAGGGTAAGGGATGAGCCTTCTCTTAGAGGGAAAAAGTTCATAGATGCCTCTCATACAAAATATGGGAAAAAATATGATATATAGTTTTCACTATTAAAACTCAAAGCAAAACAAATTCCAGGCAGGAAGGACAGTTTGGACTAGGTCTTCCATAATAGCAAGTTTCCCGGGTGAAAACAATGCTGGTTTTGAGGTTATAAACAGACAACAACTTAATTTTTTAGTTATGATTATACAAATCCAAAGCTTGTTAACTTGCAAAACCCACTAAGATGCTTATGACTCATAAGAAGTGGAAGATGATTCACCAGTTTCCAAGTATTTATAGTTCTGAAAGCTCCACTGCTATGCACTGGTAACTGTTACCTATTGAAGATCTACAGCAAGTCAAAATATACTGTACAGTAGAATAACTGAAATTACAAGAAAACCAGTATGTGCTCAAGCAAGACAAAAGAAGAACATTACAACTGTTTTCTGTGATAACACCTGAGTTATGTGCCAAGGTGTGTAGGCTGATACTTGTTTATGTGTGATCATAAACATGCATTTGTAGAAACCTATACCCAGTCATGATGATTAACACAGCTGAAATTACTGAAAATGTGTAAAAAATATTGCAACCAAAATTCTCTCAATGCAAACATTTGGTGATGAAAAGGCAACTGATACACAAACTACATTAACAGTTCACACAACTTACTTTTGTCTGTCAGAAAATACTTGTGAATAAAGTTAAAGAAGCAAATGTCAAACTTTTCACTTGAGTCAGCTGCAGATACCAGGGCTGACATAATGAAAGTAGAAGGCATTAAAATAGATCAGACAAGCTTCTCTGGATAAAATAAATGTGCAAGCAAGTTCTACAGTCCAAACAGGAGGTCACTGAATACTATTCCCTACTTATATCCTGGCCCTAAATTATACTAAGCAAACCCTATCAGGTTTTCTTGATGTCTCAGCCCTGTGAAGAAGTTTGCTCTACAAGTTAATGTCAAGGATAACCACACTTTGTTTCTCATTTTGGATAAATATCTGAGTAAGACTCTATGACTAGAATCAGACTTAGCATGGCAAGCTAACACTGTGTTATTTCTATTTGAAATATCAGGAATAAAATGGATAACCTCATTTGTACCACTTTATGACACAATGTGTAGTATCTTGTATCCACGAAAATAAGAGGGACAGCAGACTGAGAATTCTAAATTGAGCTTTTTGATTCATATTTTGATGTATAGCCATTAGTCTACTGTATGAATTACTCATTTTAAAACAAAAAAGGGGCTATTGTATTTAATTACTTAAACTGGAATTTAGAGGCCTAGCATCAACTTTGACCACATAAGCACAAGCCTTAAAAAAAATCTCTGCCTACAAGACTCTCACATCAATTTGCCTGTATCTGTATTAAAGCCATGACAGGATAAAATCTTACACACCTTCTGCAGGTACCTGTCTAAAGATTACTCTCAGTAAAGCATGGAATGGATTGCTAAATTTCTAAGCTCAGTCTTAAGTATTTTGCAGTAAGGCATCCTTAATCAGCTTCCCTTGGCAGTGAAATTTTCTATTCACTAAAGATGATCTCCATATTCGATGTCTGCCAGACCAGCATGGCCAAGACGTAGCCCATGCAAGGACTCATCTTAGCCAGCCCCATTTGCCTCAGCTGTGCTTGGCAACAGCCCCTAGGGCAGCACAAAACCACCCATTTCCTTATTCCTCTTCTGTCCCTTCAATAAACTGTCAATATTTCTGAAGCAAAGCTCCTTCTGTTGATGATTTAGTTGTTAAAAGAATTAAGCTGTCATGTTTGTGCTATAAAAGCCAGACTAGATCTCAGCCTTGATCTGTGATAGCTTATTGTGGCTGATGCTTTATTTTGAAATGACGGTATTTGAATGCCCTGATGCAGATCATCCTGAATACATTGATGAAAGAATTACTCAAACCCAATGCTTTTAATCCTCAGCAGCAGGAGATACATCTTTACAACTTTTAATTTCTGAATATATCCTACACAAGAAGTTGTGCTACATAAATGCAACGTTTAACGATGTGCACCTTGGGTCTTAGGAGGGGTGTTGTAAGGTAGACCTTCTTAATGAGACTTATTCTTCTGGAAGGCACTACATGGTTACTTCAAAGTCCATGTGTATTAAAACAATTAAAAAGGGATAATGTCTCCACCTAAAAGCTATCCTGTTGATCACTTGTGAATTAAGACAGTGTGCATTAACACAGTCTCACTCTGCAGTCCACCCTGCAGTGAAAATATGCCTGGATGCCTCTGGCCATTGACAAACAGCATCATCTGAGACACTGCTTGCCCAATCTCTTTTCCACTGCTGGCTCTCTCTGGGCTATTACAGACCAAGATATTACCTTCAAATTCTGGTAATCCTTGAGCAACAGCTTATCAGGGTGAGGGGAGAATGAGGGGGAAATGCTGTGTTTGCCCCATTCTTGCGGTCTCTACTTACATCCTACTGGGAATTATGGGTCAGTGAAGGCTGAATCTGACTTAGTGTGAACTAAGTCACATGGGACTGCATTAAAAATCTTAATAAAACTCAGATTCTAACATAACTTCCTAGGAACCCTTGGGATTCTAGTATTTGTCACCCCATTTTTTTCACTTGCTAAGACGGGCTGTTACTGGAACATATTTCTTTCTCTTCTGACCACAGTGGACCCAGAGTTTCAGTGGAGATATCTTGCATCATCCTTTGGAAACTGTGGAGGAAACGTGCTGGAGATGGGAACACCTATGGAAGTGTCTGAAATACCCTTGATTTAAGATGTGCCATGCTCTGAGCAGGGAATCTCTCCTTCTATGTTGAGATCTATTAAAAGCAAAACAAACATGGAACAAGTCTAAGACCCCTTTCTCCTGACATCCTGAAGCAAACTAAATGCATCTCCCTAAACAATGCTGGCTTCCCTGCCTTCTGTGTGATACTGCAAAGGATTTCCTGCATTCTTTTGTGGTCTAGTACTGCAATGTGTTTTAGCTCATTCCAGGCTTCACACAGCTTGTCTCTGTCACAGGCTTTTAGTAACACCTTCATGCATCCCCCTATGGGAAATACTTAGGGCACAGTCGTCCCGATATAGTCACATCTAGTCTCTTTCTGTGAACATTATAAGAAACCCAAGTGTGGTGCCACAGATGGCAAAATTGGATGTGGGATGCTTGATTTGAATAACATTCCCTTTTATTCTATGCTGGCTTCATGGAGGAGGGAAGGAATCCTTTCAGACATTTACTTCTGTCTCCCTTTCCATTCACCCTGCTGCTGTGCTAAAGAAAGGCACTGGAAAATTGTTCTCTCTGCTCACTAAGAATAAGACAACAACTAAAATTAACCTGAATTATTAAAAATTAGAAAATAGTAACAGTAATTAATCTTACTGAAGAATAGCTAGTGGTGGTATTCACCAGTGTGAATACCAGTGTGGTATGCACTTACTCCAGAAGTTATAGAACAGACTTCTATCTAATAAACACAGGGAATTATTTAGATGTATTCCATCCTGCTTCAAAGAATTGCATCAGGTTAGGTAGCTTACTGCTGTAACATGTCTATGAGCAGCAAATCTATTCGGTATTTCATTCCAGAGACTACAAAACTTCAGAAGCAAACTGAAATTAGTGGGCACCCTCACTAAAAAGTAATTGTCTAGCCAGTCCTCTAAATCAAATCTGTGTTCAGTACAATGGGTGGGATTGTCTGTCATTAACCAAAAAATGTACAGAAAGTTTATAGTGTCTCCCTATGGAGAAGCCAGGGCATCAGGTATGCAATGCTAGAACACACACACTTCATGAAGTAAATTAGGAAGTGTTGGTGCAAGCGGGATTTGCAGCCAAATTATGTGAATGAAAGGAAAATGATGATGCATGTGTTTCATCTCTCAATGTCTTGTTCATATGGCTTTTGCTGGAGAGGAAGAGGGATGGAGCTGTAGGCAAATCATGCAAAAGTGGACATATCAAGATCTGAGGCAATATAGAGCTATAAAAAGGATGGGATATTAATTGCCTTTCCTCGTGGACCACATCAACATTATTACTATTGTGCTGCTGCTCCCAAGAGATGCATTAAAGTGAGACTTTCGAAATTTTTCAGTTTTTCAATATTTAATCTCCTAAATATCACTTTGCTCCTCTGTGAAACACATCCATTTCACTGTTTACCTTTGGCATTCATATGGGTCTCATCAATGGAGGTCATCAACACCCAAGGATTCTTACTGAGGCTCAATCTCATGACCACCTAATTTGTGCATAATGATCACAGATGGAACATGACTTTTAGCGGACCTCTCCAATTGCTATTTCATTTATGAGGAAAGAAACTATACCACTATAACTGATTACCTCTACTGAAATCCTGGAGTTTATTGTCAGTAAAATATGGTTTCTGCTAGCAAACACAACATATTAAGAAATACCAGGAAAATTAAGTTCTCTTCTTGGTTTCTTCTGTTTCTTCCCTGAATAGTAAAAAAGGCATGCGTCTGGATTAAAATTTAAGGCTGTGAAACAGATTTTTTTTTAAAAAGGCAAAAGGAGACATTGGGAGAGATTGAGAGTGGGAGGAATTGCCTGTCCACAGTGCTAGGCATGAAACACTTGAGAGGGAGTCACTCGAATAAATAAGCTGCAAAACTTTCAACTGAAAAATTAAATTAATGTTGTTGTTCCTTTAAACAACCACAATGAAACATTTATGAAGATTAAGGAAATAGAATTAAGGCTAAAAAGCAGCATGTCTTAAACTGAGAAATTGGAAGGGAGCAGAGATATCAATACATCAGCATTTCCAGAGGCACAGCAGGTAGCTTTAACAGAAGAAGTATTAAAAAACCCTCCTCTTGAGAACAAAACGTTACCACACATACCAGGAGCCAAAGCACACACATCCACCTCATTATGTATGAAGAGTGTGCTCTGAATAAGCCCCATAAACTGACAGCACAGAAGGAATTGAAAAGGTAACAGACCCTATTTATAGAATGGCTTTAATATCATGGAATCATCTCCATGTAATTATCATCTGTTTTCACATAAAAGAGGTGTATTCTTCACTTAAAACATTGGCAGAATTATCATTATTATTTTTCCATATATCTTAAACAAAGAAGCATGTGTGCAGTATCACACAGAAGAAACTGTAAGAGGTAGGGGCTTTCATATTTCTCTATTTCTACCTATTAAAAAGAGTCATAATACCAAAGTCTCTTTAATTTAAAAAAAAATAAAAATTATTTATCCAAAAACAGGTTTGTGGAAATTCACAAACATCAGAAGAAGATATTTCTGACCCTATAGAGGCCTTATGTCCTAGACTATAAGAAAAAATACTTGATAGCTCGATTTAGTTTAACATTTTGTAGGTCACAAGGAGTTGCCCTGCCACCAAAAAGGATTTTTTTCCAAAACCATTCTTCTGACATCTAAAAGCGCTTGCTGCTGTGTTCAGTATTGTGCAAATACAGTTGGCATAGAATATATGAAGAAAAAATTCTAACAAAGGAAGAAAAGAGTATTTGCTCCTTTGCAACTTTCCATTCCAAAGAGCTCTCCCATTCCTTCTTATTTATTGCAGTGCAAACATAAATGTATTTTCTTTAGCAATTAATTGCATAATCACCTACTAAAACTTGGAGGTTTAGTTTGCTCATTTAGTGTATTTTTTTCCTAATCAATTTTTCCATTTTGAAATAGGAAAGAAAAAAATGTTCATGGATGAATTTTTCTATTAACATCTGCCTCTACATTCAGAGCAGAGCAAAGGACCTGCTCTGGAGCTCATGTATTAGGAAAGGATGCCTGTTTGCCCTGAGTAAGGCAGCAGAATTTAACACCACATGGACTCCTTGTTCTAGCAGGCTGGCTTTTCTGTTCCACCTGCTTGGGTGGCTGTTTCTGCCAGCCACACTGAACACATGCAGCTGTACTGTGCCTGAGCCTTCTCCAGACAGCACTGCCTGCTTCCCAGCAGGCACAGGAGAAAATTCTGAGACGTGAATAAACTGCTACCAGGTAAGGTTGTTCTACCAGGTGAAGTGATTTATGAGTGACCACTTAATAAACTTTGGCCCTTGCTATTTCTGCCTTCTTCCTCTTCATACATACAAAGCACTGCAGGACATACCAACTTTTTCTGTTCCTTTTATGGAACTAAAATTATAGAGCATCTTAAAAAACATCCCAAGACAAAAATTTGGTTTAGGATTAAAATTAGAAATAATATTTTGAATTGCTTAATCAACCATTACACTTAATGAACATACTATTCTTTTTACATTTTAACTTGTATAAGAGAATAAAATCTAATAAAATTTTAATATCAAGCATGGTAATGGAATTTTTTAACCATACTTACGGAAAAAACAGCAGCCAGAGTCTCAACAGCACCAGTACTTAGTGTAACATAAGGGATTGTTTCATGGTTGATCCCAGATTCACTAAAGATGTTGTTTGTGTAGTACCAGATCTGTATCAGAGAGAATAAAATGAGTTATTAATCATTATATGTTGAACTACAATATATTGATATTCAGTTCAACCTACTTGAGGCCAAACTTGTTAAAACTGACCAAGGGCCGCACGGGACAACAAATGAAGGGAAGGTGCAAATTCCAGGTGGATGAGGCACAACGTTGCTGCAGTTCCACTTGCAGACTCAGACAGAATTACAAACAGCTTTAACTCAATTTAGCTTGATTCACTTTAGGATTAAATCAAAGAAACTCACTTTAAGCTTAAACAAGAGGATAAATATAGGTTTTTTGTGGCTTAACAAGCAGGTTTGTGTAGCTTTATAGAATACTTCAATAGCATGTAACAACAGAGGAGAGAACAGGAAAGAGATGTTGAGAGGCACTGACGAAGCTGCTCGTTTTTGGACAGAAGGCATGAGGTGTATTTCTGCTTTAACCTTACTGGAGTGTGGACATCTGCAGTCAAGCCATCCTCCTAATCTCTCTTTATTGTCCAAAGAAAGAAAAGGTACTTTTATGATTAGAGTTGCTTGGGGAAAAGTAAAACGCTGTTTTTAGGATTAAATTAATCATAGGCTAGAAGTAGCTGTTGCTAATGGACAGAAACAAAGGTTGTATAGCTTAGAGGAAGTCAATCATGTTTGGTCAGTAAAACCATATCCAGCAGTGACAATATCCAGACAGAGAATAATTAGTGGCAACATTCTAAAATAGCAAGTCTGGTAAGCATCAGAGTCCCGTTCTCATCAGCTGCTTTCGAAAACCATATAATATTCATGTTTGACCCACGGTGACAGGAAAGAACTAGCCAAAGATTTTGGCTGCCAAAGGGAGCAAGAAGGGGAGACAAAAAGACTATTTAGTAGAGAAAATGAAAAATGGTTGAAACAACTGATTATCAAAAGAAAATAATGTTTTAAACCACAGGTAATTTATTTGTGACAATAAAACTCAAAGCCCTAGATAATGATGGCACTAAACATTAAAGTAGCAGTGATATTTTTTCCTGTATGCTCTCCATGGTACAAGCCCTAACAGCGCAAGGGCTGCTAAATAAAGGGCTTTTCTGATGGATGGAATTTTTATGATTGCATGGGGAAAACCCTGCTGCTTGCCAGCATATTATGAACATGCTACATCTGTTTGTTAAGAAAGTAACCCACCCGCACGGTAAAAAAAAAAAAAAAAACCCAAAAAAAAACCCCCCTCAATTCCCAACTAGCCCTTCAGCAAAGCTGCTTGTCCCAGGTCAAAGAAGAAAATCCAACTCTTTTACACAAATCCCAAGTAAAATGACACACCGAGGAGTAAAAAGTCACCTTGTCACAGATAAAGAGAAACTGACTGAAGACTTATGCCTACTGCTGGCACATCAGCTTTCACCAGAAGAGATGTAGTGACAAGAAATGATAGCAACAAACTTCCCTACATGGAGTAATCTGCCTTCATGTAGCACATGTTGGTGTTAATGGTGCACTGCCCTGCTGACACACAGCACAGCAAACAAAACCAAAGATCAGCTCCCAGTTGCCTCTGAAATGTTTATGCCCACCGATAATCTTTTGGGAACCCAGTACTCTGTCAATGTATTCACTTCCCATATACCTACACAGCATATAAGAAGAACAAAGTAGGACAAAAACTGTGATAAAAATAATTTTCTTCTTCATATTACAAGTTACAAGATTGATTTAGTGCAGTAAAGTTAGATAAATGTAATCTAGGCATTTGATCCTTGATATCAGTTTTGTATAGCAGCTACATCTTCTCAAAATGACAGAGATATTGCTTGTGTGCACAACTTAGAAGAAAGAGGCCAAAGAGCCACTAAAGCAGTTAACTCATGAATGAAATTTGTCAAAATGCAACAACAAGAATACAAGGTGTTTTGCAAGTGGTTTCACAGAAGATCATGACTGACCACTGATGGTAAGATTAAAAAACTGGGAGAGCAAAAATAGGATGAAATTCACAGACTGATTACTCTCTGTAGCAACACAAAAATAAATTAGGATAAAAATTAATAAAACGTACATTTTTCAAAACAAAAAAGTGAATGTTTTTCAGCCTGTATATCATTAAAGAGAGAAAAAACATTGGCAAATTTACTAGGCATACTTACTAGGCTAATGATCACTTTTCTAATTTCACTAAAGATATTTTTCTAACATGCTTTTTGTTAGCTAGTGATTTTGTCAGCTAAGAAAATTAGCTAATGATTACACTAAAGATTTTTGAATGAAAGAAAATGGTGGAAAATGGTGCAGAAGGCTCAAAACTAAATGGGCAACAGCAGAGACAAGGACTGTGTGGCACACTGCATACTCACCCCTTCCTACACTACCTGGCGTTCTCCACCAGCTGTGAAGCACACACCACGACAGACCCTTTGCATATTGAAAACATGCATTGCTCCACAGATCCATTCCCAGCATAATTTCTTTGCACCCGAAATACAGCCTTAAAGACAGACCTTACAGAAGCCTAGGCATCCCACTTTGGAAATGACTCCCTTATACCAATATGTCTTACAGTGTATTCCTTGATATAAAAAAATATAAACTTCACCAGTGAAAACTTCACCATAGTTTTGTGACTTCTTTAGAACTAAGATAAAATTGTGGAAGATAAATAAATTTATTATGGCTTATATGTATTAGACAAATGTTAACAAAGTAAAAGAGACTAATAGAAAATCATCTATTTTCATCAATTTTGGTCAGACTGTCTAGTATTTTGTTATAATTGAAAACATTAACATGATCAGAGCTTCACCATGATTTCTGTTCCATGTGGAAACAAGCAAATGCACTGTTTTTAAGCAAAATAAATTTTCATGTGAAGTAAAATCCTTAAAAAGAAGCAAGTGTTCTCAGATACCAGCAGGACGATTACAGAAATCTGCCAGCTGGCAATTTCCCTGGAGAACGACCTGAGATTCTCACCTGAAGGAATCCCAACTTTCCCATATGCCCTGTCAAGATGGTAGTTGTGGAAAAGACCAGACTGACTAACAGGGCACGACAGACAAAGCAAATGAGTTAGAAGGAGGTTCCCTGGCAGTTTAACCTGGCTGATGCTGGATCACACCCAGCAGGTTGGTTCAGATGCACTCAGACAAACCAAGAACCAGGTTCACCAGTACCTGTCACACCTCGACACCTCTCATCTTGGAGCTTCAGGTGACTTGAGCAGCACCAGCCAGGAAAGCCAAGCAAAAGAGACAAGTTTTCAAAGCCTGGTCTCTTAACCAAGTGGTCCAGCTATTTCTCTTGACCTCTCTTTTAATTTTCTTGGTTTAATTATTAACTATTACTAACAACTGTTTACATAACGCATTTTAGAACACAATTTTTGTGTGAATAATTTTTTTTTCATGTGTGTTGACATTGCATGGGAGGAGAAACAAAGGAATAATAAAAAAGGAAGGCTTAAAACAGCCAACTCAACACACAGGTTTCCTGACAGAGACAGTTTTTCTGAGGCATATTTTCAGAAAGTGGCCATCCAATGACACTTTTAAGTAACTCTGGCATCCATTTTGGACTGGACATGTCTGACTATCCCCCCACACCCTCACTCAAGCCGTGAGAGTGTGGCTTTGTTTTGCCACAGAGTACTGGACAATTCGAATCAACTATTATGTGTCCTCAAAGTCACAAAACTCTTCAATTTCCCCTGAAAATTCAGCTGTGACCTTTTTTTTTAGGCAATGTGCTCCATTATTTGAACAGTCTGTTTATTACTATAAGTGTCATTTTATTTCTCTTATGTGTTGATAAACCTTAAAAATCTTAAAAAGACTGGATGACAAGATAATTCTGTACTTTTTTTTCCTCAAAAATATATCCACAATGAGGAATAAAATAACCTGTCATTAGCACTGAAATCCTACCATTAGAAGAAAACACCACCTATATAAACGTTATTTTAGTTTACCCCACAAGAAGAAAAAACTCTTCTGATTCCCTCCCTAGTAGTTCGTAAAAAGCTTTTAGATACCAGAGTTCCAATTGCATTAATCTTTTAAATGATCTTGGACAAATTACTTTCTAATTGGAGTTTTAAAGCTATAGAGATACCTGAGATAAGCCTGAGCTAGCGTTCATAGATACAAAAGCACATAGACTCATCAGCCCTGGGGGGAAAATCTAGCTGGACTGTGCTGCAGAGCCAAAGTGACACTTCCTTGCAGCAGTGAGAATATTGCTTTTCGTATATATAAGCCAGTAATGCCTTTGAACTATGACAAAAAGCCCTTTCCCTTTCAGGTGCTTCATGAGAATATTTGTTTTGTGCTGCATAAAGCATCTAAGCCAGATGTCACAAGCTGCAGCAAGGATAGTTCTGGCTGGCTGCAAAGAAAACACTTTTCACAGTGTAAGTGGTGTAAACACCTGGCAGAGGTCGCCCAGGAAGGTTATGGACTCTCCACCCTTGAATATGTTTAAAAGTCAACTGCACAAAGCCCTCAGTAGCCTGAGCCAACCCTGAAGCCATTCCTGCTCTGAGCAAGGGCTTGGACCAGGTGGAGGGATCTTCCAACCTAAAGTGTCCTGTGACCCTCTCACAACTGAGGCAATAGGCTCAGACTGATGGAAAAGGGGGCTTCTGATATCCATTAGTGTCAGACACAATAATGGTCAATCTGAATTTGACTGTTTTATGTCTTTTTCCCCTTTTCTTCACTTTCCAAGACAGGAATATTGAAGCAATAACAAAATCAAACATGAAGTGTGACCTCCTGAAATCACTTACAGAAACATTTGCTGACTTCCGTAAGTACAGAACAGAATCAATCCAAGCTGAAATGTCTACTGAAAAAACTGAATAAGCATGGAGCATATCCAGAAACAAAGAACCTGAGTATCAGAAGTGAAAGCTGCATGACCTTTCTCTGCTGATCTCTTCTACCTCTTCATGTATTCCTTCCGAGTTAACACAAATGGCTTCCCTCACAATTTTTTTTATTTAAGAAACCCCAAACAATACAGATCTCTGTGGCTCTTCCCACATGCTGCTCTCACAAAGTCATTACCAGTAAGAAACAACCAAAAAAGGAAAGGTTGAGTATAGCCCAAGCCCTGTAATAAAGGAAAGGAGCACCCCAGGAGGTGCCGTGGCCTGAGGAAGGACACTTACAGCATTCAGCCCACAGAGCTGGTAGCAGCCCATGGTGATGACCACGGTCACGATCTGCCATCGCACAGCGCGGGTTCTCAGGAGCTGAAGAATCGACACCAGCTTGGTGTTTCTTTGGACTCGAGACTCTGCCAAAACTTCTTCTATTTCATGAGACACGTCGTCTTTCCCAAGGAATCTCTGAAATGCTGCAAAGAGAGGACATGTGCTTTAGGCCAGACACTTGGCACTGTGTGCATTTATAACTGTCTTGCTTCTTTAAAACGGAAATGTTTGACACAAACAGGAGGCATGCAAGGGCTACAACTTTATTATTCTTCTGCCAACAATGTCATTCTGCTCTGGGTGTAATCTGATGCATCCCTGCTACTGGGCTCAGAAACTGCAACAAAAATATAAATTATTTGTCTCCCTACAAGATCTCTCTTATATTATTTCATATATAATATAGCCTAAGGTCCAGTGCAGAGTGAAAACCCTGTGTAACTTGAAAATATTTATTACCAAAGCAGCTCTGAACATTATTTGAGTTGGCTACTTTTGCAGCCTAACAATATAACTGACTTCATTGCTGGAGATAGATTGGATAGAGAAGTAGTAAGATGTAAAAATGTATATAAGTCTGGTAAACCAAGAAAAGACATCTGAAAGGAATGGCTATTGCTCTTCATATTACCTCTTGTTTTTAATAGCATATAAACAAGAATTCACCTTGTCAAGGTAATTAGAAATAATTACCCAGAGCGGTTCAAGACTTTATATCTGTCAGTGCTGGAGACATGGGAACAAATTTACATGGCCAATGTAAGCAAGCAACCATCCAACCTCATGTTCCCAGAAAGACACCATTTAGTATTGCACATTGAGAGCTTACTGAAATATCCTTCCACTGTGAATAATACAGGCTTTCCATCTCACACCTCCTCCAAGACACAGATACCTCCTACTGATGCGTCCCCACCAACCTTGTTTTACAGATACTGTCTACACAGGTGATACTTTTGTCTCAATCTAATGAACATGCCCCAGGGGTTAGCATTTTCAGAGATGTTTAAAATGCTCATCATCTCAGAATGACTGCAGAGAAACAATGACATTACCCCTGCAACAAGACTTTGCGACCCAGTAGGATGCTAGCACTCAAAATGATCTTTTACACAGCAGGTCACTTAAAATTGTTATTTTTATTAAATGAATAAGTTCATTTAGTTCACCTAAGAGCCAAATCAATTTTTCTTATCCACAGCTTTGCATAACACTGCCTATAAATAAATGTCCACATGTTTCAGTATGTTTACACGCCTTTGGATCATACAGAGAGCTTGGATGGTCAAAAAAACTGGAGGTACTGACTAGTCATGGTTGATACATCCAGACTCTATTTAGATTTTGAAGTTACAAAACTTTATCTTTACCCAGGAAGTGAAAAGGCCAATTAGTGGCATTTCAATGTTGTGAGGGATAGGTCACACAAATGAACTGGTGGCCTCCCCAGAGCATCCCTCTCTGTCACTTTGGTGAATGCACAAGGCTGCACACTCTGCCTGGCTCCCAGTCTGGCAGTGCAGGGAACTAACTTGAGCTCTGGGCCAAGATTTTCTGAGGCACTTAGCACTTCTAATGCATTTTAATGGGCCCCACATGATTCTGCTTAATAAGAAGGATGCTTTTTTTAAGGGATGAACCACCTCGGGGTGTTGAGTCAATTCATAACATTCATGTATTCTGATAACCATACATTATATATAACATTCATATATTCTGATAATTTCTCCTTTGTGAGAGGAAAGGAGAGGTCAGAATCTTTAAATCTCTCAGAAACAGCATAGGATTTATCTTTTCACACAGGCTGTACAATCACAAATGAATTAGCGAATTCAGACCTCAGAAGCCAAACTTTAAGCTGCTTAGTTTTGCCTTTTGCTGTTGTCCATTTTTAAATAAATAACATGCTAAACACTCATTTCAATGAGTATGATGTATTTAAAGACAGTGATAAGAAATGTAAAATTAGAACAATGTGTGCCTATAGTATGTTAAAGTCGATGTCTTGTGCTGCAATTACACTTTCCTCAGTACTATTAGAACATCCATCAAGAAAAATTTAGGTAAAGATGAGAACAACCAGACATATATCACCATAGTCTTCCTTGAAAGGATTCTCTCGGATTTTTAAGCATCTGGTTTATCAGTGTAAATTAGGTCAGTGCACAATTTTCTTTATTTTTCCTGTCCTTAGAATCCTCAGCATTACTTTAGGGCACACAAGTCAAAAATATAGGTGCAGTCAAGTAAAAAGATAGCAACCTGTCTTTTCTGCACAAGGGAGCTTGCTGTATTTCTAGAGCGACCAGGAACTAAAAAACTGCAATTACCAAAATTGCCAAGCACAAGGCAGGAAAAAATAGACACCTGATTTCTTTTTCTTTCCTCCACGGCATTATGTAAAGAGATGTAAATGCCACTAGGCAACTTTGATGGATACTTAAAAGTACCAACAAGTCAAGAAACGCTAAGAAATTACTTTGCTATACATGCATAGTTTTGAATAGACATCACCCAACCTTCTTGGGAAAAACATTTTCCTGCTACTCAGCATGTCTTTAATTTTCTTCCATTACCAGTTTTTCAGTACCACAAGAATCACCATTTTATATATAATTAATGTGGAAATAAATTCTGCATTAGCAAGGAGGTGGGAGAACTCAGAAGTCTTTCAATGTATGATGTTCAATTTATTAATTTTACTTTCTAAACTCTGGCATTACTGGCACTGAGAAGCACAGCAGTCGTTCCTCTCCTCGCTGCAATGACTCATTTCCCTCTGTGACTGGCTGCTTCTCGCTATAGGGAAGCCTTATTTTCATGTAACATTTAAAACCATCTAAGGAGTTGCAGTTCTAGAAACTTTTAAGACTTCCCAGATTCCTATTTAATTCCCTTGGATCAGAAGGTTATAGAAGCCCAGCCTTCAAAAGTTGGGGTACTGCCTTTATAAATAGGAAAAGAACTGGATGGTCCCGGTCAAGAGGAAAGAAGCCAAGAAACCCTTCCATTTACACCACCAGTTTTTATTCATCTCAGCTAAGTGAAGGTGAACCTCTGAAAGAGGCTCAAAGGTCTGAAAAAAAATCAGTTGTTACCATCTTTAAAACCAATCAGGCCTTTAAATTAGCTGAATATGACACTGGAGAACTCAACTACATGGGGAGTTACTAATTCTTTTTCCACTGTAGTACTTCCAGGACCATGCAAAGAGAGCAGTTGTTATTGACAGAATTAGCATGTGAACTTTGAGAAGAAATTTTAAAGGATCAAAATGCTTTTGTGTGGTTTCCAGAATAAAGCCAGCACCAGGCAAGAGGGGGCAGAAAAAGAGAGAAGTGGTCACAGAGAAGTGGTTGGGCTTATCCTTTAAAAGAAACAACCAAAAAATAAAAAAAAGTTGCAGGAGTATAATTGTCATCTGTTTTCCATAGACACATTCACTTCCCTGATGATTAATTATATTAAATCCAGTGTCACACTGTCACACACATCTTTGTCTAAGTTCTGCTTAAACAGCATCTTCTTTGGCCACTGTTGAAGACAGTAGAAATTTCCCTGTAATAACTCCATGTCAACACAAAAATAATTTACAAAATAAACAAATAGTTATTTTCATATAAACTAATTTTACTAAAGTACCGAATATCCAGAAGAATAATCCAGGTGTATCTTGTTAGAAGAGATTTAAATATAATAATGCTATTTAAATCTAGCAAAATCTTGGTTATCTACTAGCATGCAGCGTAGCAAAATTTAAGAAAAAGTCTCAGTAAATATAACTGCAAGCAAATGACTTTAGGCTTTTCCCATGTGTCACCTCCCTCTTCTTCTAAGTAAAGAACACACAGATCTTTTTTGAGTTTTTATCCAGTTAAGGATTACATCTTTACCTGTTTGTATGCCTGGTTTCACAGACCATCAATAGGCCTGTTCAGGTTCACCTGAAACTAACCAAGATGTACAGGTAAAACAAAACATAGGCATGCCACCCTAAAATAACACAAGAACTGGTAAATAGAGTTGTATTAAAGGTCCAATTAACCTAACATCCTTTGTAAAAGACAGGAGGTTTAAGAAAAGTTTAAAAACAAATCAGACACACCACAATCACTCCAGCTTTTGGCAGGCAAACATCTGAGATGAAGCCTTTACCATAAGCCAGAAAGCATAGTAGTCACTCTTCCTTTCCCATAAGAATAGTTTATAATGCTTACAGACATACAAAACCCACAGGGAAACAAAAATAAATCATAAACATCCTTGTTGTCAGTCATAACAACTTTGTTTTAATCACTGGATTTGCAGTAACTTGTTCCTGCTGTAACTTTGGGTTTAATACCTCTCCTTGTCCATGTGGGCCCCCTGAAGGGCTTTGTAAAAAATTTGCTACCTGCTTTTTTAAATCAGGAGTGGCCTTGCTCTTTTGTCACGTGAAAAGGTATCAACTCTAATCCATCTTTCAAAAATTTAAATCTGTGCTTCTCATCATACCTTTTGTAATGCTTCTTTCATAACCATGGGACTTTTAATGTATGACTGAACATACTAGATGAACAGCTTCTGTATGTCACCAACAGATGTTGCTGTGACATTTTATCCAAGTTTTTTGACCCTTAAGACATAACAATATTCTTTTTCTCTGGCAAGCTGGGATACCAGCTGAATTCCATTATTGATTTACATGACCTGCTACTGTAGCTGCATAGAAAATGCAAGGTTCCTCCTTGTACCAGTGCACTTCAAAAAAGACACCTCAACTCTCCAACTTTTATAACCAATGTTGTTAGTCATAACAAATGTTCCATTTTATCACTATTACTGATTTTATTTATATTACATCATCGTGATAATCACAGATCAGAGGTGCACTTGGCATGCAACTAGTAGACAGCTAACGTAAAATCCGTCTTACTGTCCTAGAACTTGGACAGTAAACTGATGTAATTATAGCAGCAGATTTTTTTTTTCTTCCTGTTCCTACCCCTGTCACTCTTCATTCCCACAATCTCCTTCCAAATTCCTTCTCTTCAACCACTTAAATACCCGTATCTCCTCTGCTGTCTGGCCATGGTTATGAAGGATCACACCAGTTAAATGCTAGGCATTTTCTTCCCTTCTATTCTTATCAAATGAGAAGAATATTATTTATAGGACCTGGGAGAAGAGCTGGGATGGTTCTGCCCTTTCTTCATTACCAGACTTTGTTTCTTGGGCAAAGCAGATTTACAGATTATGCTGTTGTTCCAGTGGACTGTTCTCTTCCCACAACACATGGATCAGTTCTCCCACATTCAGTAGTGAGACAGGAATACAAGAGATAGTTCGGTTCCTTTGGGTCTCAGAGAGTTAGATATAGGTCAGTCAACTCCAGGAAGATGAGCCGAGCTCATCTCTCAGCGCTGCTTTTGGCAGCAGACAGCAGCAAGTCAGACACGGTGTCTGTATGTCTGATCTGGCAGACATCGGCTCAGCCGCCCACTGTGCACTGCCTGCACTGCTGGAAAGGGGAAAACAGGGGATGGGGTAAAACCCTGCTAATGGGGCACAGGAGACCTCACTCATCTGAGGCATCACTGCCCCTGTGCCCCAAAGAATAGCTTCTCTCATGGTGGTGTGGTTTAGGCTTGCACATGATGCCTCTCTACTCTAACCCTCTACCCTCATTCCTTCATTTTTTCCTTGTTTACACAACACATTTTGGTCCTTCCCCTTCTCTCAGTCTCTTATTTTCCCCTTATTTGCCAGAAAAGAGATTGAAACTGCTTGTATTTTGGTAATTATGGCCTGGTTATCTCCTGAGACAGAGAAGTAAAGAAGGGCACAAAAGCAGGGGCAAAACTTTGTGGAAACTCAATGACTGACATTATCTCACTGGACCTTATTGCTCTAAAACAATTAGGAAGATTAACGTTGTCAGCTCCATTTTAGGAACTTTAACATACATGCACACTCTAGAGTATTTCATAAAGACTAACGTAGTCATCCGCTTTAAATACAGCAGACCTTTTGCAAGTAATAGTTTTATATTTCTCTGACAAGGTATAATCCACAGTGAAATATATGTTTGCATGAATAGCCTTGAGCCATTAAAGGAAAGAAAAGGGATTTAGTCACTAGAAAGAGTTGCAAATTTCCAATACTAATATGCAGATTTAAGCTAAGAGGAAAATAATTCAAAAGCATTACAGTAGTCATCATTAAAATGAAGAATTCTGCTTTGTCATTATATGACTTACAAGCAGAAGGGCATTTTAATAAATCACAACTCCTCCAGTCTCCTTAATACTTAGACTTTTCCTCCCCCATTTCTGCTGATAATGGGAATATCCAGATAATTTGTCTGGATTGTTGATTCACCCTCCTATTTTGTGAATTCCACTGTAGACTACGCTCAAAATGAGTTACACTGTGTACTACAATATATCTCAGAATTGAGTATTTTCTTTTAGAATTAATAAAATCCAAAAGCATATATTGACAAGCAGTTACTTTGAAAAGCTTTTTCTATCAGTTATCTCTTTTTTCTCAGAGTATCTGAATTTATAGTCCTTAAGGTGGCTCATGAAAGCCATCTTCTTGTAATCAGCAAGCCAACTGCTAAAGCTCATTTCCCCTGGAAACTGCTCTCCTGATGCCTTCTACTCCAAAACCTACCTCCAATGCCTCTGGATTAGATTTCAAATTATTTTCAGAACATGTATGCTGAAAACATCCCCAGCTGCAGTTGGCACATTACCAGCAACAGTAAATGGTGTGAATTTAAAGGCAAGTGGCATTATTTTACTGTCATGTTTTATAGCTTTTAAACTCTACCTATGAGAGGTCCAGTTTCACTGTCAGTGCTGAGGTTTCCAGGTACTGTAGCAGGATTTTCAATAGTTCCTCATAGCAAGTGTGACATTACGCAATAGCATTGCAGATGCAGACTCTTTGCCAGCCATAGCTCTGGAAATATATCTACAATTTTGCCAGGCAGAAAGGAGCCAGTTTAAACTTGGCACCCAAAGGCATTTCTTCCCTGCCCAGCCATGGTGCTGCAGAAGTTTCCACCCAACAGCCAACCTGAGCTGGGTCCTGCATCCCTGCTGGGTGCTCTGACCACAGCGGGCAGGGCAGCCCTTTCCTTCAAGGTCCTTGGAAAAGCTGTTCTCTGCTGCCTCAAAACTCTGCTGACTCTCTGAAGCTAAAGAACCCTCCCTAAAGCCTTGTTGCTTTTGAGCTCTTTTTAAGCATTGAACTGTATCTTTAAATGTCTGAGGCTCCAAAATTTATAGAATTCTTCACTCAACACCAAGCTGAGACAACATGGGAGTCTCTTCAGTAGTGTGCTATTTCTTTTTCAGAGGGCTCTTCAGAAAATAAAAGGCCAGTTTTTAGTTTCATAATAAAAGAAACAGGATAGAGATGCATTAATTCCAAGCTAAAAGATTATTAGATTTATATTTCAGGTGTTGATACACACTTTACAAGTAATTTTGCAAGCAGCTAGATCATGACTGAAAATGTTAATAGTTGTATTCAAACAAAGTTTGTAAGAATAGTTTGTAAAGCAGTTATGTTTGGTATTTTGGTATTATAATCAAACTCCTCCTTTGTACACTCCTGGATTTAATGCAGCCTTATAATAAACTAAACCAAATTTTCAACATTCTCTCAGCCGTGTTGAGACCATAGTAAGTTTACTGGGATGGAGAATACAGAAACTGTGATCACACAAACAAATATATAGAAATATATTTATACCTAGAACCTAAAGTAAGAACAAAATATTCTGTGTCTGTGAAGCTGAAGCAATATGGAAGCACTGGAAATTTTTAGTTAAACAGATGTATGGGGTTTTTATTAGATCTACAAAGGTTATTGAGTTACAGAAGCACAGGGTCAAACACTGGGGAAAAAAAGCAGCAACAGAATCGGTGTTTTTATTAGTCAAAGTGCTAAGGCTGTAGATAAGGGAGAGTCATGATGACTGAAACCACCTTTCACTTCCAAATGAACCCTGCATAGAGTGGCTGGCACACAACAGCAGGATGATTTGTTTAGGTCTGCATCACCACGTGTAATTCTACATAACTTACCTTGCTGGAGAATTTAATTTATAAAATCTTCACAGCTACAGTTATATTTACACATACATAGACAAACAAAAATGTGAGAAAACTTATTGCCAAGATAATCTCTCCTACTGGAATATTCTGCTTTTAGTATGGTATCAGAATCAGGCATTTCCAGCCTGAATCCCTACAATAAACACCCTTTATTGCAAGAAAGTAACATATACCTTTTTCTGCCTTCCTTGTGTTATGCTTTTCAAGTAGGAGGTACCGAGGACTTTCGGGAAGAAAAGGCAGAATCACAGCTTGTATCAATGATGGAACAATGATTGCTCCAAATAAGAAAGGCCACCGAGATTCCTGCAAATGGATGCAAACAGAGTCAGTAACACTCTCCCACAGTAACACTTGGAAGAAAAATAGCTTTGATGGGAAACACTGTAATTCTTCATCATTCAAAGTATTGTATCCATCACCAGAGCGATGTGCTCCTCCTGACCTTAGTAAGTGGTTTGAAGACTTTCCCCTAAGATCGCCTTATTCAAGGGCCAAGACCCCAAACTATTTTCTGTTGACAGTTTTTATTTTACATTCTTCCACTTCAGAAAGGCCTAAAGCACCATGTGCTGCATGGTACGGGATATAAACCATGCCCCAAACATGAAATGGGGCCCAAGATAACTGAATAACTCCCAGAAATAATGTGTGGGGTATCTCCTAACCAAACTTTTCACTTGCCCTTTTAGGTGAGAGGGGTGTTTCTGAAAAATTCTCCTGGGATGGGAAAACAACTTGAGAAAGTGTTCTTGCAAATAATTTAAAGCTTGAGGTAATCAGTCATCCTAAGAGCCTGCATTACCATGAAGGCTTCAAAACCCTATTTCTTCGTTCCTTTTTTCTTTTTTTTTTCAAAAACTTTATATGGAAAACTTTATATAATGTAGGTGTATCAAAAGCAGTTAATACTGTTTATAGACAAATAAGCCTGAATCTTATTTTAAAAACAAGAAAACTAAGGTTAAGACTAAAACCAGTCAATAATCACATAATCAAAGTGGGAATGGTTTGTAAAGAATAACTTAGGAAAACCAGCAGTATAACGTGTCACCTTCATTCCGTATCTGCCTGGAATAATTTCCTGTAATATAAACCTCTTTGCTATGAACCATATAAAAAAATTTATAGGGTGGTAGAATTTTTGACAATACTTCCAGATAAAAATCTTACTTGATCAGCACAGCATATTTTCTGTCATTTTTTTTCCACAATTTCAAGGCCATTTCTTAAAGGAAAAAAGAGTATCATTTGTATACTGTTATTATCAGCATTCTGCCCACCTATGGAGACTTCCATGCAATGAGCTTATACTCCTTTTAAAGTGTCCTATAGTGTATGGTTTATCAGTTGGTCACATTTATCTCAAATAACTCTTCTTGAAAGTGTTATTTTGAACAAGTTATGTACAAGACTCTGAACTTACCCTTCAAAATAAATAGCAAGCCCTGCTACTATAATGAAAAGCCCTTTATTTTTGCCACATGAGACACTGAGTTTCCTTTATTTCCTCTATTAAAGATTTCTGTTTTACTTTTTGTCCTGCTAACTTCTAAAACCTTGAGTTAAACACTCATAAATATGCTCCCACTTGCCATTTTGGCATGAATTGGTCAGTAAGTCACTGAAGCCAGTGGAATCTTCTCCACCCATTTCAAAAGACTTAGTCTCTATTCAGTGTTACGAAGTGTGTGTTCTACTTGCTTTTGTCTTAATTTACATTATACAATTTTAACTCCTTCATCCCACTACAGAAAAGAAATAGTAGGACTAATATAAGTTTAAAGGATTCATTAAAATTGCTGGAAATCAGGCTGAACTAGACCCTATAAAGAGAACTAATAGAAGCAGGGAAAAGGAGGGTTTCATAACCTCTTTCAGAAGGAATACAAAAGGACATACGCTGGGACAGTGCTCAGAAGCAGTAATAAGCTAAAGGCAAAAGACAGTGTAGGTGACTTAGAAGATATTTCAAACACTTTGCCTTGATTGTCAGCAGTAAGGAGAAGCACACAGGCACTGCTGGGAGAAATGAAAACAACTACATCCCTTTTTATTTTAGGAAAAACTTAAAAGAGCATTAAATATTTTAATTACAGAGGACCTGATTTCATCACCTGCTCAGAACTGGTACAAATAACATGTCACGATGGTAAAATTTTAATTTTAAACTGTCACATTATGTATATTTGCTTAGGCTGGAGCCTGAAAAACCTGGCTTTGATGTATTTACAAAAGACAGTTAAATAGTAGAGCAAGTTTGACAACCACAGACTCATTCAAAGGTTGATGTAATAAAGTGCAAAGCTGCAGAGACAGAAGATTGGGTGAAGGGAGGGGGATAAAGCATGGCATGGATTTATCAGCTGTGAATGAGACAAGATTAAGGTGCACTGGAATACAGTAAAGAAAATGTTGCCATGTCAGAAAATCATCAGCTAAAATGCACCATCAAAAGGTGGAAAAGAAAGTGACATGGGGAAATGTCAACAGGCACTGCTGACAGCTGAGCTATCCATATCAAACTCAATAATGTATTTAAGCGCCAGTTAAGTTTTACATTTCCAGCAATTAGAAAGGTTTTGATAAAATATGAAGACACTCTGAACGCAGAACAGGTTAACAATATACACACAGATAAATTTTAAAGGGAGAACTGAATTGTTGACAGGGTCATGCAACAGAGGTGGAAAGAAGTGCTGAAGTGCCCTGGACATGGGCATTCATTTTTTGAAAGTGCTATTGGGGCCAATGAAATATCCCAGTATGAGATGGATAACAGGACCAAAAAGACTGAGTAAGGAAATAAGCAACTGTGTCAGGCTTCACTGTCTCTGTTTCTCTCTAAGTAAATTGCACAGAAAGAGAAAAACATTGAATGGTTTGGGTTGGAAGGGATCTCAAAGATCACCTTGTTCCAATCCCCTGCCATGGGCAGGTTCACCTTCCACTATCCCAGGCTGCTCAGAGCCCCATCCACCCTGGCCTTGAACACTTCCAGGGCTGGGGCATACGGATACTGAAAACGCTTCAGCAGAGAATTTCTTCAGCTCTCTGTAGCATTTTTTGAGAGCTCTGTCTTTCCCATGCAAACTATTTTAATCAATGTTATGGTTTCATAAACTTCTTGCACCCTGCAGGATGTTTGCCTGATTGTTATGGTTTTGACTAGAAAAATATTTAGAAATAGGTATCTTAGAATTTGACCAATTCCCTCAAGGGATAGATGGCCAAAGGGCCAATTATCTTATGCCACTTAACACAGTTTTTGCAAACTAATATATAAAAACCCTTGGAAATTATTAAACTTGCTTCCTTCCTTTCATCTCTGATCCTTGGATTCTGCGTGTTTCTTCTTTCGCCGTTCTGACTCAACAGCGACAGGGGCACCCACAGCTTCTCTGGGCAGTCTGGTCCAGTGTCTCACCACTCTCATAGTGAAGAATTTCTTCCTAACATCTATTCTAAACCTCTCCTCTTTCAGTTTAATAAATAGATTTTATTTATGTATATATTTTAAAAGAATAATCTGGACATAGATCCCACTCCCCATTCCCAATCAGTATCAACAATTACTGCACAGTCAGGATCCTTGTTTGCTCTCTCCCCAGGGTTTGGGTTTCTGTGCTGTAGAGATCCCCACGTCCCATTGAGCATCCTGACCCCAGCTGCCCCCAGGCAAGCTTCCCACATCCTGTCTCCTGTCCGTTCTAGAGCCACAGGGAAACACCCACACCCCAAACACCTTCTCCTGGGCTCCGCCTGGACATGGGGTAGCACAGGACACTGCCCAGAGGATCCCAGCCCTGCTCTGCTTCCCTGTGTAACCACCATGCTGCCTCACAGAACTGTCAAGGGCTTTGCTACCTCTGCTGCTTGAAATGTGCAGGAGATGGTATCAAAATAAATACTCATTCCCCTTTTTTTAACATTCAGTGCACAGGGTGAACTGTGATCCCTCAGTGAGCAGGTCTATTTACTAGTCACTACTAAATAGTCACCATTTAAGTATTCTTTCTGGAATTAATTCCTTGGGGATGGGGTTGTGATGAGTTTACCACAGTGTTGAACAACTTATAAACAGAAATGACCTTTTTGTATAGCATGCTCATGTAAAATGACATATTTTACCCATTTTGTATGTGGGGAACAAAGAGACAAAAGCCTCTGACATCCAATGCAAGATACTCAAAAATATCCAGGAAACAGCGATTAGGTAGTCTCTCTTCTTTTTCATGTTTCTATAAGAAGCAGGAACACTTCTAAAATTTTAGTTTGGCGAAATATAATCACACACACAGACAGACAGAAAGAATTACATCTAGTCTAGTTTTTAGATGCCCTGAAGCACCTTGCCTCACTCTCCTGCTGCAGCTACAGAAGGATGCAGGTCTCTGTGACATTCTGTGTCACATCTGCCAGTTCCACAGGGACATCTAAGGTACCGCAGGGCATCAAGATGGTACTATATGCTTATATTCAAGCAATTGAATTTTGTCCTTTCTTGTAGAGACTTGGCACAAAAAATGCATATTAGAAATATTCCATTTGCCACACAAAAAAATTATATCCCTGCTCAGAACAGACTGGGTAAACTTATTTAGGCATGCAAAGCTGAGAATACTGCATAAATTCAGCATTTCTCTGTTAATCTGCTACCATGCCACATAAAACACTCCTAAAAGTAAAGGACAACCACGCTGGCCTGGGGCCAAGGACTGAAAAAGCACTGAGATGGAACTAATTTCTTAGCATCAGAACTGTCTTTTCTTCCTTTAGTCAAGGGTATGGCACAGTGGTGGTGATCATGAGGCAGCTGAGAAAAGAGAACTTCTACATCCCAGGCTTCAGAGCAGCTACTCAGGTAAGATGCAGAACAACTGCCTTCCTCTTGTCTTCCTTATATCACTCCAAACACTGCTCTACAACCTCCTCTGGCTGCAGAGAATGCTAATCTCAGAGTTATATCCCTGCTGGACATAATTTTCTCTTTGCATGACCATTTCTAACCCACTTCGTCAAAATGTGTTTCAATAACAGAGTTAAAAATTGCTTATCTTCCTGTTTAAAACAGAGGCAACACAGATAATATGCATATTTCATCTCTTTTCTGCACCCAGATGTGTATTTTTAGAGGTCACTAGGACAGGTATAGCTCTGACAAGAAGATTACTCAAGTATCAGGATTGTCCCAGGTAATCAACAGTAGAGAAAGCCACCAGACTTGAAGTGTACAAGTCTGATGTAATTCACAGAATTCAGCAGGAGATTTTTGTAACTGAGTAAATGGCCTTTGGATCAGAACTTAAAACAGCCTTGAAAGCGTCTGTTGTCTGAGTCCCATGGTTTTCTCTTCACTAAATGGCATGTTAGATCATGTACTCATCGACAGGGAGAATTAAAGTATCTGTTACAAGTTCCCCAGATGGTTTTTTGCCCAACTTTTTATTGGAGTAACAACTAGCTTTTTACTAAACACTTATATGGCATAATTTGTCTTCATTGCTTATTCATCTCCAAGAGAAGTAAAAATTTCAGAGAAAAGCAATGGGAAATGGCGAGCTTTCACATGGGATTATTATCAGCAGTCAGCATATATACTTGAGCTTCTTTAGGAAGAAATATTAGAGCTATGCTGGAGCTTGGCAAAATTTCTGACAGAACTTCCTTTCAGTAATGTGTTTAGACTCAGGTTAACTTCCATAAATAACAAAATATAAAATAGTAAATTAAAATAATTGAGGAGGATGAGATCCAGTTTTTCAAACATGAGTACATATTATCATTCTGATACCCTTGGGTACCTCAGATGTCCCTGTGGGACTGGCAGATGCAACACATAGAACTCCAGAGACCTGGATTATTTTGGGACTGCAGAAGGAGATGAAGAAAAGTGCTCCAGGGTATCTAGAAATTGCATCAGATGCAAATAATTTTTATGTGATTATATTTTGCCAAACTGAAGTTACAAAATTTAGATGAAGGTATATCAAGGTTAAGAGAAAAATAAGAGTAAAAATACCCAAAGCATATTTGTTGTTTTAAAAAAAACCTGAAATGGTTGAATATTTAATCTTAATATTTTTTTAATGACAACAAATCTGGTTTAGACATTTTAATTTGACATTTACTTCCAGTTTAAAAAAATCCCTCAAAATACTAATTAAGAATATACCTCCCTATTTTTTTTCCCTTTTGCCAGCAGTTTCAAAAGCAAAGACACTCAAGTCTAGAAAACACACCCTCCTACTCAATATGATGACTGCATGCTATCTTACAATGCTTGACCAACTTGCCACAGCATTAATAGCTAATTTGTAAAGGACA
Organism: Edolisoma coerulescens; assembly: GCA_013397115.1. Classification (NCBI taxonomy): domain Eukaryota; kingdom Metazoa; phylum Chordata; class Aves; order Passeriformes; family Campephagidae; genus Edolisoma; species Edolisoma coerulescens. Next base: position 3,848,046 of record VWZW01003059.1, on the reverse strand, counting down.
AATTTACATATTAGGCCATGAATTTGCAATAATAGGTGGTTTTACAATGTATAATGGAAAGTAAAACTGAAACGTTAATCATCCAGAACCTTCAAAAAGGTTTAAGTGGTGCTTTTCTCCCCAGCGTGTGAAACATACTTGGAGGGAAGTCACAGGTCAAATTGTTTTAGATTTATTGCTTAATAACAGATCTGTAAATATTATCAAATACTCAAGCGCTAAGGAAACAGGGAAATCTGAAATGTTCACTTGCTTGTAAACATCTGAAGCAGAGTGAACATACACAGGATGAGTTTTATAGACAGATGCTGCTTGTTATTAGGTCAGCTACAATAAGTGAAAAACTCACCTTTTTAAGTCTGATAAAGTAGCAGAAAGTCATACTTTAAATGTTAGTAAAAACAAATGCTCTAAGTTTAGTTACATGTGTTAACTATGTTTCAGTGGATAAGGAGAAAACTTTCTGACAAATTGTAAGCAACTTCTATCAGCTTCCACAGTGTTTTGATGTCTTTTTTTCCTTCACATCTTTTGAAGGACATCTTTCCAGGAAAGCTTGTCTACTGCTTTTCCAAATGACCTAATTAAGCAAAGAAGAGCTACACAGAAATCTTCTCAAGAGTCACTGTCTATGAGTAGCAGTCCTCGCTGATGATAAACTGTCCTCCCAACATCAGATGCTCTGCCATTAAGTCTTTTGTTCACTGCTGAGTCTAAATTACATATCTGTGTCCGTAGTGATCTTGCTTCTATAACCACACTTCCACTTCCAGACAATTCCTCTCCTGTAGGATGTTCTCCTTCCCAAATGCAAAACTGCAACATTTCAATATTACATATGGCCAATCAGCCATGTGTTGTTAAAACACACAAATTGAAGCCTCACAGCACAACTTTAATGGACTGAAACTCATTTGCAAATATGAAGACACACTGCTGTTTTCCCATGCATTACTTAATGAGTTCTGTACAGAAAGGGGATGAATAAATACTGTTGTGTCTGTCTCAGGGAACCAATAAAAAGCTGATTTATAGTCTCCAGTAAATACATAATCTCAGCTGATCCACAATAGATACAAACAAAATACCTCACTTAATGTCTCTATTAGAAATATATCGACACACATCACGTTCCCCCAGCAGGGCTGGTATAACAGACTAGACCTCCTCCCATGGGTGCTATTGAACTACGAATATGCAACAACCCAGAGGGTCCTGGCAGCATTTCTGTACTTTTATCTGCACCACCAAGGCTGTGCCTGGAGCCTGCACAGCATCTTCCCTTGGCTGGATCAACCAACTCTTGGGTGAGGTGACCTTCAAGTCCCTGATCAGCAACTCACAGCTTATATTGAAGTGCCTCTGTCTTGATAAAAGACTTGGAAGTTGCTTTAGCAGCAAGAAACTTTGTGCCTTATGTGTTACTGTGAAAAGAGGATGGAAATGTCTCATTGCTAGAAAAGAAAAGAACTGAAAATATTTGAGAAAGGATTGCCATCTTCAAAGTCACTGCCTCAAGTAATTCTTAATTGGTGTGTCTGGTAGCAGTTTGCAGGAAGTGCAGACAGATATCAAACACCTGCTGAAATTAGTGACTGCCTGAATAAGCACTGAAACATTTTTGCTTGCTTCTTTCTTTCTTTCTTTCTTTCTTTCTTTCTTTCTTTCTTTCTTTCTTTCTTTCTTTCTTTCTTTCTTTCTTTCTTTCTTTCTTTCTTTCTAAGGGTGTTTCTCTGAATTATTCTTAGCAATATCATCCCCTTAAGAATTTGAACAGCCACTTACAAGCACACGTGTCTCCTGTATTCTTAGCAGAAGTTTTAAAACACTCTTCAGGGAAGGCTTTAGCTTTTCATTCAGACTTTTGTGTTTTACTACAAGAATATAAAGCAGTTTTCTTCTGTGTTTTTAAGAAATACTGTACAAGCTCAGCACTCCAGTGAATTGGGAGGGACCAGGGTAACTTGGAGTCACCTTTTGCAAGCCTGACTCAACAGCAGAATAGTTTCCAGGAGTACGAGACTACCTGCTCAAACTCTTGTTCTAAACTTAGACAAATCCTGATCAAAAACCCCCACAAGTGGGAACCAGAGCTGACGAGACAAATTCCTGCGATATTTTTCCCAAGTCCTACACTAACTTTTGCTCTTAAGAAGTCACTAAGAACTAGCAATTTATATACTAAAATAGACTCCACAAAGCAGCATGTTTCTACAGATACAAACAGCTCCACCACCGTCCAGAGCATTAATGAAGATACTGAACAGCGCTGGGCTCTGGGCTGCACCACTAATTACTGGCTTCCAAACTAGACTTCACTTTGGTTCATTATATTTCTAGAATATAACTAGGCAGAATGAAGATGTTGCGGGGTTTTTTATTCTATACAGCCAGATGTTTGAAATTATCACAAACAGGACACTTTAGGATTTCAAGTGATCCTGGAAAATGCTAAACTAGTGCATGCATTTGTCCTACTCTAATGTAGAACACAAACACCTTTTTATATTCTGTAGACAGCATAAGGCATAAGCTGCTTTAATTTCCAAGATTCTGCATGAAGCTGCAAGAGTTCACCTGACTCTTATTGCCACAAGAGCTCTCTGTTCTATACTCTGAAATTCTCACTTGTATTTCAAAGAATGTCTTTAACTATAGTTGCTATCGTGGCTCAAGGAGAAGATAAACATACAGAACGAAAGAGCTCACAGAAAAACGTAAAGAAACTGGTTGATTCATACTTTGTGTTATCATGCTAATATGTCACATTTGTTTCAAGAGCATCTCCAACAGACCATTTTGCCATTGGTGTCCACCTGCAGGCTGCAGGTCCCTAGAGCAATTCAGAATTGTTTTCTCTACTCATCTATAATTTACTGACATTTTTAAAGGAATCCTTGAGTCTGAGTCAAGAGTCTTAGGAAGAAGGATCTGTTAAAAAAGGAAAAACAAGGGGAAAATCACACTGAAAATGAAGCTTTGACAAGTAAAATCAAAGCTTATTTTCAGAACAGCCTTCAACTGCACAGGCTGTACAACCTATTCCATCACTGTCTGTTTTTGTGCAAGTGAAGGAGTACTTTAGAAGACCTTGGTAAAGTAAAATGAAAAATTCCTATGTAAACTTTCCTAAATACACAGTTATCTATCACACCAAATACATAATTTTTAAGAGGTCTTGTAAAGAAAATCAGAGTTTAACACAGCATCTACAGTTTTTAGTTTTATCACAGCTATTCCTCAGCAAGGTTCACTTGTGTAAAAAACTAACTTGAAAGGGACTCATCACAGAGATGTTTCCTTACTATACATACAGTACAGTGTCATTGGAGTTCATTGGTCCTTTTCCAAATTTAGCTCAATTTGCTGCAGAAATTGATATTGATATTGATATTGATATCAGTAGCAGAATTTCTTTGCTAAAATAATGAACTGTGGCAGGACAGTTTGGCCAGTATCACCATGTGTCACAAACCTATTTCCAGCTAAATCCCTTTTTAAAAACAGGTAGTCGCTAGCCAAATATTCATTAAAGCTGCTAAAAATCCTCAAAAAATTGTACTATAACATCCAATTAATAAAGTTTGTACCTCTAACCACATACACAACAGTTTTGCAACAAATTCCAAATGTTTTTAAAGAAAGATTGAGAAGAGTCTGGAAAAGACAGCATGCCACTTCAAGATAAATTCTGAATCTTCTCTGGTGTACTTTGTTTTGTACCGCTTTGAGTGTTTCCCCAGTATGGGGTTACCCATAAGAGCTGTTTAACCCTGACTTTTCTCCTCAAGAAGCCACTTCCCAAATCTGATCACTGCTGCTCCTTCCTGTACCTTGTATTGCTTGATTACACTCTTTTTAAAACAGAATGACCAAATCTACTTGCAACATTCAAGAGCTGGAGACATCAGGAATTTCACTTTTTTTCAGTTTAGTCTACTTTTTTTTTTTTTTTTTTTTTTTTTCCCCCTGGAAACACTTGCACAGTAATAGGATTTTATTCAGAAAGTGTTGCCCTGGTAAGTCTTAGGCTGCAAGCGCAGCAAAGTTTTTAGGGTAACATACTATCCACTATGAAAGAGTGCAACTGTGTAGTTAGACGAGCTCCTGGCTGCATGACCTAGAAACACTTGAAGTGTGTAAAATAGGCTTGCCAAAGTAAACAAACAAACAAAAATTTCTATTTTCTTGTTGGTGTACCTACGGCAAACAGCTGTTCAGTCAGAGAAGCAGCCAGAGCTGGCCAGCCACTGGGGCCAGCTCCAGGGAAAACAACTGCAGCTTGGCAAAGCCTCACACACCACACACAGGAAAAGGGGATGGAAGCAGAAGCCAGAGGAAAGCATGGCAACAGGCAACTGTTTCAGCTTTACCTATCCTGAATACATATACACACTGTGAAACTTTTTTTCCCTCCCTTTCTCACACTGCTGCACAGATGAAAGAGATAGAGAAGCTCAATGTATATTGAAAACAAGAAGTGACTACTGCAAATGTATTCAGAAACTAAATCCTCTATAATTAAAGGAAAGATTAAAGCCCACCTTCATTAAACAAAATGAAGCAATAGAATAGACAGTCTGATGGTTTATAATGTTTAAAAGATGTTACCACTCCAAGGAAAACCTGTGGAGCAGGACTTTTCATGCAGAAGGAACCAAATGAGTTACAGAGATACCTAAAGTTACATAGAATATGCCAGAATCAGGCCAGACAATATTCCCCCAAGACAGTAAGTGTAAATTTGAGCTCTCAGAGCCGAAGTTGACAGTGCACTGGCCTTTGCTTTGCAGGAGCAATCTGTCAGGAAAAATGGGCTGGGTGATTAAATTGCAGAATCACAGGAACAGAAAGAATGGAAACACCTGAAGGGCAATGTTTGAAGAAGTGACAGGTCTAAGATAGTTTGTCCTTATTATCTGTTTTTTCCTTCAGTCAGATATATGGAAGGCTGCATACGCTATGCAACCAAAAATGGCCTGAATTAAATAACGTGTAGCCAGTAGCAATAATTCAGTGCCCACATTACAGCAGATAACATCATTGCACACCTGTGGGCCTGCACCAAGTTGTCACCTACAGATGCCATGGCTTCCTGAAGAATTAAGGACTCTGTCTTACAGAACACAAGATGCCAGCACGTGAAAAGGAGCACAGAGCTCTCAGCAGCTGGGCTGGGGAGGAGAAGCAGGTCACCAGCACATGATGCATTGTGTTCTGTACTCTGATCACCAGCCCACTTTACCATGGTGGAATTTCCCAAACCTCAGCGGAGACATAGCAGATATGGTTTCTCATAGGTTATGACCTATAAGAATCAGAATCTTGAATAAAAAGCATTGCTGGGATTTGTTAGATGGGAGGGAATTAGGACTGTGGAAAGCAAGTAAGAACATCAAGTAACTGCAGCAGAGGACTGTTGTAAAAACTGCAGATTTTCTCTTTCAAATAATCCCTCTTGATAAGCACTGCATGCTAAAGAAACACATTCCAAAATTAGTACCTTTGGAGACAAATATTATAAAATTCTACATATTCAGAATCAAAAAAATTGCCTGTATTTAGGTGCTACAATCTTTATTAGATTGTAATTTTTTTGTTACATTTGCTTTTTTATACTGTAATTCAAAAATTGGACATATTTTTCTAGTTCATGTCAAAATGGCAGGACACAGAAAAAAAAGTAAATTAACTTCTGCAATACTTCAGACAAACATTTCCAGGAAAAGCAGGAAATATTTAATATAATTCTATTTTTAAAAGTATAATTTCATCTGGGTTAGCTGTACGATCTTGTTCTCCTAGGCTCAAATTTAAACGAAGAATTATTCCAGAGAAAGGCTTACAGGGTGAGAAAGAGATTAAAGAGCTTATGTTACTAGAGGAGTGAAGTTTAACCAGAAACACAAGTGATGGGGGGAGGAGAAAGGAAGCACACTGTAGTAGGTGGTGGAAAAAAGAAAGAAACAGAAAGGTACTAAGGAATAAATAACAGTTGATCAAAAGAATAATGAGAATAAATTGACAGAACTGGCATTAAAAGGTATTAGAAGGAAATGAGAGGATTGTCAATCCTCAGCACTTCCAGTAGAAAGCTTGGGAAAGCTGAAGGAGTAGGAAACAGCCCACCAGCCTTAAGCCAGTAACCCAGCCAGAGCTGACCACTGCCCCTCAGCGCTGCACCTGGGGCTGCCCACATGCCTCCTGCTGCACCTCGACTGACCTTGACAAACAAAAGGTTGCTAAAAAGTAACTTTAGGGCTGCTTAGCCTATTTGATACAAAAAGCAGTAAGGACTTTTGAATTGACTCAAGTAACACTCATTGCTTCAGAGCTATTTTTATCACAATTCCACATTTAAAGGGACACTTTTGCATTTGATAATAGAGGAAATCATCACTTAGGTTGTTAATAAATGCTTGTTAACACTATGCCCCACAGCCAACATAAACACTTTCCTTTTCTGTGGAGAGGCTTCTGCAGAACCACGGAAGGCAACAACCTCGTATAATCCACATAAATGCATCAAGCTCCAATTTAAAATTTAAATTTTCTGCTCAAGCTACTTCAGCCGGGAGTCTGTTCTGAACATCACTCTGATGAATTTCAGCATGCAATTACTCACACATTATTTATAAAAAGTCATTCTTGTAGCCATACTGTCCTTGAGGTTAAGCCACTCTGTTCCTTCTGCAGTTCTCTTTCTTGTGTTAACATGGTGCACTCAGTTCCTCTCCCTTCCCTCTATTTACCTGACCACACAAGCAATGGTGCTGTTACCTCCTCTTACAAGACAAGATCTCAGCCATGCCAACAGCCCTTCTCATGTCCATTCCTGTTTCAAAGAGTCTCTTCCAGCAAGATGCCTAACTCTGTTTTTATTCCTCCTTTCTTCAAATCCATCAATGCTTAGATACTACGCTTAATAACCTCTTAGATATTTGCTCAATTTACAAGTGATAGATACGTGACAGAGCTCAGCAGACAACTTATGAAACCATGAACGAAGACAAGTATTTGTAACTAGTATTATTTACAACAAATTTTGATAAGAAATAAAAAACTACCAACAAAATGAAAACTACCTCCCACTGAAGGAGTTTCAATGAGAACCCCACAAAGCTAGGCACGAAAATCCTGGCTTGACTGAAACCGAGAGAAATTAAAAGAAAAAAGCCCACCCACATGCCCAACTAGAATATTCAAGCTGCCTCAAATAAATTGGCTGGAAATATTGTAATTCACATCAGCCAAAACTTTGCTCCTTTTACATGCTGATGTTACCCATCTTGAAAATAACTAATTCTACAGATAAATCATATTTCTCCTTATGTAAATTAATGTCAGTCTTTAATGGTGTGATATTAATCAACTTCACACTGAAGCAGCTTGTAGAAGCAAAAACATTACCTCCATAATTTGGTAGCTGCAATAATGGGGGTGAAAGCAAGGCAAGAAAAGAAATAAAACCAGCAAGAACGAGCTGAAATCAAGGAATAAGAATTTGCATCTAAGCAATTGAATTGGCCTCTTGACATTTCATACACTCATTTATAAGAGACTAGCTTCCAAGGCAAGAGAAGGCACATCTTTAGAAGCCACACAGTAAAAGCCATTTTAAGTTTTTTCCTAAAATCTGTTGCTTTGGATGAGCAGGAGAGAAATCTATCCTTCAATAAAGGGTGAATTGAATCAAACCATTTGCCTTCAGGAGAGCTCAACATAATAAATGGACAGAACAAGAAAGCTGGTCAGACAAAAATAAAAGAGTCAGGGAGGACGGTATCATGTGTTTACAAAGGAGTTGCATTTGGATGGACAGAGAAGGACAAACTTCTCTCACTTTTCAACTGTTTACTACTTTTTCTGGCTGTCAAAAGGGATTCTGAGTTCAAGTTTCATTGTGAGAGGATTGCTGTAGACATTTCCTCTACACTGCCTTGAAGATTCGTCCCTGAATGGAAAGTATCTGGTTGGATCAGACGACCACTGTGGTTCCTTCCAACCTCACCCGTTGTGTGATTCTGTATCTCCAAGTCCCAGCCTCAACAAAACTCGAGTTCATTTATTCAGAGTAATGATGACATCCAGTGGCCACCAAGTTAATCTCAGCCTAAGACAGCAAGACAGCCTCTTATCTGAATAGATAATCTTTCCATAAAGGTGTGTGCTAACTCTGCTCTTCTATCACTTAGTCTAAAAGCAGGTGTGCATTACAAGGAACACTTAATCACTAAGCAAGAGTCTTCCTATTGAGGTTCTCATACTCTAACCAAGGCTTTTTCTGTTCTATCTCACATTGAAAAATTAGAAATCATTAATATAAAAACTCTTAAGCATTTCCATGGTGCTCAAAGAAACTGGAAATTAGCAAAATAGATGTACATCAAGAAAGGGGGAGAAGGGGACCTGCATATGGACACACACAAGCCACTCAAGCTGTTGAAACTGCTGGCCACATCTACCAAGCTTAGTCTCATGTCCATGCTTTTACAGGAGATGGAGGAGACTACTCTTCAAAGTGCTTCAAAGCAAAAAAAAGGTTCTGATTTCCATCTTTGTAAAGAATCCAGTTAAAGTATGAAAACATGACACATAGAGCACGCCTGTGTTCTTTGACAGAAAAGTTCTGTTAAATACTTACTTGCCCAAATATTTCTGGCAGCCCCAAAACTTGACCAGTGAAAACACCAATGCAAATGAAAATTGCTGTGACCTGTCCCAATGAACCACGGATTTCCTTAGGAGATATTTCACTCAAATACATGGGAAGGGCACTTAAAGAAATGCCTACAAAGGAAGAACAAAACCCATATATTAAGTCAATACATCTTTTCGTTATGCCAGGTATGCAACAAATTTCTATTGAAAGGAGTCTGAGTGGTAATCTGCTCACAAGGGTGGCATAAAAACACACAATGAACAGAATTACATCTATCCACAGATAACATGAATTATTTTCCCTGCATGTCTAATTACTCTCACATCATTTAATAACTATGGGATTGATTATCTGTTACAGATCTACAGTGATGCACGTAGGCTGCTTTTTGGTGTGGAGCACCAAAGGTTACTCAGATATGAGAATCTCCAGGAGAACAGATTTTTTGTTTCAAATTTGCTCATTCCAAAACAAGCAAAATCATGTTAGCTCTGGTGCGGGTAAGGAAAAAAACCCCAGTGCATCAGTCAGACAGAGCAGATATTGTCAGATGAAGTATTTTTACTGTAAACAGTATTAGCAGATGTTCCTCTCACTACAGGCTTACAGCTGCAATGAACTCTTCATGAAAGACATAAAATAAGAGTTGGAACGCTGCTTAAAGCCAGGAAAAAACAAATGCATGACCCTGGTCAGTACAATGACAACGTTTGCACAGCTCCAGAAGTTTGGTTGTTTGGTGGTAATCTGAGATAAAAATTAGCAGAGACCCTTCCTTCTAGCTGTGGGATTATTCTGGTGCTGCAGTGCCTCCATGGTTTACTTTCAGACTGAGAAGACCATATTTCTGGGAGCAATTGATGAGGTACCAAACCTTCCTTAGTCCTGCTGGTATTAGCATGGGATCCAGCAACTTCTAAACACACAGCAACAAGCAGTGTTAATAAACAGACTACACTCTCCTAGCCGAGGGATTTTCATGGCATGGAAACAGACATACTCTACCAGGGCTGGAAGAGGAAAGGTGTGGGAACAATCAGCACTGTTAGCAGCAGTGAGCACCCATTCCAGTGTCTCCTCCAAACATCAGATCCTCCAGCCCTCAGTGTGCCGTTTTGTGCCAGTGGAATCAGGGTGGCCACAGCTAGTCCTTGGAATGTCTCTTTAATGTAAAGCAAGTTCTAACCAGGGAAGAGGAGAAAGTGTGCGGGTGGCACAGGCATTTCAGACACGTGGAGTGTGACCAAAGCTTACCTGCATCAATACCCATGATAATGCGGCCCAGTATGAGCATTTCAAACGACCCCGCCAGCAAGGACAGGGACATCAACAACGCAGCTGCCACTGCAAACACATTATTGAGCAGCAATGTGCATTTCCTAAAAGGCAAAGATGGTTTAGGTAGAAACCAGCATCATGGCAGTTAAATCTATTTATATTAGAAGCACACTAAGCTATTATTATAGATAGATATTACTATAGATATTTCTTAAATATCTATAAATAAGAAGTGCCTAACAAACACTGCCTCTTAGATGTTGTGCAGAGTTCTGAAAACCAGCACTATACCCACACGGATACAGTTTCAAACCTATACCACAGTGTAAAAGAAAACATAACATGGATAACTAAAGAGCTGTACTTCAAAAGCACAATAAGGAGCCGTCCTATGCATCCTAAAAACCCAAGTGCCAGGCCTGAGGCTCTATACATGAATATAAATAAGCACACTCTGGATAGATGTCTGTATGGAGAAACCAAAGAGTAGACCTCAAACAGCAATAAGCTGATATAACTACAGGCACTTTAATGCTACATACAGTTTTTCCCACTTTGAGAACTTCTCAGCTGTGACATTATCTATTGTAATTCATCTTTATATTCTTGATACTAAAAACATGCATTGAGGAAAATTTTTTCCTACTTGTAGAGTTAGAAAAAACATTTGGGCTCATTCAAGTAATAAAAATCAACCCTTTCCTAAAAATGGTTGGAATTAACCAAAATACAGATTTACGTATTTCTTCCCCACTTTTAAAATTATTTCACTGTCTAACAGTTAAATAAAACATTACATTTTTTTTCAAATAAACTAAATACTCTTTATGCAAATTATTACTTAGTTAAAAAATATGAACAAAATCACAAAAATATATTTTAAAATTTCCAAAACATCTAAATTTCTTATTTGCCAACAGCTTAATTCCTTCCAGTTTTCATCTCTCAGAACTTTCTGCTCAAGTTTGAGGGACTCATTAATTCAAAAGAAGAGGAATGAGCAGGAAGGCTGTCTACCCCTTTTCTTTCTAGAGCAGGTGACAAACTGACCCACCAGTTCTCATTCTTTTCAACATGTAATTATCAACTGGAAATCTCACGCCCATTGAATAACTCACCCGACTTCTCACAACAGATGCATACATTTTCAAAATGAAATATTTTAAATACTCATATTTTTAATTATTCCTTCTGCTTTCTAGTGGATTTTGAACACTGAATGAATGACATGGCTTGAAGATTGAAAAATGAGGTACAATTCATACAACATCTATACAACGTGGCTGTCAAGAGTGATGATTGCACTATTTGAGACAGATTTTTCAAATGGATATACACTCTGAGATGGCTGAAGTGATATAAATAATTCCAAAAATGGAAACAAAATGTTCATTCAGGTCAAACAAGTCTTATACATTCATCTGAAGATACTACTTTTTTCTCCCTTAATTTCAATAAAAACTACAAAATACATATTGTTTTTGAGAAAAAGTTGGCCAGCAAACCCTTATACAATGCAGCTGAGATGAGAAAAGCACAGCCTAACTCACCATGATAAAAACAAAGGCTCTGGCAGGCTGAAAAGAAAATGAAAACAAGAAAACATGCTGTTTAGGCTGTTACTGTATAAAGTGGTGTCTGTGGCAAGGTTTTGGAAGTGAAGAGGCTGCAGGGGTGGCTTCTGTGAGGGGATGGAGAGAGGGCATAACCAGGTCAGTGGAGGAGAGGGGGATCCAGACCTGAGCAGGGACACCCTCAGAGGGACTGTGGTCCATGGAGACCCATGCTGGAGCACAGGAGGAGTGAGGAGCAAGGAGCAGCACAGAGAAGTTGCTGCACACTGACCCCGACCCATTCCACCGTCCTTTCTCTCACTGAAGGAACTGAGTGTGACCACTGGCTGTGGTACCAAGAGGAAGGAGAAGAGCCTGTTGTGATGCTCTGCCTTATATGTCCCTAGCAGTGACCTAAACAATCCCTTGAGCATATTGATCTGGGTGCTCAGGATAAACAACAGCAGACCCTCTTCATTAGAAGAGGAGAATTTAAATTATGAAGTGTCAAAGCCACATCTCAATGTGGGAATTATGTTTATGTGGATGAAGGTTCCCTTTCAAAAAATTACTCTACATGTCTCTTGAAGTAAATAGGGCCTAGGAATCCAGTAATTTGGAATTTATGTTTTTACCCTTACAGCAATATGATTCAAAAGTGTTCTTTTAAAGTAATGCATTATTTCTGACTAATGCTTTTAATCCCCCTTAGCTCATTATTCTGTATCAGCGTAAATGGAGCTCAGCTTCATCATACATACAACCCTCCAACCTACACTTGAGCAATTTAACAGCAAAGTGTTTTATTGTTCTGTCAACATTTCACAATGTGCTCCTCAATTACCATAATGATGTGTCGGTCTGGGTTCCTAGACCAGACAAACACACTGCAGTGTGAACAGCAAACTCAGGAACCACTCTGGTGAGCAGCCTTTATTCACACAGCCCCTTCCCATCTCTGCTCCAGCACCCATCCACTGTATCTATAACAGAGCTGTTTCCATGGCTTAATGGAGATAATAAAGAGGGGCAGAGTCTGCAAGTGTAAAGGTCTGCCCTGGAAATCTGACCGGCTCCAATAAAAGTAGTGTATCTACGACAGAGATCAGCCGCCACTCGAACAAACCTGCTCACAAAGCTGTTCTACTCTTCACTGAAAATTCAAGCCTTCTGTGAAGCCCTTTTTTATACTTCACTTTATTTTAATAAAGACTCATCAATATTCTGGGAACTAATCAGTCTGAGTCAGGCAAAGTTTAATATTTCTAACAAGTGTGTTAAAGCCAAATGTATGGTTTGGCAGAAGAAATTGAAAACATAAAAAAAAAATAATGTGACTATGTAAAATGCTTAAGAATTGAAAATCAAGTGCTGAAGTGACAAAATAAATTCATGAAGAATGGGTAACATCTAGGAACACTGACTTGCTGTAAGCATGAAATGGAAGAACCTTAAAATACACTCTTTGAGATGAAAAATGAGATACGGACAAGTTGGGAGAATAACAAATAGACCTAGGAAAGTACAATCCAATGGAAGTATGTCAAAATGTGAAACAGAAAAGTAAGAACACTGGAGGTTCACGTGTTTATTTAAGCTTCCATGATGATGTTCTCCTGTGATTTTACTGACCAAAAAATATCAAATAATATTGAATTTACAATTAAGGGAAGTCTAAATGAGCAGTTATGATGAATGCTACAATGGTGGGGGTTTTTTCATGCCCTTATAAATATAGATAAATTATAAATTACCTTTAAAATTCTCTTTGAAAGACTCTATAACAAATTTGACAGAAATACCTAGGAAGTACCTGCAGAAAAAATGTAAACACACACCAACACAAACATTCCTATAATACTCATATTCTCTGTGGTCAAGACTTGGTCAAATACTGCATGGTACAGAACGTGGATGGCATCCCCTGCTTCTTGGGGAAGACTATACATGAACTTCATCCTAGTCCAGTTCTTCAGACTGTATTTTAAGCTGACACAAGGATGGAAAAGAGTAAATTTTTATTACTGCATGACAACAAATGCTGTTAAGAAGCAAATGAGATACATTGATAACTTTGTTTGTTTACAGTAAAGTACTCAGTAGACTCATGAAACAAGAATATGCCAGTCCTTTGTGGAGTCTTTTCTATTTTATGGTATTTTCCTTTGGCACTCTAGACAAGTCACCCTTCTTGACATCTCAGCCCATTGCCTGTTCAGAGCAAATGGCTTCTGTGGCTCAAATGATGCACAGTAAGTTTTTAGAATTTAAAGATTTTTTTTTTAATAAAAGTAAAACCTTCTAGAGAGGCTAAGTGAGAAACTATTGAAGAAAATGCAACTGTTCCAAAACTCTTACCTTCCGAAGAACTTCACAATTGGGGTAACAATAATGGCACCCACAAGGCCACCAATGGCAAAAATAGAAACAGTTATGGACCAGAGGAGTGTCAGTGTGCCTTCACCCATCGAGAAGCCATATCTTCTCTCCCAAGTTTCATTGTAAAACTTCTTGATATACTGAAAGAAAATACATAATAAAAATATGTGTAAAAAAAAAAATCACATTTTAAGAATACAACTCAGAGAAACAGAATTAAAAACCAGAAAAACCCCAGTAGCTTGCTTGCAGGAATCACCCTTGCTTTTCTGTCTCCCTCCTCCAAAAAATGGGGCCTCATTTACAGATACAACTGCAATAAAGCTAACTGAATCAGTCCAAGCATATATACATTTAACGACAAGGTGGTCACAAACAAGGTGGGGAAAAAGGGTCACCTTGTAGACAAGAATGTCCAGGACCAGATCGCTCTTTAGCCTTTTATGTGCCAAAGTTTACATTCTTCTTCTGCTTTCCTCACATGAGCACAGTTGCAGGTTTTTGAAGAATGCCTTCTGACAACTTCCCTGATGTTTAATTACACCAAGTTCTCCATCTTTTTAGAAGGTAAAGATGTCATAGCTCCAGGACAGCATTTTAGCATAGTCTCTGTATCAGCTGCAGAGACATCACCTATTTACTTTCTATTTAGTCAAGCTTCTTTGTTTTTATACTGCTTCCATTTCAAAACCAAGGAAATGCCACCGTGGTGCCTGATGCTCTGGTGAGGATACAGTACCAGGCAGTTGCAGTAGCTACAGCAGAAGGGCACAACACACTTGGGAAAAGCTCTCAAGCTCTACAGTATCAAAAGTTTAATCTTGGCACTTTTTCCCAGTTCCTTCTCCGATTTCCTTCAGAATGTAACAGCTCCTAAATTATCCTGGGACAGGACTCAGCATTATAAGCCAATCCCTGTTCAAACTAGGAATTTCAAACTTTACCTAAAGTCTGGCCTTGGACACATGAAATACTCGATTTGAGGGCTTTTAGTTTGAATCATCACCTCTCCATGTGCAAAGTAGCTAAGAAAGCTGAGGGTAGAACATACAATTTCCTGTCTTCCATCTATCAAGTTTCTAGTAAACTTCTTGTGCCCTGAATTAAAAGGAGAACAGGGTCATTTCTCCCATCCTGTCTTAAATGTTTCTAAACAGACAGAAAAAAAAACCTTTGAATAAAAAAAGGAATAAGCAAAGTCAATTTGGTGCTTGAATAATTTAGAAGTCTCACAGTAAGATTCCAAATGAATCTGCCATTAGATCAAGTAGTAACATCTTAGTTTTTTAACACCAATACTCAGATTATATTTAGATTCAGACATCTTCTCGTCTATTTGAAATTAATTTCTGATAGTAATGAATACTAAGAGAATACACTTTTAGAACACTATTAACATTACTTGTTAATGATAATGGCTAAAAATAGTATTTAAATTACTCTCCCCTTGTGTTATGACCAATTTTCTCAGCATAGCTTAGTTATTTACAAGGAGACATCAAATTATTGTGAATATGCAAGAAAAGAAAGTATAAACTACAACACTCACTAGTAACAGACAGATGGATGTTCTGACAAGTACCAGCACCTCCCTCTGGATTCCCATTGCCAGTAAATAGGAAGCCAGTAAAACACAGAGGTTTTCAGGAGATGTACATGAAACAAAACAAACCTGATAGAGCAAATCCACTGGATTTGAATCCATTGAATTCTGTGGAAAGGCTCTTTTGGGATTTTGATCAGGTATCTCAGTAACACTAAAGGCATAAACCTGGATACAAAGTTTTAGCCCATATACAAAGACTAAAAAAAATGGTAGCTGACTCATATAATATCTTATTTTCTCAACTGCCTCAGTTCATTATCATAGTAGTGCTAGGGTGAGAAAGATAACAGGAATATAAGGAATATATATAGTTTTTTTATATATATGAATCTAATGGATATATTTTAAACACAAGGGAAATATTTTCCTTGTCTTATCCCATAGTTACAGAGGTCATTCACACACAGTGACAGCTCCTGACCCAGCTGTCACAGCAGGCTGTATGTTTGTGCCATAGGAACTCAGAGCTGCAGTCTCCTGCAGGAAGAGGGCAAGGGCTGCAAAGCAGAAAGTAGCAGGGACTTTGCTGCTCGCACAGAGCACAAAGCACATCATTGTTTCACAGGCATTGCCCACAATCGGTCCATGAAATGAACTGTAGAAATTCAGCTCAGAAAGAGACAGCTTCGACTTGTATTCAATTAAATCTTTTGTCTTCCTGCTGCCAAATGCGCCCATATGTTTTTAATAAATTCTGGTAACTCTTTGAACAAGCCCTTGGAGACTTGTAATTCTGGGTTTCTCAGGGAATCATACCTGTGATGGGCCATGCTCTTTCCCACAGAACTACAGGGAACTGAGTGGGAAGCAATCTTAGCTCTGAACAGAGTATGTGCAGCTTATTTCCCCCTTGGAACAATCAGGAATTTAGACTAACTCTGCCTCACGAGATGACCTGAAGTATAGCTCACCAGTGAGAACCATAGGAGAATTCCCCTGTGGTTTGATGAGCTGACACAATTTGTGTCAAAAAGAAGGAAAATAGACACAAGAATTTGCGACAATGGACACAAGTCTTAAATTAACTTCCCTCTCTCCATCAGCTCAGTCATCCTACTGACATGCTCATTCCAGGATCCTGGAAACATTCTGTGTTTTAGTCAACAGTCATTATCAAGCCTTTTTTCACTACTTCTCAAAGGACCATACAGTCCTTCTCCAAGTTTGGAGGACTTCAGCATCAAGAGGAATTGTACTGAAGCAAACAGGGGCAGAAGATACCCAGCACCCTGCGGGGAGAAGGACATCCGACAATGTTGGCTGTAAGCTGCATGTCACCACAAGTGGTTATTCATCCTACCAACTTTATAAGTGAAACTCAGCTTACAACTTGTAGGAATTACTGCACTCCCAGTATGACCTCTTACAAGGCTGCTGTTATCTACAGCTACAAGATGCTCTGCTTTGGCGTTTCTCAGTCACCTCACATCAGCATTCCCAAAGGGTCACCTAGCAGCAGACTGATTTAGTAACATACAGGAGAAAACAGATGGGGCAAAGGTTCCTCCTTGTGCTGCAAGAAGCACAGCTTTGGTATGGCTCACTGCTCCCCACCGTGGTGATGACCTCAGCCTATGCTCTTCCCTTCAACCTGGCCACTGCAGCTCCAGGGACAGGGACAGGAAAGTGGTCTGTCATAGGCAAATGGATGACACACATTAATCCCAGAGCTGGAGAGAGGGCCAGAGGACAGAGTGGTATTTTATTCTTGAGCTACACAACTTCCTAGTCAGTAGGACTACTCCTTAGTAGTCCTTAGCCCTAGCTAATACATGGCTTAACATGAATAAGAAAGATACAAAATTCTCAATCAAACACTGAAACACCAAGGGAGACTTCATGCATACCTGTAATGGTATGGCCAAAGCCATCCACATAGTGCCCAGTTTCAGCCCAAAAGCCACACTAAAGATTTCAAGCAAAACCAGACAATCCTGGAAGTGTTATTAAGCACAGAACCTGGAATTTAGCATTTGTCACTGGGTTGCATTTTCAAACTGCGCACCCACACTCTGATCACCACTGTAATCCGCCCCATGGTTCAACGAGAACTGTCTGAGTGTCACCAAGGAGCACATCCTATCATCCTCTCTTTCACTTACTCCTGCAGAAAGTGACAGGAGAGCTCTGACTACCAGGACAGTCCATTTTTAAAATGGTACTTAAAAGTTTAGGAATCAGCTCATTCTCACTGCTCTGTTGACAGCCACAAGGCAGTGCAGGAAGGATTTTTACCATCAGGACCATCAATACCATTGCACTCAGAGTTACAGCTTCTTGCTGCTTTTTTCCAAGCCATGTATATCCTCTGATGACTGCAAGGTGAAGTGATGCCTGGACGTGTGATGTTAGAATTAACATCCAATTTATCCGACCTTGAATTTTCAGTATATAAAACACCAGGAACTTGAAGAAAACTCCCAGAAGTTATGAAGCAAGCAATTAAAAATTTCTATAGGCTGAGTCTCTTCCTAGTCCTTTGGGTCAACAGTTTATCACGTAAAATGCACATATGAAACATAAATTTAAAGAAATAAACTTCTTTCATTATTTGCATAAATATTGCATCTATCTTTAACCTGCTTAGGTGGAAATCTAGCCAAGAAAATTTTAATAGGAGATTTTCATAAAAGAAGGAGCTTAGCTTTGCAAAGGAACTATTCTGAAATGGAATTTCCACAGTTAATTCCAAATATTTACTAGCTACTTTTCAAAATAGTATTGCTTGCAACTCCACTGAATTGCTTACTGCTTGTACTTGACTGAATTTAGTGTCTCTAGACAGCCAGTGTAAAAACAAAATGTTCATGTTTCCATTTGTAGTAACTGATATTTTAATGAAATCCCCAGAAAGGTTGTGTACTGATTTCACAGTGCTCTATTCATCAAATCTATCCCACATGTTGCAGCCAATAGATGGTCAACCCAGAAGTTTAGAATTCAGAACCAAACAAGGCATCACAACAAAACACAGAAGAAGAGGCCCATTATTTAGGAGGAAACCAGAGGCATTAGTTATAAAATCACTACTGCGGGAATGAAATGTTGTGCAGTCCTCTGGAACTGAATGACATGAACGGAAGTTGCTGAACATGTGCATGCAGCTACTGAATACTCACCAGTCAGATATTAAAAATACTTTATTACGTAATGATGTGCAAGAAGATTTAGGATTAACCTGGGCCTGGGAGAATGAGAAGAAAACCACGTGCACACATTCACCTCAACAGCAGCGTTTAGCTCTCTGACAGCTACTGAATTTATGTGAAAACCTCATGGGGAGCAGAAAGAAGGTTATGGGCAAAGGAAAGTTACTATATGAGATTTAATCTCCTTCTGCCATGTAATCAGGAGGACTATAAAGGCAGGATGCTGAGGAGCACAATAGTTGGACAAGGCTGCCCTCTGCTGATATTACCTTCCACTTCAGTCAGTCACTTACCCCCGCGGGAGCGTTCACCACCGACAGATTGTAACCATAAAGAAAAGACGACCCAAAAGCACCAGTTAAAGAGGTTACAATAAGACTCCCAGACCAATTCTGAAAAACAAAGAAAAGATGCAGCCATTGTTAGTACACTCAAAATTAATGTACCTCGGGTTTTAAACACTCCTTAGCTACCTTGCATAGCTTCTGCAGGCAGATGTCCTTGCTGCAGAATAACAGCCTGAAACACTTCCCCTTGCTCAATCTGAGAAACATTAAATTTGAAGTGACAGCATCTCAGTTAACATCTACGGAGGCACAAGTGAACATCTGAACTTCTTTCAACCTCACAGAGTTCTGCTGCAAGCATTCTACCAGCCCCCACAACAAAAAGTAGAATGCTGGGGAAGCATAATCTCAGCAAAGGAAATTGTTGACAGTCATTAACATAGTGAAGTAAGGTATAGCACATATGTGATAAAACAGGTCTGTGGGTAGATCTGACTTAGATGAAAACTCATGAGATGGTTAAGAAGGATTAATGAAATTGTGACCAAAAAAATTAAAATGATTCCTACAAACTAGGTTTTGTAACCCGAATGCAAGTTTCCAACAGTAACTTGTTGCCACACACTCTCCAGTGGAGACGCTTTTGCCCTTTTTCCCACTGACACACCTGTACCTCTCACTCCTCAGGTCTCCTCCCCTCATCCTCCTCATACTCTTTTTTAGCCCACCTCAGCAAGCAATTTCTTCTTCCACATTAGCTGTTGAATGAAAGATAGAACTGCTTTGATTTGAGAGATTTTGCATTTCAGGGTCCTTCCCCAGTATTACTTCCTGCCACTCAGTTCTCCGGCTGGATTACAGACAGTGGCAGAAGAGAACACTGCCAGCCATTCCCAAGAGACATTGAAGTTAGTGTTTTGGTGTCTGGTCAGTTGCAAATGTCATTTTGTAGATGACAAAAGACAACTCTGAATATTTTAAAATCGATGTCTTCTTGATGTGTTTTCAATTTAAAAAGACAACTGTGATAAGAATTTAGAATTTCAAGCACAGCTCACTGCCATTTATGCCCAGCCTCTTCACTCACTGAAGCCTCAATCCTTTCAAAAGGAGAAAGACCTGCTTAAGCAGGCCTAAGGAACTCAGCTTCAGTTATATCACTCACCACACCACAACAGGTTAATGAGTCAATACATTCTGTCAGCTGCACAAAGTTGTGAGTTCTTTTCAGAAAATGAAGCTCTGGAGCACAGAGGAGGTTTGTGTAGCTGGCACATGGCATAGCAGCAGCGACAGTGGACTGGAATGAGCTCCACCAGCCTTGCAGGCACAGCAGGGCAGGTGAACACACCGTGGCTATTGGCATGTGCCACAGCTCCTGTGCCACACTGTTGGCACAGGCTCGCTGTGAGCCGTGGAGATGGGATGAGACACCCAGGTGCCAGGGTGGGGAGCACAGTGTACAACCCTGCACATGTGGGGCCTGCCACGCTCGTAGCTGCCAATTCTGAGCATTCAAAATGCACCCTGTAGGATGGCTGAGTGTTTTTAACTTCTTCCACATGATGTGGGAACCTTTTAAGAGATTACACAGTTCATTAACCAGCCTGGTTTTGGTCAAGTCAGGAGGAAGTGAGCAGGGGGCGAAAAGCCTTGTGTAAGAAATGTATCCCGTTGAGATCATTACATAAGCCAAATACAATTTATTATTATTAGCCAGCTTCTTAAAATCAGCCTGCCACACACACACAGTTTGCACCATTACTTTGTTAGCAAAATGTAGAAACTTGAAATAAGGCTTTATTTAACTTCTGATGATAACACCTCATATTAGGTGCTTATAATTTCTCTGCTATGCACAAGCATTCCTGCACTTAGAAGAAATTGCTACTACTCTGAATGGATGCTGGGAGGAATATTCCTGGTGGTCTACTAGGCTGCTCCCAAAGGGTTCACAAACAATAAGCGTGAGTTCTCTAGTGTTATGCAGTAATCTTGATGCAATATTTCTAAAGGGCTCTAACAACATGAGGCCCATCAGAAAAATTCTGCAAGCAAAATTATTTGGAACATATAGCCTAATCATTATTAAAAACATCAATGAATGCATAAACCTTTCAGCGCAGGCAAATTATATGTACATGAGGCTAAGTGGAAGACAATGCAGGGCAAATCACAGAAGTGCTGAGAAAACCTCACACTGTAATAGCTGGGTTTAGAAACTTATTCAATACTATGAAGCTTTTAAGTATATAGGCTGCTGCAGAAAACCTCAGGCTCACTCAGTTCAGAGGTTTTGGAACTTGGAACACAAACTTCAACTTCTCCGTGACCTGTCTCCTCATCCACTATTTTAAATATTTGCTCAGGCTTCAGCAACACCAGATAAAGACAAAAGCACAATGAAGCAAGAATGTGAAATAAAAAAATCAAACTGTTGCTCAAAAAAAAATTAACCCTGTGGCAACATTCATAAAAGGAAAGGAAAGAGAAACACAACGCACAATGTCTTTTACAATGGCCAGGAAACAAGAAGGCAACCACGCCTCCTTCACAGGTGTTCCCTGGCTTCAGGGCCGTGCGAGTGCTCATGCGTCGCCGCTGTTAGCCCAAGAGCAGGAACGTGTGACTGTCACCACAGCAATAACTGTTCAGTCAGGAAAGCTGCATGTCAGTTCACAGCAAAGACCTGCAGATACCCGAGGACTGATTACTTGTCAAAGCCCACATTTTTGGTCTGATCACAGATCCCAGGGCACTGTGGTCTGCGATGCTTTTCTCAACTCCAGTCCTTGCTCAATGTGCAGTGTAATATTTGTGCTGGCTATCATGGGTCTCAAATTGTCTCTTTTTTTTTTTTTTTATTTAATGCATGACAGTTTGCATTTCAGTTTGCACTTCAGTTTTCAAAACACAGTTTAGAGTATTGTACTTTGGTTAGTTATAGTCCCCTCCTCAGACTAAAATTAAACACAATTGTTAGTGGCAAATATTGCACGCATGCATAAGGAAGTTTAATCTTTTTTAATAGATATTGCTAAGACTTTCTATTGATACAGGAAAGGTGGACTCTGGAGCACCTTGCTGGGGATACCCTTAATGGGACCCAGGTCCCGCGCAAGCCGGGCGCTCCCGGCAGGTGCCCGCGGACCCGGCGCCCTCCGGTTGCTCTGCCCTCGGGGCTGCGGGAGATGACGGGAAACCTCCGTCCCTCTCTGCCCGGCTCTGCCCTTCTCCTGAGAGCTTGCCAATACGGGTGGTCCTGGGGAGCAGCGAGGAAGCAGCAGCAGCGCCCTCGCCTTGCTCTGCCCCCGCCGGCCGGCGCTTCCCCCGCGGCGGCGGCTGCGCTCCCCGGCCGGGCACACACCGGCCCCGCGCTGCCCCCCGCCCATCCTCCGGGTCCCGGCCCGGCGGCTGCGGTATTTTTAGCTCTGCCCACCACCGGCCTCCCCTGCACCGGCACCGACAACTTTCCGAGCGGGGAAGGGCTGTGCAACCTGAGCTCCGCCTGGCCCTCGGGAGAGCCGCGCGTTGTTACTCCGGCTCCCGCAGCCTCCGCGCACCAGCCCCGGGTCCCTCCCTCCCCACCACACCAGAGAGGATCGGAATCACCCGCTCTCCCGTT
>VWZW01003059.1:3755461-3825376 GCA_013397115.1 Edolisoma coerulescens | reverse complement strand
GCGGGAGGACGCGGCTCCCGGGAGGGGACAGAGCCGGTGCCCGGCTGCGGGCAGGGCTCGGGGGGTGGGGGAACACGAGCTCACTTCTGTGCGTGCTCGCACATATCTTAGGCGAATGTGCCCGCCCGCCGCCGTGCCTGGGGCTGCCCGACAGGCCCCGTCCCTCCGCAGGGGTTCACCACCAGCGCAGGTAGGGCAGGGGAACGTCAGGACTCGGTGTCCATCGCGACCCTCCCGCCGAGTGGCATTGGGGCTGGGGGACCACGGCTTGCAGGGGGCCCCTGCCGCGGTCCCGACTGGAGACCTGGGCAGCCTTTCTGTGAGCAAGACTCTAGACTAAGGTGGGGAAGTCTTCTCCCGTGTTGCCGAGGCTGGAAAGTGCAGGTACCACAGGACTTGTAGCCAATTAAGATGTTAAGGATGTTTCCACAGCCTTAGGAGGTTTAGATCTGACATGCCACACTACTGCTGTGTAAAGGAAGGGGATTAGACATGCCACCCGGGGAAGATAAAACCTTCCAGCTATTATGTTTGAAGGTACCTACTTGCAAACATGGAATTATGAACTGCTAAGAGTTAAATGACACCTTCTAGTTGGCAATGATGAGTATTAAGTGCATCTGGGAATTGTTCCCAGGTGACTGTAGCTAATATTGGTGTAAACCTGAGCTTTTTTCGCTTCTGATGTTACATACCTCAGAACTAGTTTAGAGCTCTCAAAGACATAGTAAGTAATGCCACTGAGCAATGCAGGCTGGAAAGCAGTTTATGATGCAGCAACTTTGAAGTGTTGTTGGCATAGACCAAGATGATCAGGGTTTGAACAGAAAGCCAGATGCTACTCATTAATGTGTAAAGTTATTGTACATGTTGATAGATGATCTGGACAACATTTATAATCTGAATGGTCATAAGCAGTAAAAGAGTCAGGTTAGGAGAACCAAGCCCCTGGAATATATAGAGTGTATTTGAGATGAATCAGACACCTGTGTTTTGTTTTGTTTCATGTTAAATAGCAGTGCAAGTAGTTCAGTTCATACTCAAATACAAATAACATGGCTACATGTGATTAATATGTACATAATTCCTCACCTTAACACACTCACGACTTTTGACCCTTTACAATCACTGTTGGTAACTTACAGGAACTAAACACATGCTACTCAAAAAAAAAAAAAAAAAAGGTAAGTATTCATATAGGTTCCAAATCATTATTTTCTGCCTCCAGTCCCCAAATTGAAAACACATAACTTGACAGGAGATTTGATGAATTCACTCACCACTTTCTTCTTCACTGCATTATTTTCTTTCATTGTGCCATTGCTTTGCTGTTTGTTCTCCATTCTGTTACCTTTTATAGTAATAGCTGAGGAAGAGAAGAGGGAAAATTGTGCTACTGTTCAGGAGGGGAAAAAGATACAGGCTCTTTAGTAGACACTATTGTGCTGTCACTATCAGAGCAGGAACATCAGACCCACTGCAACTACAAAAGAAGTTTAGTCAGTCAGGTGGAACTACATTACTATGGCTGGGTTCCAGCCATTTGCAGCATTTGGATTAATTGTTGCTATGATTCTAATGATTATTAGACCTTGTACTAGCTAGGTCATTGCACATTTGCAAAGGAGGAGTCCATTTATTTACTGTTCTGTCAAGCAAATTCTTGCCTGTACATCACCATATGTACTTTGATAATGTTAAAGGACATTTTAATCTTAATTTATTAAGAAACAAAACTGGCTTCTGGTGTTTCAGAGAGGAACTGATATTTGCATGGTGCTTCATTGTATGATTTTGGGCAGTCTGCCAGTTTGTTCAGTTAATTTGGAACATGGATTACTGTGTTCTTCTGCTTCAACATCTTGAGATGACAGCACATTAGCACATTTCAAGATTTTTGCTTATGTGGCCATTATGGTAATGATAGATCCAGTCCTGAATAAAAGTTGTCTTCCAGACAAGAGTATACAAGACAGTGAGCTATGAGACATGGGGGGTAGCAGGCAGTTTGGTGAAACAGCACACTGGAGTGTTGAGGCCGTCACACTTACAAGAGGTTTTTAAGATGAAATCACATTTATGAGACATTGGCAGTACTGGGGCCATTCTATCAGATAAGATTCCAACTGATTTCAGTTCCAAGAAATCAGTCTGAGCTTTTAAGTGAGAGAAACTAGAGATGTGACAGCATCCTATAAGCACTAAAGCCAGAGAAGTTGCCTTCTTCCCTCTCTACTTACCAGCACAGTAAATACTAACAACCTGCAAACAACAACCTTTTCCTCTGCTTCAAAAGGCCTTAGTCAATTCCTGCTAAATAATTCTTAAAAAACGGCTTTCATGGAAATGTATTTCATTTTATAGGAGAGAGGCTTATTCTCATCAAACAGTTCTCCTGTCCCATCCACATTTAACAAGTATATGAAAAATAATGTCATGACCTGTTCACTGATGCTCCCACATCCCATATAGATTTCATATATGGATAATGTAGATAATTAAATTAATGAAGGTTCTGACAGAGCACAAACAAAGCATCATCAAACTGGAATTTAAGAGCTGACGAGATAAAGGGTATATGGGTCATACCACTGAAACAGAAACAACACAGTCAGAAACAATCTACTAAGCATCTAAGGAGACATAACCTCACAGCTAAGCCACTAGCAGGGATAACTTGTGTCTGCCTTCCCTCACTGCACTTATTTTTATGTGGCTGAATTTTTTTCAGAACATCTTTAAAATATTTTAAGATATGTCTCTTGTGTCTGGAAAATTTAATTGCTAGCAATGCACCATCTGCAGAAGTGTGAAGGCTGAGCCATCCTTCCTATAGTTCAGGTAACCCTCTTTTACTTTTTTAACATATCGACTTTACTGTAGCAAAAGTAATGTAACCATATCCAGAACAGACGTTCTAGTCAATGCAAAAAATAAGAAATCTGGACTGGGGGTGGAGAAGAAGTCACTGAAATCCTGCATGGATTTTTCAGTGTTATTTTTGCATCTTATTGACTTGTGTGCAGGGAAGAGGGACATGATTACAGCAAGCAGAAACCCGATCTTCAGATTGCAGTGTTGGACAAAATCTAAGGAAGTGATGATCCACTTAGGGGAATGAAAGGCTCACATTTGCTCTGATGCTGTTGTTTACCTTTCATTGAAAGATTTTAACAGATAGTGTGGAGAAGTGCATTCCATCCCTCTGAAGTTCCTATTGCTAGTACAAAGTAAAGTTACTCAAGCTGTCGATCCAAAGACATTAATTCGTTATTTTGTTCTTTGTCACCACAGATTAGATTTTCCTGCTCCATAGCTTGGACAGTTAGTCAGGAGGCAATTCACAATCAGGAAAGGCTCATTTATGTCGGGCCAGGGTGCAACTTCCATTTCAGCTACAGTTTGCTTATCTACTTATCCAACAGCTTATTTATCAATGTACTGGTTGAGTTCATTGGTAGGACATGCAATCCAGCCGAGTCCTATGAGTTGTTAGCCTTGGCAAGGAAGGCTCAGCAGCTCACAGGAAAGGAACATTATGACTGGCGCAGCAAACTGACTTGGGAGAGGTATGAATAAACCTACCGTAATCCAGGTTTAGTTCTGAACTTCAATTGAACATTCAACTTTCATTTACTGACTGCAAGTCAGGAAAAAGAAAAGCTGTTGGAAAGCTGTCATGTTCAGAAAAAGCAAATATGCAAAGGAAGCAGTTCAGATGAACTAACATTTTAAACAGCCATATTTGCTAAGTTAGATGATGAAATCACCAAGGAGATGACCACCTCAGAAAAGCTGAGTTAAAGGACACAGATGTTAAAAAAAACCCCAACAATACCAAGCCAGACCAAGAAGTGTATAAAACCTGGACTAGATAAATTATTTTTGTCCAGTCTGAGCATAAGATTCAGTGGCCAGTGAGGGCCCATTTGCCATCTTCATCAGATGAGCATGGACATAGACCAAGGCCCTGGTTATTCCACCCAAAGCACAACACAAACAAGCTTCAGGCAATTTATCTGTGATATAAAAGATTCTCCTGTCACAAATGCCTTGTGATGGGCATGCACAGCTTCCCTATCTGTCTCCCAAGAACAAAATTATACCACCTCCATAGATGAATAATGTCTATGTCAACATTGCACTACTATGGACAGGGAAAATGTGGAAGAGTAGCCTCCAGCTGACAAAATCCACTTGTAATTATAAACTAGTGCAACTTCTCAGGGATGGAAAGGACTTTTTATCCCACAGGGCATGCCTCTTTCAACTGTAGCACTGAATAGTTTGCTTTCTTTTAAAAGTAAGAAAAAGAAGCACCAAGAGAGACAACATTGCAGTAAGGTGTGAATGGCAAAGCTTTGGAAAACACATTGGTGTAAAAATAACCCAAACAGACTCAGTAAGTCTTATTGTCCATGATAGACTGACATCTAATAATTTTTGCCTTTGAGAAGAAAAATTGCCCAACTTAATTACTTTGATTTGCTAGGCTTTGTACTGGAAATAAGTCCATGTTTCAAAAGATTTTTTTTTTTTAGTTTTTGATTCAGCACTAAAACTCTGGTAAAAGAGCATGGAAGAGAAAAGTTTTGCATCTCACTCCTATGCCATAACTTGTGTGCCGCTATCTGTTTTCTACTCAACTATAGCAGAAGTTTTCTATGGCTGAGTGCTTGTCCCTTTCAAAGATGGAGCTGTCCTTGCAGCCCCAATATTAAAATACAATTGATGGAATCAGGTAGGGTATTACTCTAATTTGACACAGAGCATTCCTATGGTACTGAACTATTTAGAAAAAGTTATTCTCAAATACTGTAGACACCCCAGCTTCCAGAAATACCTGTGTCATAAGTAATTACTTAACATAGTGGTAAAAAACATATATGCCTATTTTTTTCCTGTATCTGTAGTATCCATCCTAAAGTCCCTTTACAAAATGATGAATTATTTTATCTGCATTTCAATATTTCATACAAGTCACAATTTGATCTCTTATACTGAGAAGTGGAGAAATTGAGTTTCTATCTCAAAGTGTTCTGTTGTGAGTTGTTGCTGGGTTTTGGTGGATTTTCTTCTATAAATTCTGGTGAAAATTAAAGCTATTTGCCATAGAAATGTGTTACACTAGGAGAGGAAGATAGATTTCAGAGTTAATGACTACTTACATAGAAGCTGAGTACTTGGCTAGCACAGGAAATTATTTGTGTATAAATTTCACAGCATTGGTTTATACCAAGATAAATCTATTCTTCCCTCTCCAAGTCAACCCCTTGAGAACATTGCCAAATTTGCTGCAAAGTGTCGAGTCCAGCTTCTAGATGCTACTCACCACTTATCTGAAGTATTCTTCGCTTCCAGTGAAGTTCAGTGCAGTTCAGAAGCAGCCCTCTTCAGAATTGCTGCTGCTGCCTCCTTCTCTAAAATAGGGACAACTAAGTCATTCAATTGAATGTAAAGCCAGATTTAACTCTTTTATACGTTTTCAGGAGTGATAAATAATTAACAGTAAAAACAAAGAATAGTATGACGCTTCAGCTGGAATTCATGCAATGTCTCTTTTTTACCCAATAGAAAACAAACTGCCTTGTATGGCTGTGATACCCTACAAGAGGTCTTTGTTTCAGATGCCATAAACCATGAAAAAGCTTTGCTTCTCAAATTTAAACCATTAGATATTTGAAATGCAAGTGCCTAAGGCTAGGACTTGCATTCTTATACTTTTACCTGATTACAAATGACCATACCAAGGAACACCCACAGCATTCCACGTGCTGTAAAAAGCTTTTAACAGTGATGTCTTGGGCCAATACCTGAGCAAGATGGTGTGTGGTACTTGCAAGGAGTCACCCCTTTGCAAGATTATAGAAGGCTGGGACAGTACTGCACAGAACATACTGTACAGTAATTAACCTCTCAGTAGTTAATAAAAAAGATTAACCCTGTCTGCTCTTCTGGCTTTGTGCCATAGAGAGGAGCTCTGTATCAGTGTTAGTGTAAAAATTGAACAAACTGGGTCAGGACAAGGGTGTAGCAGTTCTGACTTTGTTATAAATTCCTTACATCCCAAAACTAAGAGAGATAAGAACACTCTATTGTGAAAAGGTGCTGTCAGCTTTGGCTTTTCCCTGCTCCTACAAGTATTGCTTACTTTGAAAATTCAAGGTATGTTAAATCAGTCTCATCAGTATTTTCCTAAGGACTTTGAGAGGTAATTTAGCTGGATTATTCCTAAACTTGCAGATGCTAATCCAGATGTATCAAAGATGTGTTAGGTAGAGAAGCAGCTGTATGGATGTGAGTTGGCTGAAAATGTAAACTCTGGCTGGGATTTGAAGTAACCTTGTTCTTTTGGGGAAGGTGGGATTATTGAGCATGTGGTGCTTGGTTTGTGTTTCAGGTTGTGATTGTTCTGGCAGCTCCTACGGATCACCTCTGACCCTGTTACATAACCTTGCTGAGGTTCTCAAAAGATATTAGCATCAGATTTACTTCAGCTTAACATAGGCATCCTTCTCCAGTTACAAGATGTTAATCAATGAAAACACCACTTTTGAGCAACAGGAAAGAAGTTCTCCTTAAGATCCCCTTATGTAGAAGTGTCTTTAGACTTGGAATCCAATATCTTATGATTAACAGGAAATATAGTCTTGTACTTTAGCTCTCTGTAACATGGTGGCTAAAAGAAAATAGGATATTCATTCTCTGGAGTGAGAAATGAGGGAGCAGACAGGTGAGTTTCAAACAAATCTAATACCTCAGGTACAAGTGAGAGATGAAACCTTCCAGACCTATATAAATTTAATTTGCATTTCAAATAATCTACATTTTAACTAGAATTTTTATAACTTTTTAATAATCCAAGGTGATTAGGTTGTGAAAACTAAAACCAAGATGCGCTGCTTCCTAGTAGCACCTGTCATTTGTGGAAAGGACTTGTTACTCAGCTTGTTCCATGATTAATATAAGGACAGGAAAATAAGCAAGAAGGGCTATAAGGCTGGCACTGCTACATTATAAAACAAGTTTTACATAGTTTTGTATGCTTTGGACACACATGCATGTTCAAAGAGCATTAATTCAATGATCATTGAAGAGCAGCTCATTCTATGATATGACTAATCCTTTCAGACTGAACAATGCTACCCCTTTGATCCAAGTTTTCCCAAGCTTTAGATTCAGGTTTATTAGTTTGGCCTGTTTCATCCTGAGCAAGAATACAAAGAAATCATCTCAAGGGCAACTTACAGAGACATGATCAAGAAATATCACAAACAAAACATTAACTTCTTTTTAGGTACCACACAAGAAAGAAATCATAAACAGAACAGAAAAAATAGAATATTTACAAGCAAGCCTATGTTAAAATCTCTACAAAGTGACTATTCAGACAGGAGTCTGTGAAATTTTAATTTAATGTATTCTATGACTTTTTTCATTGTTAGGAAGTTGGAAACACAAATGATAGAGAAAACATGATGACCAGAGAATGTACTGTAGCTGTCACTCTATGTGTGAACGCTCATTCACACACAAAGATGTAGTTGGTTTGCATGCAGATAAGCCCCTTTGGAAATGCAGGCTCAAACTGATGCTAAGATTTTGGTCTATAAAAATGTTCTGATCTGGCAAAGCAGTTTTAAAGCTAATTCCATAGGAAAATTGACCATGTACGTAAATATTTTGCTAGTGAAAGTGAGAACATCTAGCTTCTCATTTAGTCAAATCACCAAAATTGGAATTTGGTGTCTTTTTATGGCTGCATGTCCTTTATGAAAATGCACTGCTTCCTGCACTGCTAAAACCACAGCTTTGAGAGAAAAGCCAGGACACTGACTATTTTTATTTAGCAGTCCTTTCATCTTAAAAACCTCAAAGTTTTGAATACTTAGGCATCAGTACAAGGAGATGAAACAGATCTGGGGGCAACAGAACAGAATATTGAATAATTAAAAATAGTTTTTGCTGATTTTATATAACAGTTCATTGGATCAGCTACTGCAAAGTATTTTCCAGGTATTTTGCAAGAAAAAGTGGTTAATAATTACCCTTTGCTGTGTTGGCCATTAGTGTTGTTTTAACCATTTTTTCCTATGTGCACATGCAAGTCTGGTATGTCATCATTTAGGAAAAATCTTATGAGCCATGAGTTTAATGTTTTTATTATGTTAGGGTTATTTCCAGCATTACCTTCCATGTAGAGTAAAGCTAGTTAAATCTTTGCAAAGTTATTTCCAGTGAAATCAGCCTAGCATCTATGTACTGTTTAGTAAATGTTGAATTAAATATTGACAAGTGAAGGCTTTTATGTTGTAAGGTCATGCCCTGAGGTAAGACCAGAGCTGCTGCTTTGTACAGGTTCACTCCAGGTGGAAAGGAAACACTTTTAAAGTAATTTGTGTTATAAAGAATGATGATGCCACAAAATGAAGCCCTCCTAGGATGGGAAATTTGGACTCAATCCTGAAGGCAGAGTACCCAGCACTAAAATTCCTTTTGGCTGAACATGTGAGAATATTTCAAAATTTCTGAGGCAAATGTATTTGAGCAGTGTTATTACACTCAGGAATTGTTTACTACTTCTCTTGAAATCTTTGGAGGAGAACTGGTGATGTTTTTGAAAGATCACTCGAATTGCTAACCCTACAGATGAAGCTGTGCTCTGACTCAAGGATCATCCCCATTTATATAATGACTTCTTCTAGCCTTAGACATCACTCTTGATCTCTGTGTAGAGGGAAGAATCAAAACGCCTTTGCATGCATTGTAATCTCAGCCAGTCACTGGCTTGCTCAAAACTTGCGTTGCAAGGCTCCAGTCCCCTGAGAGCAGCAAGCACTGCTTGAGCCTGGAGTACACACATTCCTTGCAAGGCTGAATGTGCCTAAAAAGGATGCAGAGCAAGCCCAGGGTAGAAATATACACTCATGTTACTTTCTTGTGAAAGTCAGTCCTGGAAATCAAGCTAGGAAAATAAACTTTGCCAGACTTTGGCCTATCCAGCTTGTCCAGCTATTTTAAATATCCCAAATCCCAGCTTTGCTTCAAGCTACAAAACCCTTTTCGTTTGTCTAGCTGTAGTTTTAGGTTTGATATTTCATTTTTCTTCATCTAGGGACTAAAAATAATCAGAGATATTTGTGTAACAAGTTATTCTCCCATTCTCAGATTCATGAAACCTCGCAAGCAGTGGTTCACCATTTATTCTCTTGAAGGTTAAGAGTTATTATCAAAGTATTGCCCTCTAAAAGTAGGGGTAGGTAATGTAGTATAAAAATTGGCTTTCACGTATCACTACCTTAATTTGTGTAATTAAATCTTGATATGTAAATATGGTAATATTCTGCATGTTTTGGACATATGTGTTTTTCTCCCA
Organism: Edolisoma coerulescens; assembly: GCA_013397115.1. Taxonomy (NCBI): domain Eukaryota; kingdom Metazoa; phylum Chordata; class Aves; order Passeriformes; family Campephagidae; genus Edolisoma; species Edolisoma coerulescens. Next base: position 3,816,000 of record VWZW01003059.1, on the reverse strand, counting down.
CTTTGAGGAATTGGAGAATGAAAGAAAAAGCTAGTAAGGTAGGTCTTCCCTCCTCTCTCAACCTTTAGCTGAGATTTCCAGGGACATTTAAATGTCTTTTTTTGCAGTTTAAGAAATGGTACAAAAAATGCTTTGTCACACTCAGTAAGTTTCAATTACATGAACGTAAAGATAGGAAACTCCCTTACACTGCCAAGGCTTATGAAACGCTAGAAAGGCTGGTGGCTGAAGTGCCTGCTTTGCATTTCAAAAGATATTGGGATCAAAGGCTGTTGGTTATTACCATTTTCAGCAGCTCATGGCAGCCAGCCGTGAGGAAAGCCTCCCTGAACAGCAGGGACTCCCCTCCACCTTCCCTCAGGAGAGCACCCTGAGGGACCTTCTCAGCCACTGTCCTCAGTCCGGGTAAAACTCATCCAGACCTTTACCCTGACTATGGGCCCGACTTTGTTGCTCAGACTCAGACCTGCCTTGTCACTGTGGACTTGCCTGTTGATGACAGGGCTGTATCTGCCCCTGACTTGGTGATTTCAGCTCACACCTGAACCCCAGACCTGCCTCATCAACAGGGCAGGTTGCGCTTCTGGCTGAGCCTGAACACTGCTACCAGGTGACTGGCAGTCATACAAAGAAAGTGTCAAAGAAATACTATCAAACATGCATAAAAGACACCATTATATAGTAAATTCAGAAGCTGTGGAGTGGCAGGCAAAAAAAACCCCCAAAGGACTTGGAGGTGCAGGTGAGTTGTCATAACCCACCCCCCACCAGGGTGAAACCATCAATCTTGGGAGGAGCAGGGGACGGATGAGTGCAATGCTTGGGAGGAGAGCAGGATCTGAGCAGTGTACGGGTAACACTGCTGACTGCATTGCTGTTGTCTCTTTCTCTGTAATAAGCAGATCTGGACTAATAGTGAGACTCTTAAAATCTCAGTTATAAAAACAGGCTCACAGTTAACAGTAAATTCTTAATAGAACTAAGGTATGTTTCCTCTTTGACAATAAACAATACTTTGATCAGTGTTTCTGTTCCATGTTTTTCTGCTCTGAAAACTGGAATCATTTGAACTGTGATGTCCAGAAAGGGAGGTAGAAGATACTGTAAAAGTTTAGTACAGTATCTTTATTTGTCAAAAGCAGTACTCTCTCAGCTGGTTAGCACTAGTGACAGCAAAAGGAATTCTCCACAAAAGAAGATCATCTTTCCTTCACTTGCAGTCAAATTGTGAAACAATTTTTCTGCAGTAAACTTCATTGTATAGGTGGTCTAATCACTCATAGAAATAACTATGTAAGCAGAACAGCATATCCTAGGAAGACATTAGAAACGAAATTAATGTCACTGTAATTTTGAGTGAATTAGATATCCTTTTTCTCATTTCATGAAATAAAAGGACATTGACAGAAAACCATCATTTTGGGTCCAGATGTTCCTATGGAGAGAAAGAATAGGGCTAGTGCAGGGATCATCCCCCTGTACTCAGCACTGGTGAGGCCAGATCTGGAATCCTATGCTCAGTTCCAGGCCCCTCAATTCAGGAAGGACACTGAGGTGCTGGAGAAAGTTCAGAGAAGGAAAACGGAGTCGATGAAGAGGCAGGAGTTCCTCTTATGAGGAGCAGCTGAGAGAACAGGGGTTGTTTATCCTGGAGAAAAGGAGGCTCAGGAGGGACCTTATGGCTCTTAGGTCTCTTCCAACCTAAATGATTCTATGATCCTGTGATAGCCTACTCTGGAACCACACAAGTGTCCAGACAGATGTATGCACAGCTTCTTAGGCAACACGAAATCCCCAAGTTATAAATTTATATAACATCCTATACAGCCCAATATCCTCTGTTTGGGTTGCTACTGACAGCTACTGCATTCCAGCTTTTCTGCTTCCCTTGTACTCAATCATTTCCCATTGTAGCAACCTTTTGGTCTCTTCAGTCTTAAGTAATGGCTTTAAAGTTCAGAGCTGACCTCTGCCCACTCTTGCTATCAAAGGTTTGAAAATTGAACAAGTTATTGTACTTTCATGGAGTAAACTAGTACGTGAAAGCAAGAACGCTGACATAAGGCAAGTCACTAACAGTGAGATTGTTCCTAGTTTTATTGCCAATTATATGAACAGGGTGTGATAGTGGCTGAATTATGTCCAAGTGCATGACTCATGCCATGTATGGCAAAAAAGTCCTGTAACGACACTATGTTATTGCATTCCACTTTGCTGCTGGTTCAAGGGGCATTACTTGCATGTTAAGACTTATGTTTCCGATTAATAAAACATTATCCTGAGAACAGAAACAGGAATCTATAGGTAGCACACACTAAGACATTGAGAAAAACATTCAAAGTCGTCATCTTACTCCGCAAGCCATTATTGAAAAAATTGGTAGCTGCACAGCAGAGTTTTGGTTATAGACCCCCTTACCTCTCATTTATGGCTGTAATGAAAATCAGTGGTTTAATTACTTTGTGTGACTTTGTTACTTGAAAGGTAATTCACTGTCCCAGACTGGCATAGGATGCAAGTAAAAGCTATCTAAGCACACAAACAAGTTATGCAAGTGCTAAAGCACCATGCTAAATAGGATCTTGGTCATACTGCTGAATTGAGCTACTTCTGTCCCAAATTAACCCCATTAAATGAAAGAGCAATGCATAATAATATGGCTATCTGAGAATTTTATTGCTCAGCCTTTCATTGAGTTATTTTGAAAAGCTGGGCAAATGTGAGGAGAAAGTTCGCATTACAGGGTACTAGGGACACTCAAATCTAAAGCTGATTGCAAAGAGCTGTAGAAAGTCACTTTGTGCATTAAGTGACAGATAAAATGAATTGCTTATACATGTACATTAACGTAGAAAAACCCTTAATAAATACACAGTAGTGGACTTACATGTAGCTATTTTTTTGAAAGATCCTGAAACCGTTGGGAATAGTCTTAGAAAGCTGACAGCTGAGTTCTCTGAGGCAGACAAAACAAGAAAAACATTAAAATGAATCTTGATAAAGGAGTCCTTACGCTGATACTGTTTCAGACTGTGACCAGCAGTAGATTCTGTAATGGACCTTTACTCTCACAGCAGATGCAGAGAAGGACAGAAATTATGGACGTTGGACTAAGTATGCTAATTTAGAAAGGAGATGTGTCCTTTTCTTCAGGTTGTCCTTTCCTTGCAGAACCTTTGCAAGGTGCAGACAATTACACAAACAGTCTCACTTCCATAAAACTTGGCAGCACTCACTTGGGTCCAAGCCCCATAATCACATCCTATAATGTCTAGTACTGGCTAGTCAAGCAACGAGAAACAGAAAGTTTATGTGTCCAGATTCTAGCAATAGGTTTCTTAATAACTTCCTAACTTAGAGTATGTATTTGGATCCACTTTCCATTCTCCTATGTCACTTCTCCAATTTATTTATATTTTTTGTTCCAGCTTCCTGTGCTGATGAGTTTGACAGGGTCCATACATCAGGTTGTCAATTTTAATTTCTTTTCTGATTACTCACCTGGAATTTCCGTAATTCTTTTGTTGTGAGACTTATCAGCCATACCCTTCCTAAGTGAAATTGTGCTGGTTTACATGCACATTCCTACATTATCGGCTTGGTTCCCTGGGCACACTCCTGTTGTGCTGCATTAAGCAATTACACCTCACAGGCTGTATCTACATTAGTCACTAAATAAGTTCTCATTTTCCTAAACTTGACAAGACATCCAGTTCACATGCTCCAAAACTACTCTGCCTTACAAGCCAGAACACATCCTGGTTTACTAAAATTCAAACAAAAACACCACTGTGGTTGAGTGCCATAATATCCCCAATGTGCCCAAGGAACCTCCCCTCATCTAATGCTGTAACAGGCAAACTCAGCCTTAGGTTTATCCTCTGTCAGGAGTGTTGTGTTGTGTTTATTTTAAAAAGGAATTGCTCTGGACAGGAAATGTCTGTTTTGGTAAAATTCTTCACTTTTTTTTCCTGAGCTGCTGCAGTAGTGCCAGGAACTGGTGCAAGAGATCACTCAGAGCAGAGGCAAACCTGAGCTGGAGCCCGATGCTCCAGGACAGTGAAAAGTAGGGCATCTGAGCCAGCAAAGGGGAATTATCAACAAAATGGAGCACTACAGCCTACAGAGGAAGCCTATTGCTGGTAGAGTCCTCAATGTAAATACCCTCTTAGAGAAGAGACTGAGAATAGGAAGCAAAGAGCAGAGGCAGCCAATCACATCTTGAAGAAGACTGGACTTTTATCAGACTGCTCTGAGTTATCAGTTTGCCTTTGGGACAATATTTAATTAATTTCTTTTTGATGCATATTTGTCATCCTCTCAAGATTCCTGAAATGAAATTCCTTGCTCAGTTGTTTATTTCCTTTTCAGAAAAGGTTTGATTAAAGCTCTCTTTCACTCCCAACTTATTTGATGACTGCTTATGTTGTTTCTACTTCAGTTGTGATAAAACAGGTTTGTGGTGTCTTTGCAGGAGAGGGCCATGAGTTTCTGACCATCTATTCCTAAAATCTTGGAAAAAGAAATATTGTAATTTAGCAAAAATATAGAGATTCTTGTACTTGCTGGTCTTTGTGGCTGAGGAATACAACCCGTCAGGGTGTTACATATCACCAGTGTCTGGCATGCCTGCACCCTTTTCCCCCATGCCCAAACCCTCTCCAAGAGGAGAGCGTGCACACCAGGCTTTGAGAGTGGTTTTTGTTCACTGACACTGCACAGCAAAGGTTTGTGCATGTCGTAAATGTTGAGTGTGCTCTGGAGCCCCACAATCTGCTGCAACACCATTACTCACAAATCTCACTATGGAGGGGCACAAGGAAAATAGGCAAACTGATTAACCATTTTCCCCTCATTTATTTTATAAAATAGAGTGGATTCTCGACTAGTGAGACTAGGTCTGGTAAAAAACAAGATGCCGGCCAGGCAGGAAACTGTAGCAGCAGAAACAGACGTGTCTTATAGGAGCTGAGAGCTTTTAGCAATAAATATGGTAAAATCCTCCTCTGGTCTTATGGACGTTTTCTTTTCTTATTCTCCCCACCCTCCTGACAGCTAAATTGTGAACATAAAGCTCTCCAGTCTGAAATGCAACAATGAGGTCTGCTCCGTAGATGGTTAATTCTAAAACAGTTTATTGATGTTCCGTAATACATCATGTATCAATTAGCGAGATGAAGACAACATAATTAATCCTGTCCCTGAAAGAATCTTCTGTGTGGCATTTAATCTTCAGACTAAACAGTTTAATAGGTGTAATATGGTGTTCTGCAGAAATACGTAGAGCAAATATCCACCCTGTAGTTTAATAACTGATTATCAACAAATGGTACAACATTTGAATAGAACCATTACTGTTTTATCAGCTGCATGAGAGCAAACTGATAATCTGCAAGCAAACATGATAATAATGCCACTACATTCAGTGTTTCCAACTTTGCACTCAAGATTTTAACAGATGTTGAGAGAAGAATCACCACGGAAGATGGAACCACCATGAATTTGTCTAAACTGAAACTCATGGTGGTGTTCTCCTAGTTAGTACAGACTTGTTTGATATTTCCCCTTCTTCCCTAAAAGGGAAAAAATCAATTCACATGCAGTTAATTAACAGCTGGAAACCTGCCTGATTGTTTCATTGGACTGCAGAAGCATAACCCAGGGAAGCAGGAACAGTAAAACACTGACTTGTGTAATCGCTGTTGCAAAAGAGGCTTACAGCTTCTATCCAGCCTGTAAGAAACAGCTGGTGTGCCAGAATAAGGTAGGCAAACATTTAATGAAGCCTCTCTTACTCCTGTATGAATTCTTACTGTCTCAAAGGAAGGAAAATGATGATATACCATAGTAACTTTTCTCTCCACAGTACCTGCCATCAAAGCTGCATTGGGTGGACACATAAGCTCGTACACTACAAACATATATGCTATTTTCATGGAATACTCTGAATATATCTAACTGCCTGAAATGGTTAAATGCTGGTGTCAGCTCTAGTTTGATACGCTCTCAACAGTCCTCAAGGCAGCAAGGTAGGGTAAATGCTATGTTCTGCAGATGTAAGAGATTTTGTATTTCTCTTGAAACAGAAATTTGGAAAATTTTTGTGATCTTCTCCATTCTTTCTCCTGTTCTTTTGTTACTATAATTTTCTGTCTACCCCTCACATGATTTGGTTAAAGCATGAAATTCATCCATGGAGCTCCTTAAGCTGCTGTCCCCATCTTGCCTTTCCTCCTATTTCTGCAAGACCATAATACAGTGTTATCTGAGGCTCAGTTCTGCCTCATGCCCCCCTACCCCCCATCCTTGTGTCTTGATTTTTCTCTTGATCATTTTGATTTATATTTGTTTCCCTCCAGGTGAAAAACACTGCCTCAATATCCTGCTGTCTGCAATTATCCCAGCTTCAATTTTTTTTGAAACCCTAGCTTTAACTCTTCAACTCCTTTCTCTGTGTGTAAGTAATTTAATTCCTTGGAATTAGTATATACTATGCTGTTCCTCGTCTCTTTATGGAGACATTACCTTATTCTCATGCTTCACCCCAAAATCCACAACACCAAAGTCTGTGTACTGTACCAGGCCCTACAGCATTCAGACCTCATTAAGTGACCTCTATCCTGACCTACATCAGCTGATTAAGGTCTAGTATCCTTTGTGGGACAGGATATACCAAGAGCAAGATAATCTCTCAAATCAGAGGTTAGATTGCACCACATTTACATGCACATCTTTGCTCTGACTCATGCCTGTACATATAGTCACACGGAAGCCACAGCCCTCTCTGGCCAAATGAAGATTTCTTTGTGTCTTGTTTATCAGTCTCTGACTGAACACAGATTTTAGAGGCAACAGATTACATGTGATGTTACTTCTTGGATCTTACTCCTTGGATCTACACTTCTGTTGTGGTAAGCTGTATGTGAAAGCAAACATGGAGAAGACTCCAACTGCATTTGGACACTGACCGTCTAAACCTATCCTAATTCACTGTGTCTCTAAGCTGAAGTGATCTGAACTACCGATACAAATTGTTCTACCCAAATTCCCAAGGAAATACTTGGAGTACAAAGTGAGGGATCTTGGAGATTTGAAAGCAATGAAAGGGATAACATGACAACTGCAAGGAGACTGAGAAGATCTCACAGCTTTTGATCACACGTGGCTTAACTTTTTTTTCAAAAATTTAAGGAGAGAGGAATCCGGCTGTGACTTCCTTTCAAGTTGCCCTCTTCTCTACAACATGTTCTTTCATGTTTGCAGGTATTGCCTCGAAATACTGACAGCTTGGCAGAAAAAAGACTTTTTTTTAACTATGGTTTCTCCTCTTCAAGGTTACTGTTAGGTGGTTTTGCATAAAATTAAATGACTCGATTTCTGTAGCAGTGTAAAATGACTCCAAACCCTTTGTCCAAGTCTAGGAGCTGATACTACTCCCTTCAAATTTTCCTGGCTCTGTGTTATGATCTCATTCTATCTGCTTCACTTGCTCAAGAGCTCAAATAGGGGCTTTTAAAATCCTTTTAAAAGGCAGTTTGCAATCAAAAATTTTTTTACTGGAATAGCTTCCTGTTACAGAATGTGAAGGGGTTTTTTTCAGCTGGAAATCCAGGTAGCTTCCAATATTATCTATTTGTTCTTCCTTTTAAATTTAAATTAAAATGTGTCATTGTTGTATGACCATGAAAAACCCTTGCCAATTTGTAAACTAAGAAGCAGTAATAAAGTAACGGAACAGTAGCAAACACCTTCTCTAAACTTTGTGGCACACCTCAAAATCCTTTCGCAATTAGAGAAAGCTGATTTGATAACTCCCTTTCTAAACAGATCTCTACTATTTTTCCTTCTACCCATTTTCTATGATGTTTGTTCACAAAATTTCTTCCTAGTGAAAGGCTAATAAGAGCCAAAAGCCTCATTGCCCCCTCCACTATAACACACAGTTTAGGAATGAGGAACAACTTCCGTCTGCTAAGACAAAGCCGTGAGAGAGCTGTATCCCTTGGTAGGATTCCTCTGTTTCAGTGCAGTGGTGAAAAGAGGGAAAACCCCTTGTTCCATTGTTTGTCCGTTTTCTTCGTTCTCATTCATGGACTAGTTTTGTCTGATTGGAAATCCAGACATAAAGATTAACTGTCTCTAAGCAGTTAGGATTATAGCCTGGCAGCAGAAATAGGAAGTTCATTTCTATTTCTTATCAGTCACTTTTTTAATATGAAGAAGGACTGAAGATTAATCTTCAGTGATTTGCTGTACCTCTACATATATAGAAATTACAGAACCTATAATTTGACTTTTTTTTACTATAACATGATGCTCACTGTGAAACATACATCCCTGAAGTACAGAGAGATAACCAGGTGTTTAGGATGTGGCAATGGGTAGGGAGGGCTGCTCCATGTTTCAGCATAGTGCTATTTAGAAAGCTTTGTTTTGGAAAACAAAACAGAGCAAAACAAAATCCACTACACCACCACCTCCACACATACCCCAGATTATGAGAACTGAGAAGCAGATTTTTTTCCCATTTTTTGTTTTCTCCACACAGCCATCTGCTTCCTCCTCTTTTACCCCTACACTCTCAGCACTGTGACTGAGCAACACAGAGTAAATCTCACCTTCAGGCAGAGGAACAAAACCCTTCCTTGTGTGAGGAGTAAAGGAAGGGAAGAATGAGAAATATGAGGTTAGTGAGACTAGAATAGGGGGTTATAGGGAGAGAATCAATCCAGTCTGGACTAGGAGCCTGGGAGGTATCAGGTTGCTTCAGGAGCAAACAGGGCTGCATGCAGACCCTGGCACCAGCTGGCTCTCCAGTTCCCTGACAGTGAGACTGAGAGAGTCAGACCAACCATCACAGGTATTTGAGACTAAAGGATTTGGATTTTATACATATTTTGTATACATTTTGATTCATCCTCTTATAATTAGCATTAAATACATCCACGAGGATAGTCTACCAGCACGAGAGGGAAGTACTCACTGTCAAACTAGGTTCTTGACCTTCCTAACTTCCATTTTTTCAGCCTTAGAGTTTTGAACTCTGATTTAGTGGAAGTGGAATTTTTAGCTCTTCCAAGTAAAGTATTTCGGCGATTTAGCCATAATGTAGCACTCCAAAAGTCTGGGGACAACCAATTAGACCATAGAACATTAGAATCATTAGAACAGAAACATAGAAACAAAATTCAAAGCAAGCAGGCAAGAAAGTCTACAGTATTGCCAGTTATTGTCTCCTACCTCTGAGGATGGATGATCCAAAAAGTGCTTGCAGGAGGAAAGTATTTTACAGGTATTGGGAATTGTTCTTCTCAAAAATCTTGAAGTGAAAATTTATTCCAAATCAGTTAACACTGAAGGTTATTAAAAAGAGATGTGTTTGTTCTTCTGAAGTGCTTGACAGACTTGAGGCAGTCTGTGATTTTTGCTTGCCTTTCACACTGTGTGCCTAAGCAAAGGGTGCTTTCTGTGAATAGCTTTCTTCTACCTTTGGACTCAAAAAGATAATGGATAAAAAAAGATACAAGATCGCAACCTCAACTTAAGCCTACAGTACTTTCCAGTGTTTTCAGGAGATGAGCGTAAATCTTTGTCCCCTGAATTGCCTCACCATAAGTAACATATGTAAAACAGAATTAGGACCCTTGGCTGGGTAAGGAATGTCTCAATTTATTTTGTTAAGAAGGTTATGGTGCAAAGAAAACATCCTTCACAGTTTTCAAAATGTATTTAGACTCAGAGTAGATCCCATAAGATCAAGTGAAAAAATTCCCATTAATGTAAACATTTGATCACCCCTCTTAAACACAAACAAACAAGGAGACAAGAGTCCCGATCTATCTGTTACAAGTTTCCACATAAATTACTACACACTCTACGAAACCACTATACCTTTTCTTTAGATCTTGTTGTTGCAAGATTTTTCCCTTGTATATTGGTTAGAATACTTATGCCAGACCCCAAGTTTACAGCACAGAATTTGTACCAAGGAGCTGAAACTCTCCATGAATTTTTGTTTCCTTTTTATAATGAGCTTTTTACTGTGCTTGAAGGCAGAAATGATTTTTAATAAAGCCACTTGCCAAGTTAGCATACGAATAATCTATACTTACATCAATTAAAGAAAGCACTAAAGAATTTTTCTGCCTCCAAGGAATGCCATAGTTACAGAATAGTTCCTCCAGAAGATAAAAGCTGAGACATTACACACACAGACTCCTCTCAATCAGAAGATTCCCCATAAAAACAAACCTTCTGTGAATCAGTAGAGAGATAAGGGGTTGCTGGGCATCCTCTGCTGTGCTGGCACTCAAGAGAAAGGATGAGAAAGTGAAGAACCTCTTCCTTCCTCCCAGTGAGCAGAAAGGTCTCTGGACAGTATTAGTGAAAACAGCCAAGAGCTCTGCCAGCAAGCTGAATTTCAGTCAGGGCATGGCTGATGGGAGGCGTGATTGCCCTCCCAGTGGGGCAGAGACTACCCAGGGCTCCCTCTGTCCCTCCTGTGTACAGTAACCAAATGCATCATAAGACCCACCTCTCTGCTCCCCAAGAAAGATTTTCCTGCGCCCTGCACATTCACTCCCTGCATTGGGGTGATAAGTACTTAGCCTTAAGTTCCCCAGGAGGGAAGAAGCTGAATAGTATGTAAGGAACAAAGTCAGCTGACGGGGGAAGGAATACACAGCAGATAAACTAATCTGTTGCCTGAATATTAAGCCATTAACTGTACTAGAATAAAGTTGAAAGAAGAAAGATCAGTGAGGTAAGTCCTCAGAGAAAACAAGCATTTATTTGCTTCATTTCATTGGTTTTCATGTCAGACAGTCTGTTTTACTGCAACAAAAGCCTTAAAAAGACTGTAACAACTGTCTTAAGAAGGCCTTTAGACTAGGAAAAAAAAAAGAACATGCATTTTAAATTAGTTATTAATACATTAATACAGAATTATCATTCATTGAAATACCCAGTTCTGTACTTACTGTTTTTCATTTGATCTTACCTTACAGAGCATTCTGAAGAGCACATGAGCTGAATATTTAAGGAACTGACATGTCTAAGAAATTCTGTATTTTTCATCTTTGGTCACATGGATGCTAATAAATTAAGTAAATTTGAAGCTGACTCCAGAATCTAGTTGTTTTTCTCAGAACTCTTTTCAGACCAGTATCTTTCTCCACATGAACTTTACCAGAATTCAGCCTTGGGTTCACAATTATCACAGCAACTTCCTCAGACTCAACACCATCCAGTCAAAGTGACCACACAGTGCTTGAATAGGCACCGACAGAGGACACAGTGCTGTATTTACATTAGTGCCTCACTTAAGGGTCTAAGTGTGCTTCCTCTAGCATCTGCCAGACCTCCTGGCTTGGATCCAGGAGACTGTAATAGCAGTGCCAGTAACACTTATGGGTGATACACCCTTTTTTCCCAAAGAACCATTATCATTGATATTAAATATTTACACAGTAGTGACTACAAACCCCAGGTTTGGCATTCTGCTTCACTATCCAGTAGATAAAGAGCTTCTTCGTAGGGAGTTCACTGCACTTGGGGTGAAGAAAATAATATGAGAAAAACAAACAAAAGAAGAAAGGGCAAGTCCCAGTTAGTCAGTCATGCAATACACTTGCATCTTATTCTGCTGGAACTTTCTGACCACCACAGTATGGGATCATTCTAAAACATCAGTGAGGTATTTCAGAAAGTACTGAACAGTTGTTCTAGTTTTCAAGACTGTGGCTGAGCCATGAGGAGTTTGCTGAGGAGTTTTCATCTCAGGGCTGTGCAAATGCTTTAAAGAAAAACATATACCATGGACAGTGAGTCACAACGCGTGCTGCTGAGTTTGTCTCTTGTAACCACGACATACTTATAGCTTCAGAGATTTATAGCTCAGAAACCTGCTGTGAGGACAATACCAGCAGCCATTCTTTGTGGGAACAGACTAACACCCACTGCCTATTTGTTTTTCCCCTAAAAAATTAGGGCGTTAACGTTTCTAGCAATGCAACTATAATCCCCTGTAAGAGCATTAGGAAGCAGGAAATTTTGCTTCAGTCTCTTCCTCAGCATAAGGAGATTCAGTGCCATTCCTCCAGTTTCTATAGATCAGGCTCAGACTAGTGGAGACTTGGAAAGGCACTGCCACAACCTGTCCTGAAAAAATGGTACCGAGTGTGCAGCAATGAAGATGAGGTTTGCTAGGGAAAAAAGTATAGGAAAGCTTGAGGCTGTGGCACAAGTGTTCATGGCACTCCAGTACAGAGCCAGGTCCAGAGCCTTGGTGTCACCCTCACCACACAGGGTTAAAGAAAGACTACTTTTGGTGTGATTTTTGCAGAGTGATACAGTCCTACTCCCTTCAGCCTTTCAAGAGCAGCCGACAGCCTGTGTCTTGGGGTCAGCATGCCTTTGAAAGTCACTGGAGTGAAGAGGTCACTGAAGCCACTCCTCCAGCTCATGCCCATGGCTGCCTCTTTTTGTCAGGTCTGGTCCTAGCTGCTGCATTGAGGCATGCAGTAAATGCACCTGGTTGGAGAGCTTTTCAGGGTGCTCAGAGCAGATTCCTAATTGAGACTATTTCCATCACCTTAGCCCAAACCGAGCACTATGGCCACTGCAAAAATAGCAGACACCTACAGAGTTGCATACTGTGTTTAGGGCTATCCAGTTCACACAACTGAGTTTAAAATAAAGTTTGGCTTGACTTTATAAAGTCAGTTTTGAATCTTCCAATTCCATCCAAGTCCTGTGTTGAATTTGACCTAATATACCTTATAAGCCCCCATATAATCTTGTTAATCTACAGCCACCGAGTGATCATCACTCCACCCTGAAGCCGGATTTACAGGAGATTAGAGTGGAGAGTCTCCAAGCTGGCTTGGAGACAAAAGCCAGTGTTAGGCATAGCAGCCCACAGCAGCCCAGTGCCCACAGAGCTGCACGTGGGGCAGGGCACAGGACAGAACCAGACCTGAGACCTCACCTATCACATTGGGCTGGGGGTTTGTAGCAGCTCAGTGTGCGGGTGCAGGAGTCTCACCACTGTGCTTCTACAGTCACTGCAGAAGTAGCTGCAGATTGGAAAAAATAGGCTGTGGACAGACTGCACTGAAATAAGTCTTAAGGAGTTTTCCTATTGACAAGAAAACGTGGTGAAAATGTTGAGCTAGTAGGGTAAGGATCAAGGGCTGCTAAACCCACATTGGTAGAGTTAAACTGAGCTTAGATATATCCTGGAAGGACACAAGCCACAGCTGAGAAAAATATCAGGCATTCAACACAGCGATTAATCTCTGATCTCCAGAGACAACGTGCTGATCCTGTACCAGAATGACTTCTCTGTGGAGATGCACAAGAATTTAATCCAGAGAAAAAAACTTTGTTGAAATGAAGAAATTTCATGGACTTCCATATTCACTCATGTATATTTGCAGTCCAGCCACGCGTTCTTATTTTCCACAGGGAATCTTTTTCTTTATATATCTGAACCTTATGTTGAACCAGAACAAGCTATACTTAATCTTGGAGCACAGACCAAGGAGAAGAAGATGGCTGGAAACCCTGGAAGATAAGTAAAAGCCCAAATTTGTTTTCAGTGTATAATATTTATGTTTTGAACAATTGGAGACCTGACCTTTAAAATTAACTTTGTTTCTATTTCAAGAACCATATTAACTGTGCACAAATACTTGCTTGAAAATATAAAAAGCACAAGCTACATCCATTATTTCATAATGCAACATCCGTTCAACGGATATTTCTGCTCTTATCAGTAATTACATTGTTTGTTGTTTACTCTACTTCTTAGGAAGCATATCTACCCCTAAACCAGAGTTTAGTCTTGCATGAGAAATTCCTTTCTAACAGTCCTCTCTGATCCTACTAAGTACATGCTAATGTGAGAGGTAGCAGTACTAGACTAGGCTATGCTAATAAATATGCTCCATTGTGCATCATGTGATGAAATAAGATTTTGTGAAATACAAATATGCCTCTGGGATTTTACGGCAAATGCTAAGTTTGCTAATTCAAGAATAAATTGTGGTTAATTATCTGTCTCAAAGGATGGCAGTTGTGGGGTTCTTATGGCTAATTCAAACAACCATAGTATCAGTTATTCAGCAGTGATAGTAATTAGAAAGATATCCAAAGGAAAAGATTCTTTCTGGAAGTTGTGCGAGTGCTGTAGGCAGGTCAAGGAACATAAACTTTTCATAGTTTTAATGTATGTTATAAATAAAACAAAATAAAATAAAAAATAAAGAAGTTTACCATCGCTTAGAAATGTTTCTTTTTTTGACCTAGAAGATATATCCTGAGTTATTTGAACAGAATAATGGATTAATGGATGTGACAATGGATGTACAAATTGAAGAAAGACCCGGAATCTGATGTGCGTCAAGATAATTATAGTACATATGTTAAAAAAATACGCAAGTCCAATAAATTAATCCAATAAAATTAAAATATAAGACAAAAATATATATGGAGACATCCAAGTGATTATAAGAAGACAGAGTTAGTCAGGTCATAAGGAGTCTGGTCATACAAGCTTTAAACAGATAACAATCTATGCAACATATATATATATATATATATATATATATACACTGTATTTATATACAGGTGAAGAGGGCACAAAACGAAGAGGGCACAAACCACCCACCTCCCCCCAGCACACATACACTCTTCTCTTAACCAGCTCAGAATGCCCCAATTCAACATCCCCGCTTGTAAAATACAAATATATGGGTAAAAAGCAAGGGTTTTTAAATATATGTTATTCTACTTACTGAGGTCTTAATTCAGGCTGAAATTTATTCTCTTACTCATTCCTTCAACAAGTCTTCAATTTTTCCTCTTCATCATTGCCAACCCTGTCTTATACTGTTTGTTCTAAGAGTGTTAGTCCATCCTTAATTCAGATAAACTGACTAATTAAGTAAAGCTGTTCAGCTTCATTCCTCTGCTCAGTTGTTCCTGGAAGGGGAAGAACTCAACCCCACTCTAAGAGTCACTTTTATGGCTTTTGGGGAAAATGGAACAATTTCCTTGAACATTTTCATATGAATATTGCTCTTGAAAAAACAAATCAAAATATCATATGAATTATATTCAATGTAAAGAAAAAACAACATTAGATTTTGTCTTTTATTCAAAAGTTCTCTGATTCCAAACAAAGCAAAATTAGGCAAGAAAAGCCATATAAGAAATGGTTTGTGATTTCTTTAGAAACATGATAAATTAATCTTGATTTCTTTCATAATACCTCTTATATTTTGGCATTAGTGTAGGGTAGGGATTTAGCTACTCTGAGATATAAATACAGATCTTTAAACTCACACAATCTAGAGAAATTCCCAAATTAGATTCCCAAGAAAAAATTTATCTCTGAGATATTTTCAATAATTTGTTAGTTTAATTCTTTATTATTCAAAGAGATTTCTACAGGAGCAAGTGTTGGTCTTAAAAAGTGATTACAGGAGAAAGACTAATGGCAGCCTCGGCAGTAAGTCAAAGGGACGTGATAATGGATGATTTGGCATTTGCAGTGCTGCCTCTGCAATACCCTCTGAAGCTCTGGGTCCCCTGGGATTAGAGAGAGATGTGCAGATGGATGGAAGCTCAGAAGCTGCTCGGGGTATGGGAACATCCAACACACAGGCAGAGTCTGAGGGAGTTCAGTCTGGAGAAGCGGAGGCTTAGGAGTGAATTTAAATACTGTCTTCCACTTCATGAGGTAGGGGGAGGTGAGAAAGGACATGAACAAACTCTTCTCTGAAGCAGAAAGCGAAATTCTGGTTGTGTATATGAAAAGATAATGTTCACAATGGTTGATTTAAAGAGGTATCCAGCGAAGCTTCTGAGAAACCAGTTTTTACTTTGAAGTTAGCTCCACACTGCTGGTCCAGAAATCTGGCATAGGTGAAGCCCAGAGGCCCCTTCCAACCTAAATTATTTCATGATTGTATGAAAAAACAATTTTAACAGACCTAGCCTTTGACAACATAAATGATACAAATTCCCTTAAGGAAATAAATTATACTACCAAAAGTGCTGTCTAATTGGCCCACTTTACTTTATTCTCGGTCTTTTCCTGTATATAAAGACCAAAAAAGCAGTCAGACTAATAAAACCAATGAAGACATTTTCATACTGATAAGTGCCTCCTGTAGTTCCAGTCCAAGTCTCTAGTCAGTGGTCAGCATGAGGATAATACATATGCAAATCTTAACTATTTCTGATTAAGTGTAGAAATCAAGTCCGGTATTGGGGAAAACATATTAACAGCCACAGAATATTTCAGGCTATTTGTCATTCCCCACTGGACTTTGAGCAGCTGGATTTCTGGCTAATACATATGTAAAGCTCACTGTCATAGGGACTTCCCACATTAGCAAGAAGTGGTTAATTAGTTGTTTATTCCCAGGTTTCATTCTTCCAAACATATTCTGCCTATCATACTTTGTTGTGCTTTTTTCTGTCATACATGATTTGCCTAAAACAAGTAGTCTCCTGGTGATATTTTCTTTTAATCTTGAACTTTGCCGAGGCAAAGTGAAAATTTTAGAACTCTGTTTTAGCCGCTATAGCCATCATCAAGTGAGTAGTTTGAGGAGTTAGTTCCAGGCAACTCATAAAATTATTCTAGAAGTAATTGATTCAATCATATGTTTAAACTACAATGCTCTTTAAAATGTAGGGGACGAAGAATCAGGATGTATGTCCCAAGTTGATACTTAAATTATTTTCCACATCATTGAGTAATCTAAAAGACAGAAGTATTGGTTCATCTATTTATTAGATAAGCCACAAAAATATAATCCAACAAACTTCAGCTCCATTAGGTTTGGGCAAAAGGGGACTGAAGATTAGAGTTACCAGTTCCTATAGATTTGACTGTGTTTGACATGTCCTTGATAAATTTTAAATGCAGCATGGGTTCTCTGACCTTAAGTAATGCTTTGTTTCTGCTCCATTTTGTAGCCTGGCTGCACTACAGATAAAGTCAGTTATTGGTACAGTCTGTAAAGGTAGCCTGTGGTAAAGGGTTAGAAATGGTCTGAATGTTGGATTTAGATAATGATTATTAATTCTTTTCATATTAAAATTTACTTTGACTATAGAGATGAGGAGTTGGAGCAGCTCACAGAAAGTCAAGATCTTTTCCGCCATAATACCAGCCTATTTCTGGTTTGCTCTCTTGCGATTATCTAGCTTACTCAATTGGAGAGTTATTTGTCATTATCTTTTTTTTCCTGCTATTTGTGTTTTTAGTCTTCTCTGTCTAGTCCAGCTACATTTACTACTGCTTTCATATCCTCATCTCCATCCTTCCCTGGAGCTGGGCACTGACATATCACACATGCTTAGGAAGAGCCCTATCCATTAAATTCCTGACCTATCTAATATAGCATTACCCAGCAGTCCTTGACCCAAACGATCTTAAGGGTCCTTTCCAACCTACCTGATTCTGTGATAAACAAGAAGCTGGGATGATGGGCCTCTTGGCTGCCCAATGCCCTCTGCTCATGAGGACTCTCATGGTTCTTTTGTCTTTCTTGCTTGGTTCTTAATTACCCATCTCCCCTTCCCTCTCTGCCCATAGGCAGCTTTCTTGCCTTCAGACGTTCAGTTCCTTTTATTGACATCCCCAAACTGCTCTGGAATTTGCAAATGCTAATTTCTACTCTGTACCTTGGCAGCCGAGGTCCCTGGTGTCTCAGCTATCTTACAGCACTGTGCTTTTCAGCCAGCAGCTTGCCAGCAGCAATAGTCTGATTTTGTGTATAACAATGCAGAATTGAGGGGAGACTTCTCCCTCTGATAGAAACGAACCTATAGTGGACCTTCAAGTACCTTTTAAATTCAAGAAATCTTCAGGCTGAGAGATTATACACATATTAGATCTTTGATTTACATTTAATTTAAGTACATGAATAATTTTACCCTTATCAACAAACCTTGTTTAGAGATGAGGAAACTGAGGCATAGAAATTTTAAAATCCACAATTCTGGTATTTGCTATCATGCCATACTGCACAAAGACTAACTGGACAGAGGTTTAAAGGTTATGAGCACTTACTGACCTCTCCTGCCTTTCTAGCTCAAAATGTCTATTTTGGGAACATAAAAAAAAAAAAAACAACCCAAAACCAACTAAGTTCAAACTCAAAATCAGTGTCTCTCAAAAAAATAAATGTAAAATACAGCATGTGAAAAAAAAAGCAAAGTGAAAGCCAAAGGTGGAAATACGACCCTCAGTCTAAGAAATAGGCTTTTGTTCAAATTTGAAGTATAAGCCAGAATAAATGCCCACTATTCATTAAAGACCACCCCAACACCTCTCTCGAGAAGAGTGTCACGTGGAAATGTAACAGCATACTATGAACTCTTAAAATGTGAAAAAATAAACAACAGAGATTCTGAGTCCCCATTTGGGCTCTTTTCAAATCCTGCTCCTCTGGTTTGTGTATGTTGGATTTCTCCTGGTTTGTCAGAAAATAGCTTGGGAGGTTCACTTGAAGCCTGAGAGTATTGGTGTCTGCACAAACCAGGGCTCCTGGAGAAATCCTTGGCCCCCTTCCTCAGCCTCTTGTGAACATGCCTTAATTTTCTTTGGTGCTGTCAGTGCACATATGCTATTTTTTTCCTTTGTTTTCCTCTCAGAAAGGGGTGTCTCTAATTCATGAAGATCTGTTTTCTGCTCCAGGGAGAGATCTCTTCTCATACAGTATGCAGAGTAACAAGTCTGATTTTTCCCTTAAGGATACAGCCAAAGTAGGAAAACTGTGGAAGATTATGCTAGGAAGCATTGTCTAGACTTCACACACCTGTGCTCTCAGTCTATGCAGGCTGCTTCCATCTACGAGTAAATCATGGTCATCCTTCGCCTCATTTCAGTGTCTTGCTTACATATGAAACTTCTTCATTCTTTAAATGCACTTCTCATCCATACAGGCCAAGTAGCCTATTTTTTTTTGTTTAACAGCCATGACTGAGAGATAATTTCCCTTGATTTTGACTCATTGGACATTAGGGCACTTTGTAAGCACATCTGTCATGGTATTCACTTCCATCTAGAACTCAGACTGGTTAGACAGACTCAGCATTTGTAAAGATATAAGAAAACATGTTTACTAGAAATGTAACTGTTCTTACATTGCACAAAAGTCTTAGACATGTCTAAGAAAATACAGGCAAAGTTAATGCAATTATTGGGCTGGAAACACCCATGGTTCCCTAAAACCCAGATGCTGTTGCTGTGGGCTGTCTGGGCTACTTGCCTGGTGAGCTCAGAGCTGACAGTGTTAGTGGTGCATTCACTCATTTTAGTGTCCAAAATGCAAAGGAAGACAAGGACCCAAGGGAACCACTCCCTCCCTTTTCCCTTCACTGGAAGATAAACGTAAGGATTTGGAAGAAATTGCCCAAACAGAAGAGGCATTGATGTAGAAGAATAAAGATTGTCCATGCTCTCCCTCACCTCACCTATACCTTATGATTGCAAGGTAAAATACTCAATTACTTAGACTCAGAAGGCAACATTGAATGTATCACTTACATTCCTGGGTGATCTTTTTATATATGTACTCTGCTTTAGTCTTTAACTGTAAAATCATATACTGTTTCAATTCTACAGCACAAACATTCAGTCTCCCACCAGCCTTGACCTTGCATTAGTGGTCTTAATATGTCTTTTTTCATAGCGCCTTTTGGCTTTATGAATCCCTGAACTTTTTAGTCTGTTACATTTTTGTGAATGACAATTTTGAAAATAAAAATACCTGTAGATATGTATCTTTTACTTGTCTTGCCCAGGAACTTTCAAACACATTCAAAGTTAAATTCTTGAACACCAAGAGGGTTTTTTTACAAAAAGGTAATTTTTGAGAATCACAGAACAGCCCAGGCTGGAAGGGACATCAGAAGACCATCTGATACAGCCTTTCATGGAAAAGGGAGCCCAGATGAGATTGTTTAGCATCCTGTTCATTTGCACCTTGAAAACCTCCAGTGAAGGGAACTCTACCACATGGGGAGGTTGTTCCCATGATTGACTGTACTCACTGTAAAAGGTTTCTTTCTTATATGGAAACGTCCTCTGGAATAACTGGTATACCTTGCCCCTTTTCTTCTCTCTGTGGCTCCTTGAGAAGGGAGAGCCTCTGCCCTCTTTGTAGCCATGCTTTAAATCTGAAATTCTGTGGTGAAGCTCTTCCTTGAATCTTCTCTTTGCTGGGGAGAAAAGACCTAACTCCTTCAGTCTTTCCTCACAGGGCAGATTTTCCAGCCTTTTGATCATCACATGTATCACTTCAGAATTATAGTCAACATGCAAGGAAAACAGTTTTAGTCGAGTCAAGTCTTGCTTGCTGTTGTTACATAACAAGAATAACATGCATCTCTTTTGTATCAAGCTGGACTTCTACATTATCCATTGTCCTCCAGGTAACAGCTTTCCAAACACAGCTATTAGTAGATGAAATATACTAGATTACGGGTTAAGATACAAAGTATATGACTAATTGTTGCTTCTTGTGGGATCAACAGATTTTGCCAGAACATAAAATATACATAATACTATAAATTGCCCAATAAAACATTCATGTAATAGAGCTCAAGGGAAAATAGGAAATGACAACATTTATACATTGAAATGTATATAAAAAGAGTTAGTATTTTGTTTTTATATAAATATTTTGCCCCCATTTTATGGACAATAAAACCATAAAGTTTGCTTGCAGTGTCATGACTTTCTTTTATATGAAATTCTTCCCTTTGACATCAACAACCATACACTCAAATTACACTTGAGCTTCTACTTCACAAAAAGTGATTCCTCATTTGTACTTTTCCATGAGATAACAAATGCAGATTGCAGATGACCTTCATCTCCTATTTCCAGATTAAAACTAAGGACAGTCCTTCAGCTTTGGTGGGAGATACCAGGACTTTGTCTGAGAGTGTTTTGGGACTGGAACTTCATGGAGGCCACAGTTATCATCAAGGTCATATTAAATAGTGGATAATAGACTTCCCCTCTAGATTCTGCAAATTACTGATTAAGAAAGTATCTAATTCATTCTCATTGAGTTTTTATCAATTAAGGTAAAAGATCCCTTGTAGAATAGCCTGCAAGTTTTGGAAACTGGGTACAGCATTTTAGCATGTCAGGTTCTCTGGACTTATAATTTTCTATGGCCTAATACTTCATTCTATTTTGCACATGTCAATAAATTACATATTTTAATATATAATTGCAATCATGTGTTGCAAGTTTAATCAATATTAAAGTATATAATTCACTTATATATTACATCATATAATGCATTTTTATATATTGCATTATATAAATTGTACAGTTTATTCTGGGAAGTATAACTTCAGTTTTCATTTGCAGAATTCAAATTCTGCTTGAGTCCTACAATTTCCTTCCTGTTACTTTGACTTCATTTGACTCTAAAAAGATCAAGATAGAAATGAAAAGGATTTAGGAACAAAGTTAACTCTACTTTTCAGCCTAGTGGGACAGTGAAACATTTCTCCAAGTCATTGAAAATAATACAAGAAGATTACTGTTATGTCAGCTCTCCAGGTAAGCATTTCAATATTCTGGAGGAGTTTCCCAGCTGAATATTCCTTAAGAAGATACTACCACCAACCCCTTAGAAACTTTCAGGCCCCCCAGGCTGCCAGCACTTGTTTTACCAAATAACAATCCTGCCTCCAGATTCCACCTGAGGCACAAGAGTCCTTGAGCCAATGACCCATTCCCAAGTCTACCCTAATTATTTTGAGGGTAACCCCTCAAACTGACACAGTCCTCTTTAAAATTTGAATCTTCCCATTTACTGATGATCTTGGGTTTAGAGATGACTGATGTAAACAAGCAGATGAACAGAGACAGACTTTGGATGGAGTTTTTAATATTCTATTTTTTTTTTTTTTATTCTCAGGATAAGAGCAAGAAAGTAAAGATCATTTAGAAATGGTTCCCTTTCCAAAATGCAATGATCTTTCTGTTCACCCTTCACATCTGACTCCTTTTTAGAAGCCCAGAAAAGCCAGGCCTCACTCCTTTATCAGGCTGCTGTAAATACAGCTTAATTCTCTGCTGAACTTTTGCCTGGCTGAGAACCAAGCCCTCTTTATTATTTTTTATCTCTCTCACCAAATTCTTCCTCTGCAAGATATACTCGTTTCTTTGCTAACATCTACTTTCTTTGTTCCTATCTTCATAATGTAATATTGCTCTTCTGAGGGGAAAAATATTTTTTTTTTCTGATTTATGCCAACTCCTGACAATTCAGGTACTTTGTTTGTCACAAAGCAATTGTTAATAATTTTTTTCCTCTAGTAGGAGTACTGTTTCATTATGACTAAGGCAGCATCCCTGAATGGGGCTGTTATGGGGTTTGGAACCAGAAGAGAACTCGGGGAGCAGGGGAAAGTACAAATGTAAACAGATAGTACCGTAAATCAGGTGGCAACCGTAGACTGCTCTAGGGACCAAGACAGCAGCAATGTGTGAGATGCTTTGCCTGGCTCTATATTCAAGCTCAGGATAGGAATTTCTTTCCTAAGAGCTGCTCTTCTTTTTCCCCAAATCCAGCTTCTGGGCAAGGGAATGCAAGAAATCTTTCCTAGTGTAATCAGTTCTCAGCTAATGGATCAGGCCACAGCACATACCAAGAGTTAGCACTGGAGAATGGAGTAGCCATTTCTATCACTTTTTGCTACATTCAGAGCCATGGATTTTTGGTAAAGGGCTGTCATCAACTCAGATCACGGTCTTTTAAAAGCAGGTTCAGAAATGTGATAATTAAACACCATGTGAAGAAAATAATGTGGTGTGAGAATTTACACTTAAAAGTAATATACCTTATAATACACCTTAAAAGAATATATGTAAAATTAAGTGCTTCTTAGCTGTAGACTAACTCCTTATACAGTTTCTAGGGCAGAAGCTACACTGTAAATAGGAGAGAAACCACTCACATTGCTACTTGTTCAGCTTTTAATCGGTTTCAATGTTCAAGTGTATTCCTTAAGATTTGTAGCAATAAACTACCAAATAAATTATTTAGGAAAAATAAAAGGAACACTGCCTTTTACTCTCTCTATCTGCAGTGAAAATGCACTTTCAGAGACTGCAGTCAGCAAAGGGCTCGTAGGTGCACGCCTGACACTGAACAAATAGGATCAAGGTGTAAAAGTTTATCAGCATAAATAACAAAATTCTTCATCCTCTGTTTCAGCTGCTGAGTCTATTAGTCAGAATGATAATGTCAAGAACGCTTTACTGCAGTGTTTTTGGAAGAAAGACCAAGTTAAGAGATTAGAGCTTTGTAGAAGCCTTGGCCACACAATTTCTCCCTGAAATGAAATTCTCTCCATTAATAAATCTTCTTATCTCCTGCCCTTCTTATACTAACAAGAAACCACTTCAGTGGTTTTCAATAACCTAAAGAGCACTTCAGGGACTGTGTTGTGGTCTGTCCTCTGCAGGCAAGGCAGAGAGAGTTACCACTGTAATCTTCTCCTGGTTTTCAATGGAAGTTTAGTCCAAATGAACATATTTTCAGAAATTTTCAATTTTAAGAAAAACTATCAAAGTGTTCCTGCCAAATACCACCAAACAAATGACGTAATACAGAAAATTAAAATAAGCCATATTTTAAGAGAAATATGACAGTAGTTTCTTGGGGTTAATAGAAGAGTAACAGACCTGTGGTGAACAGGTAGAATATGTCTCTGAACATCTGAAAATGAGGAAGAACTTCTTTACTGTGAGAGTGGCTGAGCACTGGAACGGGCTGCCCAGAATGATTGTGGAGTCTCCTTCCCTGGAGATGTTAAAAAGCTTTCTGGACACAATCCTGAGCAACATGCCTCCTTCCTGAGCAGGGAGGCTGGATTAGTGGTCCCTTCCAGTCTTAACCATTCTGTGATTCTGTGATTCAGGTCTACATCCATCTCTGCTACTTTTCTTGTTGCATTTCCACCAAGTTACATGTCTTGAATTTCCTTCCTCTTATGCAGAGTAAATGACACAAATAGAAAATACAAACATCAAGGAAACAAAAAGTACCCACTCCTTTTTCCAAGGATTAATACAGAGACTATGTGTTAATTTCAGGAAACAACTGCCTGGGGAAGACCTTTTTCTCTACCTTACACAACTCTGAACCTCTTGTGGCTGTGTAGCATGACGTCAAGATCCTCTGAGTAGCTTTGATCTATGAATAATAATCCTACCAGCAAACAGATCTCATTTCATTCTCTTCTCTTGTTAAAGAGAAATATGCTGATGTCAAAATGGCTGTGACAACCAAGGGCAGAGGCAGTGAGTTCCTGTCACAATTATTACCCTTTTTTTTTACATTAGAATATTTCAAAAATGCCAGAAAACACTGGAAGCAAATAAAGTTAGTGACATTCTCTTAATCTGGTCTGAGCCAGACTTTTCTTACCAGGTATTTGGTATATCTTATAGTTAATGTCCACTTTAAGCTGTCTTATAAGGATAAACATTTTGAATAAAAGTGAAGAACACAGAATTAAAGTAAAGAGACTAGGCAAAAATATAAAATTAGATATTTTTTTATTTATGAACAGGAAGTACAAATCTTCTCAATTGCTCAAATGCTGCTGCTCAGCATGGAGAAATTTCCATGAGTTCACATTTAGTTGACATTTGCATGCTTCACTAGGTTCTAATTTGTATAAATGAAAATTGCACTTTAAATAGCAAAAGTAAGGTTAAAAGAGGACAAATTTCAACATAATAGCATGTTGGTGTAGGGCTGTCCACATACTCTGTCAAGACGAGGAATATTCTCTCTCTAACTGCACCAAGTGGCTGCTGTGACAGACACGGCACCAAAGAGGCTCAGCAGTCACAGGAGTAGGAAATTTCCACAGAATTGGCAGGTCAGATTTAATCACAAGACCTCAAAAGTGAGTGTTGCTGGACAGAAAGCATGGATAGTGAAGCTGAAATGAATAATTCCATATACAGTCTTCTAGTGAAACCCCTGTTGATTCATTAGTAAGGATTAAATCAAATACTCTCTGATGGGGTTTCCTGACTGTTCTCCAGGTGAAGTGCCCTGACACTCAGCTCTGCAAGGAAATGTCCCTGTCACAGCATTCAGCAGCTCAAAGGCTGAGTTTGGTTTTAGGTCTCTTGTTAATTAACTTGAACAATTTTCTAGAAAATGAGGGCTTTTGACCTGTTTTAAGTTTCAAATTTAGCCTTTAGAACAGGCTTTCTATGGAGTATCATAGAATCATAGAATATCCTGATTTGGAAGCGACTCACAAATATCATCAAGTCCAGCTCCTGGCCCTGCACAGGACAACCCTGAAACCTGACGCAACTTTCTTTTTTACAAGAGAGAATATGGACAAAATTGTTGCATGTGCTGTGTGGCACTGATGTCTCTCTGGGTACTCCTGTCACACGAAGCATACAAGTGGCTTACTTTCAGCCTGCTTCTCCACCTTAGGGCAGCACTGAGCCATCGTGGCCTTTCTCCTTTTGGCACCTGAGGCAGCTCAGCTGTCCGTGTTTTTTACCGCAGGGCTCTGGGCAGATCCGCACCAAGGTACAAGTACAGCATTTTATTTTTTACACACAGGCTCCAAAACAACTGGAGGTGGACTACTTTTTTTACCTTGAATGCATTTGTGAAACTTGGGAAATAAACTGTGAGTTTCCTAACAACAAAGAATTTACCTGGCTGTAAACGTGGCCCCGGCCGTCTCTTACAGCTGAGTCACACGACATCGAGTGATCTTTTAAGTAGATTTGTATCTTTCATATAATTATGAAGTGTAGTTCTGGAGAAACAGAAAGTCAACAGATCTTTTGCATTTGTACAACATCGAAAACAGCAGGGCCTGGGTTTGTGAGACCATGATTTGTGATGAATAATGAAATACCAATGAATGAAAATCCGACTTCATATGAAACCAATGGACATTTTGGTACTGGCATCAGTACTTCTACATCTTTTCTTACATTTCAAACAAAATGAAATCTTTCAGCTCAATTTAAGAAGTGGTGGGAAAAGAATTCAATAAGTTGCAAATTTGGAGCTTTCTTTATTTGCTTCTTTGTTAAAGCCAGTTAAGTGGAACCTATAAAATTCAGGATGGTATAAACGATGAAATGATGGCCAGTGAGGTTTCCTCTTCAGGATTAGGAACAAAACTTCAAAATCCTTCGTGTTTGACCTCCTGTCTCAAAAGGTTTAGCACTCGTGATGATTTGTGCTGATTTTTGTTTAAAAAGGAAAACAAAACGGAGTAGGTATCCTTTAGGTATACCTAGGATATGGCCTCAGCAGTATCTAGCAACAGCTAAATGGTTGAACCAAAAACTCTGTAGTGGGTGTGATTTATTTGCACAAACAGTGAAGTGGCCTCTTCCAAATATTTGCATCTTGTCACGTAACTTACTAGGGACAATCTTGGGTGGAACACAGCAATAAGGAAAAATGTTATAACATATTAATTTACTAAAAAATGCACAAGAGTCCTAATTCTTGCTTACTGCTAAAAAGTCCAAGTTTTTATAACTGTACCTCTTACTCTCACATTTTCAGTTTAAGAGTTTATTACTGTTATGAGGAAAGCCACAAATCTGAATTGGGATGGGTTAGGGTTAACACATGACCTACACGCAAAGAGTGCCTCTGTTTCAAAATCAGTGATGTTTTTTAACCTATAACCTGGCTTGGCATTGCCAACACATATTTCATCTCAATACTTGTCTTAACCTTGCTGTGCCATGGTCACACAAACATGCTGTAGCTTTCCCTCACATCAGATTTCTGTTGCTGCTTGTTCACAGGTAAGATCTCAAAGTTATGCTCTGCTGTTCTGTTTTTGAAGCAGGTGAAAATCAAAGTGCACACTTGGACAAGGAAATTTGTTTGCTGTAGAGAAACATTTTTTGGTGTTATCTCCTGTTATATCTAGATAATTGTTTTTATTAAGGGCCGGATGAGCTGTGTTCATAGCAGGAACAACAGGACTCCAAACAGCTGTTTAAAACTGTTAAACTACAAGGTACCTGGACTTGTAAGGAAGACTGGCTGATCCCTTGTGCAGTGAGTGGGGCATCAGGGACCAGTGAGCTGTCCTGTACAGTTGGGTCACCAGACTGCAGAGGAGAGATCATGCTCTGATTCTGACCAGAAAGGATTCTAATATTTAAATCCTTTCTCACATTCAGTATTTAAGGTGAATTGTGAGAAACGTTTGAGAATCTAAGATATGGCAAACTGGATTGAAATCTGCAGCAGAACCCTAGAGTACAGGTGAGGCCCAGGAAAGCTGTTGTATGCAGCAGCAAGGCTTTTAGAAGGAAGAATCCTTCCCTTTTTAATGAATAACATGTTCTCAGGCAGTACCCTAGTTACTTACTTAAAGATTAAATTCTGTTGACTGGCTGCTTGTTCATGGTTTTGATTCATTCACAGATGTCTTATGTTGAATGCTGTCATGAATCGAACAGCAACCAAATAAGAATTGGGGAATTTTGGACTCACTGGAAAAGTAGTAATCTGTAAAAGTTATCAGAAAAGAAAGACTAAACAGTATGGTAGGCTGTACTGCTAAGAATCCCAAAAGGCAGTTCACAGTCAGCGAATAGCTTTTTAAAGAAATTGACAGATTCAGGAAGACCAATCTAGACCATGACAGTCTTAGTCCATATTTCCAAAATTGTTTTCCCAAGCAAAGGAATTGAAAATCTTTTCATGAACATAACTTTAGAAAGCAAATAATAGTCCATAAATGCGTAAATAATCTCTTTGGGGTCTCTAACATGTAATCCCGGAGTACACAGACTCCCAAGACCAGTGCTGCTGGAGTTATTAGACTTCCTCATAGACACTCAAAGAGTTTGTCCGGGGATGATGAAAAGCGCAAGTTTGCTTCTCAAAGAGCCAATGATGAAATTATAATAAAAGCTCATGCATGAGTGTTGCCGTGCTAATGGCTGAAGCCACATTAGATGACACCTCAGAGGAGTGGTGGACAGGCACCAGAGGCACTGCAGTCTAACCCCTACATTTCACTTACAGCGAGTTCCCATGTTCCCAATCGTTTCTGGTTTGCATTTTTTCAATTTATTGGTTGATAAGGTTTCCACCCAGTTTTACATATGTCTCCATGTTTATGTAGTTCCCCTTGTTGAATATGTATGTTTCCAGAATGTTCTTTCTTCTTCTATGCCCCATTGGTTGTTTCCTGTGTTCTCCTCCCCTAAATTGTCCCCATTGGTCATTCTCCTGTTGGCTCCTCCCATGTTCTCTTCCCATTGGTTGTTCTTCCTCTCTCTGCCCCATTTGTTCCCCTATAAAACCCCTGGACCCTCCATTGTTCCCTGTCTTTGTCCCTGGACCCTCCACCGGAATAAACCTGCTGGAACCCATACAAAGACCCCTCTCTTATTCCTCTGCCGACGCCGCCTTTCCACCGGAGAGTGAGCCCTCTTATATTCGACGGCAACGTCAACCTGCTGGTTGCAGCCCAGTGAACTTACCGGGGACATCTCCAGCTAGACGCCAGTTGGGTGTGGGCAACCCGTCAGCGTCACATGAGCATCAGAAGGAAATACCTGTGTTAGTATTATGGTGTCTGGACATGATCTAGACACAGTCCCGGGCAATTGGTTGTAGGAGGCCATACTTGAGTCTGGGGTGTAGACAAGATAATCTCCAGAGGTCCCTTCCAACATCAACCACTCTATGATTCTCTAAAATTATTATACAT
The DNA here is from genome assembly GCA_013397115.1 of Edolisoma coerulescens. Classification (NCBI taxonomy): domain Eukaryota; kingdom Metazoa; phylum Chordata; class Aves; order Passeriformes; family Campephagidae; genus Edolisoma; species Edolisoma coerulescens. The sequence goes on along the minus strand of VWZW01003059.1, from coordinate 3,787,203 downwards.
ATTAGAAGAGAATTATAAATTTTAAAATTCAAGTAGTTTTAAAGGCTGTGGTGAAGTTACAGTGTAAAGAGCAGTAACCAAAACAAGTAAAATATTGCCTCTCTTTTTTTGCTTGATCAATGACTGTGTTGCTTCAGTATTTATGTCAGCATAACCCTACTGAAATCAGCTTTTTCTGACACCCTGGGGTTTCTACATTCAGCCATTTCCTTGTCTAGCAGTTTGTTCCAAATTTAAGGAATCTCCTGTGATGTAGAAGTAGGTTAGTCCTTCATTCAGTGTTGATGTTTTCAAGAGGAAAGGACAATTATTCTATCGCCAACCATTTTTTGTTGTTCAAAAAAGTTACTGTTCAAAGAAAATCCATCTTTAGTCAACAAAAAACTTGCATATATGTCTTCCAGGAAGGCATGTGACTTCTTCATGGGTTTGTGAGTTCTGGGTGAAAAAACATGCCCGATCTTCTAACTGTCTGGAACTCTAGGTCCCATTTCTGTACTGGTGTGTATTCTGAGTTGGAATCACCTTCTCTCTGTCTCAGTCAGAAGGGCTGCTTGGCACAGTTACAAGATATGGGAATTCTGCTAAATAATAGGGAGACACAGTAACCTTTAGGTCAAACAGCACTGCAGTGACTGTCAGTATGTGACATGTTGTTGACCTGTCCCAGTTAGCCCACTATGAGATGATAATGGCGCAGTCTGGAAGACAGCAGAGCACAAGTAGGATTCACAATAGGCATTATGGACAAAACTGTGTCAGGTTTGGCTCTTCCACCCTGCACAATCCTCCGGTGCTATCCCAGCAGACTTTACACCCTCAGGCAATTTCTCAAGGCATGCAACACACCCAGGTCATGTCATGTTATCAAACTATGCCCCTGATATGTTGCAACACAGAACTTGTATAATTTCAGTTGAACTTGTTGAACTCATCAGAAAGTGTGAGGCTCAAGAGAGGTACAAATCGAAGTGCCATGTGGTTTGGACGTGAGCAAACTGTTCCATTTAACCCTGCTTTATCTTGCAGTATGTAGCTGGCTGTGCTTGATTTTGCAGTCTGTATGCAGCCATGGGGTCTTTGACCTCCAGGCTTCTTGGTCCTAGTGAGGACAAGAGAGATTTCTGCTGGGGTAGAGGGAGCGATCAATCTTGTTAAACCATAGAATTATAGAATATTCTGAATTGGAAGGGACCCAAAAGGATCATCAAGTCCAACTCCTGGCCCTGCATGGAATCACCCCAAAAGTCACACCATGTGCCTGAGAGTGTTGTCTAAACACTTCTTGAACTCTGTCAGACTTGATGCTGTGGCCACTTCCCTGGGGAGCCTGTTCCAGCGCCCAACCACCCTCTGGATGAAGAACCTTTTCCTAATATCCAACCTAAACCTCCCCTGACACAACTTCAGGCCATTCCCTTGGATCCTGTCGCTGGGCAACACAGAGGAGAAATCAGCGTCTACCCCTCCTCCTCCCTTCAGTAGGAAGTTGTAACTGCAATGAGGTCTCCCCTCAGTCCCCTCTTCTCCAGGCTGAACAAGCTAAGTGACCTCAGCTGCTCCTAAGCACTAGACAATGGTGTAGTTTTATCACCTGAAAACTTAATATGTAACAAGCAAGACATTCCTGGTTGAAACCTAAATGCCTTTGATATGTATCAGGCCAAATCTGATGATCTAATATTTCCTTCTGACCTTAACTTGGATGAGATATGCTGCATAGGGAGGTGTCTCACCAGGGGGCACTGGGTAGCCAATTACAGGCCACAGAAGAGTGGCCTGAATTGTTTCCTTTAGCCATTTTTTTGGCATGACACATTACCATCTTCTCAGGTAATAAATGACAGGGAAAGTCTTTTCTTGCCTAAGAAAAGAAATGACACAATTTACAAGAAAAAAAAAAGTACTAAGAGAGCACTGTGTTAAATAAGGTAACAGGAACATAACATCAAGTAAAATATTCCTGTAAAATGTACTGGCATGCAGCAATGATTGTAATGTAGGTGTTACCTTAGGTGTATCGTGTTGGTATGTGTTTCAAAGGAAACACAGAAATTGTGATCATAGCAAACAGGAGATTGTTCACTTACAGCATGCAAAGGAAAAAGTCTCTTCTATAATCAAATAAACCTGACTTAATCATCAGGATGTCATCAGCTGCACTTGATGAATGGCCACTTATACCACACAGGACTCAATTTTGGCACAGTATCACACCGGCAGAGTACTGATCCTGCCGTGCTCGTGAGGCAGGCGCGTGTGACTCAGCGGAGACATCCGTCGGTGTTGAGTGACTGTAGGCTCCTCTTCTACCAAAACCATCTGAAGTGAGACCTTTTGTGCTGTGAAAGGGAGGTGGGCACACTGTCTGCACATCTCTAAAGGGCAATCTTCCCAAAATACTCATGATGTGGTTGCCGGTGGTCATTTGAGCTCTCTTTCTCCTTTGAAAGGGCAAGTACTAATAATAAACAAGACAAATAATTGAGCAAAAGGGGGAGTTAAATGGACAAATAAATAGTGCATACCAGCTCTACTTACCTTCAATAACACATATTGCATTGCACTAGCATTCTGCTGGTCATGAAAACGCATCACGTAAGTATTTGATACGTCATGCATTAGCCAATAATGGATAAACTCATCCAAAAATAAAGGAGGAAGGTTTTAAAGTATAGAATTCCAATTTTAAAATAATTTAGTTCCAATCTACATACCAGTAAGTGCAGTGTTGTTATTACAGGGCTTGCCTAGAACATGGTAAAGAAGAAGGATTTTATGGTTGAAAAATTTTAAGCTATTGACTTCAATCTAAAAGAGTAGCCAAAATATAAATTAGTTGATCTCTTTAACAGCCTATCATTTTAAGATTGTCGGTTCTATGGGGAAATCAAATCACTGTGAGTTGAATCAGGACAATTATGATTTATCTATTAATCCCTCTTCAAAGTATAGCATTTTTTATGGTGCCATCATAATCTAATAATGTAAAGCTTAATGATTTAAAGAGAACTTCACAACACAATGCCAAGACAGACAGACATATTAATATTCAAAAATAGTATCAATTACATCTATCAGAATCTGGCACCACTTAGAAAACCCCTCCTAGAAGATGTTATCTTTGACACTCAAGATTTCCATTATCTGAACTTGCTTTCCTCTTCCTTAAAAATATCCAGAAAGTTAAAAACACTTGGCAGAACTCGAATCAATTTCAGTAAGTGATTGGCACACTTCCTCCTTAAAACCCAGTATTGCACCATTGCTACTTAAAATATAATGAAGGTGTCCCAGAGGTTAATATTTATAATAGTTTAATGCCAAGGTGATAGAGAGGCTTGAAAGCAACCACACCTGGGAAAGCAACTCACCTTTCTGTAAATAATCACTCAAAGCCAGTCTTAAATTTCTACATATCACCAGGAAGAGACATTAAAAGAAAGATTAGCCCATAAATGGGATGTCTGGCTCACAGTGCTGGGTGGATGCTGCATTCCATTAAATTCTCCGTAGATCTGGGAAAAACCAGCAGCAAGAGCACATTATGTACTTTATCTCAAGCTTTCCTTTCACAAGCCTGGCAACTTCAGAGCAGAAATGGGGTGGTCTCTGCTGACCATCGGTTACCTTATGGAAGGGAGTGAATAGGTCAGGTCATTCAGAGCCTACTCCAAGGGAACAGGAAGAGATGGAATGACCTAAAGCATTTAAATTAAGTAGCTTCTATCTCAGAACAGCATTACTGAAGGTCTAGCAGGACTTGATGATGAGACTCTAAGACTCTCTGGGAACCAGTACCCTCGCATTGGAGCTAGTGAGTGGTGACTGGTGAGATCTTCTCTCAGTGGAGCACACGGGATGGGCGAGCAGCCACATGGACGCCCAGCCATACACCTAATCTGAACAAGGGATAAAACACGGGTCTAGCAGAAATACTTTAGAAACTGGCTTGATTTTCTTTTGCTCTGGAAGGCTGATCTTAGGGAGGTCCTCTTCAAAGATACACTAATCAAAATCCATGATCTAGCTAGAGCTTGGCAAAAAGTAGCAGATTTTTATACTTTTAAGCACTGGAAGCCTTATCAAATGAAGTCCAAAAACTTCTCAGAGGACAGAGCTATATGGCTGTCTGGGCTAGGTATTTTGTCCTACTTGCTGTTAAAAAATGCTTTTTCAGTCACTTGTCCATATGGGTGTGCAGCAAGATCTGTTCTCTGCAGGTGGCCCGTGGCTGAGATGAAGAGGTAAAAAGCCCTTGAACTTCTTCACAGCTGAAATAGTAGGAGCTGATAGCAGTTGATGATATAGGTGTCCCCCAAGGTCCCAGTGATTTTTTCTGGAAAAACAGAAGTGACAGGTAAGATACACAAAACATATAATACAAAACCTGTACCCAATGCCAGTTACTGTGACAGGAGCCTGATTGAAAAATTCAACTGCCTGTGCTTCTTCCTTAAAATGCACATTGCTGGCTCATGGAAAAAGCGTTGACTCTAGATTATAACACAAATTTGAACTATGGACTTTCAAATAAAGAAACATTCATGTTCTGGAAAAGGTGGAATGAAAAATATTTGTGAACAAATCCAGTCATCTCTACACAGTCTCCTCTGTGTGCATGGGAAAACTGTCTGCCTCTGTCCCCAGGCAAACTCCCTGCAGACCCTGCTACTCTCCCTGTGGGGGTCCCAGCCCATGTGCCCATCTCCAGCTCTCTCAGTGCCTCCACTGAGCCTGCCCAGCTCTGGTGAGGGCAGGTGCAGTCCCCCATCCCACCAGTGTGTTCTCCAGGGACCAGGGTGTCACAGGCCAGGAAGGGCCAGGGTGTCACAGGCCAGGAAGGGCCAGTTGGCAACCTTTGTCCTTGCTGTCTGTCCAGCTGCTGTGTTGTCCACCAAGTATTGTTCACACCAGACACACCACTCACGCAGCCACACGGCCCAGCACAGTGCCGTGTCCAGCTGTGCTCTCTTGGGCCTAACAAGACAACCCAACTCAGCTGAATTGCTTTGTATCCAATGTGGGCCTTGGCCTCATTTCCTTTTTGATATTCCATAACCACATCCAGAGTGATAACATCACCTCTGAGTGTTCTCTTTTCCAGGCTAAACACCCCCAGCTCCCTCAGCTGCTCGTCATCAGACTTGTGCTCCAGACCAATCACCGGCTTTGTTGTCCTTCTCTGGACATGCTCCCGCTCCTCAACCTTCCTGAGCTGAGGGGTCCAGAACTGGTCACAGAACTCAAGGTATGGCCTCACAAGTGCTGAGTACAGGGGGACAGTTACTGCCCTGCTCCTGCTGCCCACATTTTTCCTGATCCAAGCCAGATGCCTGTGGCTTTCTTGGCCACCTGGGCACACACTGACTCATGTTCAGCTGCTGTCAAAGAGCATCCCCAGGTCCTTTTCCACCAGGCAGCTTTCCAGCCACTCTGCCCCAGTCTGTAGCACTGCCTGGGGTTGTTGTGAACCAAGGGAAGGACCCGGCATCTGGTCTTGTTGAATTTCTTACATTGGTCTTGGCCCATTGATCCAGCCTATCCAGATCCCCCTGCAGATAATAGCTGGAGAGATGGTGACTGGAATCATCAACAGTGGTCAGGCTCTCTCCACTGTGTGTCCTCAGGCAGAGCTGCATCACCAAGAAGCCTGGAGCAGCTATGCTGCTGGGAGACCTAAGCCATGTCAGGCGTTGTCTTTGTGTTATCCCTGTGTCCTTCAAGCAATCTGCTGATGGCACATCCCTCACAGCCCTTGAGACCCTGCCCACGTTGCCGGTGCCGGACTGGCTCTGCAGCATGACCAAACCTGTCAGCTGCACTAGGCTGCAGCAAAACGCAGCAGCACTCCCCTGCCAAGGAGAGTAATCTAACCACCTTGAAAGACCTTCCCTTCATATCAGTCGTTTGTTGGCTCAGCTGGTCACTGACTCTTGCTCAGTCCAGCTGTGACGTTTTCTGTGCATTCATGGTTATCAGGATAGGGTCAGCAAAGCTCCAGTTCCAGATCTTTGTACAATTGATTTTGCTGCCTTGTTATAAACTGCTGTCACTGACTTTGTTAACCTAGACATTAATAAATCAAGTTGTGCTGACCACAATAAAGAGGAGTTGATTTAACTTGTTTTGTTGGTAAGTCATAGATGATCTGATAAAGGCTCATTTGTTCATATTTTGTTACAGTATCAAAATCATTATACAAACCTCCACTGTTTTCAGCTGTGAGTTTTTCTTAACCGATCAAGCACCAAATCAATTCTTTTAGCACTGTTCAACTCCTACAATGATCACTTTGGCGAGTGCCAGACTTCCAGTGCACACATCTTTTTCCACAAGTCCTTTGTCCTGCCTTGCAGGTTGAGGATTCATCACCTTGTCTTTGATTCAAGTTAGACCAGACATCACTTTTTCTGTTCTTCTAAGGAAATACTGTTACAAAATTGTCCTTAAACATAGGCATATAAAAGAGTAAAAATTTATGAATGCATATTTGACACTGCCTACCTTTTAATCCCTTTATTTCAATGCGGTCTAACAGAAGGTGTCCCTGTCCATAGCGAGGAGGGGTTGGCACTTGGTAATTTTTAAAGTCCCTTCCAACCCAAACTATTCTATAATTTTATGATTCTTTTTGCCTGCTTAAGTTCTAGCCCTCTCGGTGGCCCTTTTCTATAGAGTAAATAATAAAGAACAGTGTTCATCGTTATGGTGCGACGCTGATCTGAGGCGATGTACCGGCTGTAAACCCTTGCCAGACAGCCTTGTTTCCCGTGAGACACACTGCTCGGTGCTGCGGCACCTCCCTCGCTGGCAGCTCCGGGCCAGGGAGAAGTAGCAGGAGAGCGGAGCTGGGTGCCGTGGGGGGACCACGCTGACACACGAGCAGGGTGTGGGCGGGCTGCACGTTGCCGTCCCACGCAGGAACAGGTAAACCACTCCCGAAGCAGAAATAACTTGAAAGTGTCGATCTGGGCAGAACAACAGCTGGAGACGGAGTGGGAGATGCCGTCAGCAGTGCTGTTCTGCCACCTGGTGCTGGATCACCGTCCCGGCTGGTGCCCGCGGCTGCCCTCCTGCTTCCCTCCCTCCCTCCCTGCCGCATGTCACCCAGCCCTGGGGACAACCTGCCCCGGGCGCCTCTCCCGCCAGCAGCACCGGCAGCACAGCCAGCAACGGAACTATCAAATCGTTCTTTAACCCTGGATGATTTTTACTACTAATAAATATCATTCCCCTTTGCACAGGGCAGTCCTGGTGACTAAATTGCATCCTAGAATGTGATAACTACTGGTTGCAAAGACGTAACTGCTACTTACCCATTATTTATAGGCATGTGGGGTGATACTTGGGGCTGTCCTGTGCAAGGCCAGGAGCTGGACTTTGATGATCCTTGTGGGTCCCTTTGAACTCAGAAATTCCAACTACGTTCCATGATTCTATTTCCATTTTTAATGCCCAAGTCTAAAAAGTACCAAATATGTACAATAATGATCCAATTAGGTGTGTTCTTAACCCCTTCCTTTCCCCAATGTTTCTATTTTGCATTTTTATATGATGCAGGTGTTTCTGTAGTTGTAAACTGAGGCATGGCGTAGTCTGCTGCATGCATTAAAGATTTGGTTTTTAACTACTTGGAAATGGATTGTCCATGAAGATTACCAAAAATATTCAGCAGAAGGGACTGTTTTCCATCTCTAAATAGATGCTATTGAGAAATCTGTAGAAAGATTGTGTCTAAATACCTTATGTTTTAACTTACTTGGCTGCAGCTTCTTCCCCACACAGTTTCCCCATCCTGGAACCACTACCTCTACCTTGTGGGGTTGTACCTGGGTGCAATGGGCCCTTCTAGAGTCTCTGCACTAAGGATGATACTGAGAACCTTGAGCAGAGCAGCAGTAAGCCAGTGCTGCCTCCCTGCAGTGGGCATATGAAGGGCCTTCAAAGGCAACACATGGAGCAAGCCTGTCCTCTGTGTAAGTCATGCACAGGTTGCAGGCTGCACACAGGCAACAGGGTCCAGGAAGCAAAGGTTAAATATGCCAACCCAGAAATCTGGCCTGCCTGCAGACCATGAGAATCGTATCATAGAAATCTGTCAATATTTATTTGGCCATAATATTCACACACAGCTACTCTGAGAAGATTCTCTCTTTGCATTTTAATGCCTCCAAACTTTATAGAGTAAAGCAAATCAACAGGCAAACACTGAGGCCTGACTGACATGTTAAGCAACTCTCAGGTAGTCAGATCCTCTGACAACCCAGCCTGAATGATGTTGATAAGCCATGTTTTCAGGGGTTGCTAAATAACAGGTGACTCCCTTGTTCATGTGGGACAGACTTGCTGGCAATCACACAGACCAGGCAATCAGGAATGACAAGCAATTCTGGGTGTCATAGAAGAACCCACTTTTGGTATCAGGGGTAAATTGCACTTCAAACTTTTATCATTCTCTACAGGAAATCAGAACTGACTGATCTCACTCAGAGACAGGCATGGGCTGACTGCTCACAGCACAAGCTGGCTGGTCTGGGCCAACAGCCCCACTGCTCCCAGTTCCATAGGCAGTTTACTCAGCTGCCAGCTAACCTACAGAGCAGGAAAAGGGAACAGCTAAGCCTGGCTTGTATATTGAGTTTCTCTCAGGTTGGCTCATACAGAGCTAATGAACCATGATCTGTAGAACTTCATAAAGATACAGCCGTCTGTGAAGCTCTTCTCATCTGGATGTAACCGTTATTACAGCTCCAGGACCGAATATTTCAGAAATAAAGTTCAGAATGATTTTCAAGTGAGGGAGGCTTATTCCTCAGACCTGGTGTGCTTCCTGCAAATCTCAAGCAGCAAGGCAACAAAACATAAAATTTCTACTGCTGTCTCTCTTTTAACAGAGAAACACAGCAGTGCTGCAGATATTTAGAACATGCACAATGCAGCTTTTTTGCTTGAATTTTTCAAGGAAAATGAAGGCCTGTTCTTAAATGAGGGAAATAAACTGGCATGAAGTGATAGAAAAAGCTCAAGTACTCAACAATTTCTGGCTTTGGTTTTCACAGACAGGCTTGCTCCCACAGCTCTGCATGTGCGAGCATGCTCTGGAGAGGAGCAACCATCAGGAAGAAAAAATGTTAGGATCTACCTAAAAACTTGATCTATTTAAGTCCATAGGGTGGTGATGGGACCAACACAGAGCTGTAGAAGTGGTTGGCCCACATGATTATGAGATAGTTAAAATATCATCCATGAAACAGACCATGTTTATCATGGAAGGGCTCTGATCACTGGACAAAGACCTCAGCTCTGAATAAAAAGAAGACTCAAGGAATAGGGGCTAGTTTGCTTCCACTGCAGTCCCCAGAGGGACGAAGGTACACTTCCCCTTGGAATTTAATCCTAAATAATTGCAGGACACAGGAACAACCAACATGGACTTGTCACAGGCAAATTAGACTTGACCACTCAATAATTCTGCATCTCACTGCTGACAGCAATGCAGATGAGGTGAGGGAGGTGATGCAGCACATCCAGGCTTCAGACAACACCTCCCACAACAGCTTCCCTTAGAAGCTCAGGTGTGTGGGCTGGAGGAAGTCAACAATTTAACATCCAACTGGGGGCCGGCAGGTAACAGAGAAAATATTCCAGGGGGACAATACCAAGGGCACAGTATTCAACCTTCTCCTGCTAGTAACAGATAATGTAAATGAGTGCTCAGGCAATACAGCTTGGAGTCTCAAATGGTATTAGGAAAAACTTGAGTGGAACAGATTACTCAAAGAGGCTGTGTGATCTCTATCCTTTTAAGTTTCTTAAGACTTGATTAGAAAACAGAACATAGCTGACCTGGTCTAGTATTGCCCATAGCCCTACTTCATACTTGAGACAAGGTCTTTAGGGTCCTTCCACCAACACCTCTATGAATTGGTGTAACTGATTTCATTCCTGTCCGTAAAAATATTGGTATTTCAAACAAACTGCCTTTAGTATGCAAAACACATGCATTTATTCATTGCAGTCTGGTGATTGTTATGGGTCCCTTCCCACTTGAGCTATTCTATGATTCTTTCACTGCTTAGCTTCATTCCCAAGCCTCTGTGGGGAGCTTTGCACTCCTAGAAGAAGCATCTGCTGTATATATGCGAACTTGTAACTTGTTCTCAGCCCAGTCAGTTAACTGCATAATTCTGCTCCCAGGCCCACTGAAGGCACCTTCTTCTCCTCTGTATACTTTCATCACAGCGATAGACACGGCTAAATTTACCGTAGGGAATAGTTTTCATCAGCAAATCCTTTCTTGTGCCACAACCATGAAACAGTATCGACACTGGCATATTGGGTTCTCTGCTTAAAAATGTACCTCCAAAAAAAAAAAATCAGTTCCAGACTGACGGATTCTACAAAATATTCGTGTAATTAAGATTTTAAGGCTACTACCCTCACTCTGAGGAACTCGTAATTGGTAAGAGCAAAAGCATTTGGCAGAGGAACAGAGGTGTCAGAACATCTATTCATAATTCTATTGTGTCCAACAAAACAAACAACTTCCATCTCCAAATAGATCAGTGATGCCCTTTTCCCCCCTCTACCAATTGCCAATTAAAGAATTGCATTTATGATTTGCTGATATTCCACACAACAGCTGCTGGTAAATTCCTGGCTGACTGTACACACCAGCTTCTTGGAAGGCCAATGTGCTGTACAGCGTGGCAGAAATGGAACAGGCAAGCGGGATTAAATCACAGTTAAAGGGGGAGGGGAGAGGAATGCCTGCACTACAGCCTTGTGAGGAATTACCGGTCACGTTAGTTCTCCAAATCTACCCCTGGCCTAATTAAGCTGCATTTTCACTGTAGAGCAGGCAAACTGCCAGCTATGGTGAAGTGAAACCAGCTTTCCAGTAACTGCCAGGAGGAGCGCAAAAGCATGTTCATGTTTAAAACAGAAGCCTTTAAAATAAGGGGGCTTGAGGAGCTATGCTTGCACAGGGCTTGGACTAACATTAAAATACAACTCTTAATATGGCAACATAGTAGGTGCTTTAGGGCTTTTTAAGGTGTGGAGTTTTTTGTGGGTTTGTTTTGTTTTGTTTGTTAATTTGCATCTTCTGAGCCTGATTTCATATTCATGTCAACTATCACTATTTCCTTTTGAAATCTGTACATAATCCAGTCTTTTTTTCCTGTTTCTCTGTTCCAGGGCAGGCCAAGGGGTTTGAGTTAACATGAGACATTTCCAATCTGGAGCAAACACAAGTAATGTAGGGGTCTCATTCAGAGCAGTACAGCCAGGCTCCTTAGATCAGTTTGTGATGTGTGTACACTGGATCAACAATCAACCTGTGCTATGACATTTGGTCCAACAGCAGAAGAGATTTGCAGGTTTTTTAGCCAGGATTTGCTAGCCAACTACAAAGACCATATTAGTTCTTAAGGAATTATAAGCTCAGGCCCTATGCCAAATCCAGTGGAAGCTGAAGCACGAGCAGTGACTCTCACCACCATCCAAACACAAATCTCAATGCAGGGGTTCTAGCTAACAGGCATTCCGCAGGAGCACTATTACAAGGTCTTCGAAGAATCAAAAAATAGCTCATCCTACACATCACCTATCAGGCACAGTGCACAAGCTCTGATAACTGCTTACCTCCTCCTCCCCTCCCCCTTATAATTACTTAAATGACAGGGATTCAACTACCACAGGAACCCACTGAGTAGATTCAATAGCAACTCTTCCAGATCAGACTCAGGAACAATGGATGAATTGCTTGCTGTGCCACTCCCTATGCAAGAGCAGAACAAGTTTTAGGGGCTAGACACTGAGAAAACCTTGTTCATTTGGATCTTAAACCAAGTATCAAACACAACCTTTTCCAAAACTTCTCTTGTCTTTGCATCGTTAGTAAGCATACATGCAAAACTGCTCATAGACACAGTAAACACAAAGAAAGCATGGTGCAAAATATCCCACTTCTTAGAAGAAAAAAAAAAAATCTATGTCAATTGTTCTAAATTGTTCCACTATAGATGGTGGTTTGCAGGCTAGGAGACATCTGATCACCACTCCTAAAAAGAAATCAACATTTTTCCTTTTTAAAAGATGTTTCACCAACATTTCATTTTTGAAAGGCAGGTTTTTTTCAGCAATTGAGCAATAGTCCACAGTATGAGAAGCAGCAAAAGCATTTTATTTGCTGTATAATTAGTGTCATTAGAAATATGATTGGTAAAAAAACCACGCAAGTCCACACAGAAAGGAAAGCTTAATAAAACCCAAAGACAACTGGAAAGGTGGCGGTGGTAGTGGTAGAGACTTAGCAGAGAAAATTTTTTTTTGAAGTCTTCCAAGGTTCTAGACAGCAACAACTCTTTTTGGCCATCAGAGATGGTAACAAATCTTCCTACTACTTTGCATCAGAGTGTCCTCCTCCACCCTTGTTGGACTGCTAGCTTCAAATCACAAACGTGTTGTGGAGTGTGAGAAGGGAACTAAACACAACATCAGGATCTCTTCGCATGAGGTAACGCTTTCATGCAACTGTTCTGCACATGCAAAGGCATAAAACTTACTGAGCAAACACTATCTTCTCAAAAATCACTTCAAGTCATAACAACACTTCACTTTGTTTAATTCCTGTATTTTCCAAAAGGTGGTAGAAGTACTGCATTTTTTAAACAATAACATGCTTCTCCTCCTTCAAACAGAAAACATCTTTAATCTTTGCAACAGAATGATTTCTTTTCTCTGACACTGAAATGACAAGACAGTCTTAATTCATGAAGAAACAATTGTGTTTCTGAAGCAACAAGTTGCCACAACGATTATTTGTAAACATTATACCCACAACAGTAAGTACATTAAAATCCCACACTTCCACCTTAAAATAAACCACAAAGATTTGACATGAAATACATAAAAAGTTTATTATGTATGTACCCCATCTTATCTGGAGGAGAAAATCTGAGGCAACAGTTTGGTGCAGTATAGAGAAGCAAAGCAATATACAGTAGCTGCACACAGCTTGATTGGTTTCAGACCACAACTAAATACTCTCACTATGACTGTTAGTACAGAAATGTTCTGTAATTAGAAAAAATGAGAAGTATTACTCTCATGCTGTACAGTCTTATGTTTCTTGGTTAGAAAAGAACAACTGATTGAGTTTGAATCTTTTGCGCCTGAACCTTGCACACCAACTTGTTTGGCTGTTGCCTCTGGAATGTTCAGCACAAAGGTTAAGCTCCAGACATAATTTAAGTGCTTTTCATGTGCAAACTGTTACTCGCTAAAGCTTTCAAAGTACATTTAATTACAGATATGAACACCCTGTAAAGATATGAGGATATGACAGCAGACCCAGAGGCCAATACAGATTCTTTAAGAGAAATGCTATGTTCCACTGCAGTAGTTCTAGTCCCTGATTAGGTCCTTCCAAAGAGGGGGCTTATTTCAGTTGTAGGAGATAGACCACTCTTTAACAGAAGCATCATGGGATGTTGTTACCAGAGTATGTTCATCCAACCATGCCAAGCCGCTTACATGATGTAGTCTGTGAGCATCTGTATTGCAGTGCAAAGTAACAGAAAAGAATTAGCAAGGCTGGGTTGACAAGGTAACTTCAGCACACTCCAAATATGATTTTTAGCTGCATTAAATACGAGTACTGGATTTTAAAAGTAACTACAAAAATAACAGAAGAATTCCAGCTAGTGTGGCTAGATAGAGATTAACATAAAGGCTAAATTATTCTGGGGACATTCAAAGCCTGCTTACCATTAGTCTAGAAAACAGGAACAGTGTTGGATTTCAAGAACTACTAGCAACTTTCACAAGTAGTATGTTGAAGAAAATGTACCTGGTATCTTGACTCTGGTCTCTGGATCACTCACAGTCCAAACATATACCATCATGTCCATGCCTCCAGAAGCAAAGTGTTCATTGTCTGGTGACCACGCAATACAAACAACTTTTGCATGGTGGCCATAAAAGACATTATGCTCCTATTTGAAAATTAGAGAGACAAGGGTTATTCCAGTAGTTAAAGCTACTTCAGGAAATCACTAGCTTTCAATGTGCAGCACCAGAAGAAGCTACTGCAAGACTCCAGACAATGTACATCTCAGGTGCAGATGGATGCACTAAGCAAACCAACTGGTGGCTTCATTTTATGTGATTTATTTAAACACTTACTAGGACAATAAAATACAAACCTTTTGTAAAAAGCAACTAAGACATTTTTCTATTAAAGCTCGATCTGTTACGTGCATATGCAATTTAGAGGCTTCTAAAATAATCCCACAGATGTTTCTCAAGGCAAAATTCTTTCAATTTTTACTTAGAAAATGAAATGTTTTTTGTGGAATGCCGTCCTGTGTTTTTATTATAGTGTTGTTTTAGTCAAAGCTTAAGGACTTTACAGACTGATACACATTGACTGCTTGGGCTGAAAAGTGGAAATTTTCCATTTTTTGGTTCTTGGTTAAAAAACAGATTGGCAGATAAAGCAAGACTTCCTCTCCTAGCATATCTCTTTCAGTGCTTAGTTCTTACCATGGTGTGCCAGAGCCAGCAGAATTTTATTGCCAAGTCTGCTTTATTTACTTCATTGAATTTTATTGTACTGCATGATTCTTATCAAACTGAGCCTGCATTCTTGTCCATTTTACAAAAATGCACACAAATTCTCTAACAGACATGGCATGTATTTTTTAATTTCCTTTAAAAAACCCATACTAACAAAACCAGTGGTTCAGCAGACCCAAAGAAACTTTTTGTATTTAACTACTGCTAGTCTCTGGAAATCCAGCTCCCTCCCCTTTTTTAACTATGCATTTGTTATTAGATGGGTTTCACTGTTTTCCCAGCAGCCAACCTATGCTGCACATTTCCTCAACTATTACGATCTGGAGGGTTCACATAGGCTGCTGTAAATGCTAATACTGCCCCATAATAGCAGGCAAACAGTCACAGAAACATCAAATTTACATCAATGATTTACAATTAAGCCTCAGCAGCTACAATGTACTTCACCACAACAGATTTAGACACGAGCTGTCAATCAACTTGTTTTTAAACAAAGACAACCCTCGCTACAAGGATTCTTACCGCGTAGCCATCAGCGACACTAAAGACAGTGACAACTTTGTTTGCATCACAGACCGCAAGAAAGGCACCATCGTGAGAATACGCCAGGTCAGTAACAGGACCTTTAGCTTCCAACGTCTTATCATCACTTTTCAAGGAGGTTCCTTGGATTGAATACAAATGGACATTCCCATCCTGCAAATTAATAGCAAAGAAGGAGAAAAGGTAGAAAAATAATTTTACAATAGAAAGAGGAATTTCTGAAACTTTTTACATCAATTCTATCTGGTAGTGCTTAAGAAAAAGTTTAAATAATCTGTCATTTATGCTGGCTACAATCCACCAAGTGTGGAAATAGACCCATTTTCTAGAATTTGCCAACTTCAAGAACACACTGGGTGAAAACAATTTAGTAATTTAAAAACGGCAAATACAAGAAAAGATTCAATTCAAAAAGAAGTGAAATAGACTTCAGGTCACAATTGTGGCAGAACCTGGGGAATGGAAGCCCAGGAACACCAAATACACACAGCTTACTTGATACAATGCTGATGTTGTTACAAATTGTCACCTATTTCTCAACAAAACACACCTACTATTATTAAAAGCTTCTGTTACTTGCTCCAGTGTTCAAAGAAGTAGTTTAGGAAGTGCAACCTTACCGCTCCTCCCACTGCTGCTGTACCTCCTGTGGGGTGAATGGCTACAGCTTCTGGCTCATAGCCAAGCTCATCAATTGCAAAACATTTTTTCTTGTCTTTCATCAAGACAATCTGTAAGTAGAAAACCAGAAACTAAGACCCTTCTTCAAAGTACCAAATATTAAACTATTACTAAGCCACATCGTTTAGTCATAAATACAAATCCCCTCTGGTTGCTCAGAAGTTTATTGTATTCTCATCTTAAGGGAACAGTTTAATTCTTAAAAAAAAGCCTACATGGGGTGACTAACACACAGTCTGCTGTACTGGAGTACTCATGGTCTAAATCACGCAGTGCAGGGCATCCTCCAGTGCCTTCAGCTTTGCTTCACTTGGTTTGAACATGAAATAAACATGGACAAATCAGTATTTTTAGCAATGCTTACTCCCTTCCTGGTTCACTGTTAAAGGGAGGGAGGCAGGACCAAATTAGTTGCAGGTTAATGCTGCAATGTTAAACTTTAAAGGCTATTTCCTATCCAGTTCTAGGCTATGGATAACTGGGGTTAACTCACATGAAAACAGGTTTGGACAACACTATCAAATGTCCCAAGCACTAAACCAGCACCCATACAGAAAGCATAAATCATTAGAAGTTAATAATATTTCACTACAAGAGAGCCTTGGTGCAATGTCTCTGGTTTTCTGTGATCTGCATACTAGTGGCAAGCAAGCTAGAGCTGCTCATGCTGTACAACAGCATTAGTTAATTGGTTAGTTGGATTAACTGCAAAAAAATAAAATGCAGGAGAAAAACATCCGTTTGCCAAAATTATGTCATTGAGCAAATCTGGCAAGAGCGCGATTCTGACTGGTTTAACCTTCCAGCACAAAGCTGTATTGATAACAAATACAGATGCATCCACACAAGGGACTTTCTGCAATTTAAATATATACATAAATGTGAAATTGTACAGGATGAAAAAAGACAAGGCTATCAAGTATTCTGCTGAATTATGTTCCTTATAGCTCTTATTAGGAAATTCTGAAGATGTGCAAGGTAACCCCACACTAAATAACTAAATGTTACCATACATGGCATTATTAACACAGCAATTGTTGATAATCCACAAGTTAATACTTACTTGTCCAATGCACAAAACTACAGTATAACCACCAGGACCCACAGCTAAACATTTTGGTTGAACATCCATTTTCACAGCATCCTGGCCACTGGAAGAGGACGTGCCAAGGCGGAGAAGCAGGAAGGACAAATCAGAAAAAAATTATTCGATGTCTACTATTATTTTAAATTGCCTATTCAAATAATCACCCACTAACCATCAAGAACATGCATAATTTAATTTTTTTATCTACTAATCTGCAAAGTTTCCTATTGTTTGTTTAAAGCTTCCCTATTTTGATCAGGTAGTACACCTTTGAAATGAAAGTCAATGTTACTATACTATAGTTTAATTTTTAAACTAACTAGATTATCTTAACAGGATTCCTTAATTTTTTTTTTTGGCTTAAATTCTGGTTTCCATGAAGAAACAGCTGTGTCCCACCCCTCCTAACCACATTTATCACCACTGTCTCTGGGTATTTATGCATCACAAAGCAGACACCCTTCCTACAGCCCCTAAGTTGCCCAATACAAGATAGATCTCCATCTAACCCGTGGAAGGGATAAAACAAATTGAAAAGCCTGGGATGCATTTCTCATTGTCAGAAAAAAGCACAAGGTTGGTAAAGTAATCACGTCTACAGTTTCCATGGTAACATAAAACCTAAATAAACTCCAGCATAATTTTTTTTACAATATAAAATCAACAAAACTCTTGCTGTAAAACAATTATACTGCAATAAAAGGCAACATTTTAACTAACCTGTAATCCCTCTTGCTAAGGTTGGTATAGCGCACAGTGTCATCCATACTGCAGGTGACCAGCTGGTCCATTTCATCCACTGCCATTCTAGAAACCTGGTTTGTGTGGCCTTTCCCAGAAAAGCCATCATTCTCTCCAGTTTCAGAATCCCAATAATGTGCATAACGGAATTAAGGAACATTTGAAGATACTGGTGCAGTCAGACACCACACCATAAAAAGTTAAATAAGTGAGAGAACAGCTGAGGTTAGAAAGGACCTCTTGAGATTTAGCCCAGTCTACTGCTCACAATGGTTTCTGCTACAACAGGCTGCAGGGTTCTGTAAGGTTTTGAGTATCTCTAGGGATGGAGACTTTACAAGCTCCATGGGCAATCTCACAATATTTATTAAGTGAACCTCTGATGTTCTGGAGTGAGCTAAATGACCTACCACAAACAGCAGCAAATACTGGAATAATTAGCATTAGGTCTGAGACTAATGAAAATACTTTTAAAAGAATTTTAGTTAGAAGTCCTGCAACACTGGCTTTTCCTCATGTAATATGGTTAAAGGTCTGCAAAGAAACAGGGCCTATATTTATAAGAGTTTATGCCAACATGACATCATTTTAAAGGAAGGATGAAGGACTGTATTTTAACTGTAAGCTTCAGAATGCTGGAAATGTAACTTTCTGCATATTCTGTTCTAAGTGGAAAATGTGTATTGCTGTTTCTCAATGTTACAAAAGGCTAATTTATATATTTACTTGCTCCTCCATACTAACAAGCTACCTACCATGAAGAAGCAACAACTGAAAATTAAGAGCTGGCTTATATTTAGCAGGAAAGCATGAAGGAAACTAGAAAAACAGGTATTAGGGGAAAGCAAAATAAACTTCTTTAGACATAATATTCACTTGTGTCCAATAAACTTTGGGCTTTTTTTTTCACCTCTCCTAATGAGCTCTCTCAGTCTACAAGACTAGAACAAGTATCACTATCATTCAAAGGATATTAATATGACCATCATTACTTCCAGAGTAAATATAGGACTTTCCACCATTTTTGTGCACCGTAAGACACTGAATTGATTTACTGTGACCCTGCAAATGGGACATAAATAATTATTGATGAGCAATTTTAAACACATACATACACCTATTTGAGAAGAATTATAGGTTATTCAGAAAATAACATCCTATTCACAAGCATTAAAAGTCACCCAGTATAAAAACCATTTTTTTACAGTGCAGTCATTTAACTGTTACAGCACTGCTATTGCTATGTCCTTGAAGAGAAACAGTAAGCACAATGGATGTCCTTATTAGCCTGATGGGCCAAAATACATTCGTGGCCTTTTCATCACTGCTTTTCAGGCACTTTATGATTCAGAGAAGAGGACTAAATATGGTCATGTACCCACATCAACTTCCAGAATTATAGCAGTGATGGCAAAAATCTGGGACATTGTTTCTAGTTCATGTAAAAATGTAAGTTCCCATGAGAGAGAGTCTTGTGTCAGTGAACTCTAAATCCTAAAATTAAAGTTCGATTGCACGGTAACCCTAGTCACCTTGTCCACAATACACTAGTTCTGGGAGAATGAGACATCACTGGTAGTTTTCTATCTATGCTGTATTTCTTTTCTCATCTCAAGAATGCTTAAAAGCTGCAACAAAAGATAAGTTGATAACATTAATTTAAATGAAATAATCAGTCTGTGTATTTGCACAAAGCACAGTGTCACATATGTAACATAGTAACTTCTTGATTCATATGACTTCAAGAAACAGTCACACATAGCTTGTTTGGCAATGCTAATTTAACAAAGCTGTTTTTCAATAGCTGCTATTCCATCTTGACAACTTTAATCACTGAGTCATTGCAGAAACTCATGCAGTAACAGAATTTAACCTACCTTTATGACACGTAAAGGCTTATCTGGATTGTTCTTGTCCAAATAATTGATATAGCCAGACAGGGAGATAGTCAGTAAGTGGTCTTTCTGCCACAAGCAACCCAGCTGCTGATCCAACACGTTTGATCCCATGTTAAAAGTATTTACAATAGAATTAGCACCAACATCCCAGATTTTAGCAGTTTTATCTCCAGAAGCAGAAAGCAACTGACTACTGTCAGGGCTCCAACTAATCTGTAAAAACAAATGTCACCACAAGACAGTAAATGCACTTATTAATCCAAGACTTTGCAGTTCATGAGCTGAGTAATGAAACACTACGGATCATTTGCACAAATGAAGTGATACTTACAGCATAAATACCTCCATCATGTGCTTTGCCTCCACCAAGAGCACACACTTTCTCTCCAGTCTTCCCATCATAGACAAAAATCTTAAAAGAGCACACAGACATACAACTTAAAGGGAAAAGCAATAGCAGAAAAAAACCCCAAGATGTTGTCTGATACTTTGATACACTAGACCCCTTTTTAAGGGGAGGCACAAGCTATGCTGCACTGAATAATCAAGACTAAACGATTGAGGTGAAAACTGTAAATAATCACAGCAAGTCCCCTGTACATCAGATCCAGACATTTGAAATTCTGGAAGATGTTACAGTTTTGACTCCTGCTGTGATGGCAGCTGCTTAGCACTGCTGTCATGGGAGTCTGCCCTCTGAGAAGGACAAGCTACCTATGGCAACAGTGTCATTTCAACCTGCCCTTATCAGTAGGGAGTACACATGGAGCTGGGTTGCTATCTATGGATTCACTATTTCAGCTAGACCTCTCAGGATCATAACAACATACATATTCCAAAAGTCCAACATGTTCCTGCCAAAATAACCTGTAAGAGAACGCTAGGGAGATGGAATGGGGAAAAAACCTAAATAAGAATAGTCTGGTAACTACCAGTTATCAGTTATTACAGATTTATAGGAAGATAGTTAAAAGTTTAAACCAGTCATTTTTTGGCATAAAAAAGAAGCAAAGTGGATTTTACTATACTAATCCTATTCCCAAAATGCAAAAGAAAATCTTCTCATGCTAAAATCACTACGAAAAGAGTTCCTTGTGTTTTACCTGCCCATCTGCACTAGCTGTAGCAAATCTGTTCCCATCAGGAGAAAACCTCACACAGTTCACAAACCGTGTATGGTCCTGCAGGAAAAAAGTAAGAATCAGCAAACAAAATAAGAACAGACTGTTTTACATAGAAGACCATCTAGTAACAAAGAAGTTCTCTTACATGTGAACTATAAATGAGCTGTGTAGGAAATGCTTGCTGTAGAGAATTGCTATGAGGCAATTTTAGCCTCTATCTGAAGAGAATCATGGGGATCAAGAACAGGCCAGGGAAGACGCTGTGACATCATTACTGATTTAGTTTAAACAACTCAGTGCATACAAGGAGAACGAGTACCCGGTTTCAGGGATAAGCAGTAAAAAAAGTCAGATGCAGCCTACATGCAAACACGAGATTCTTCCCCACTGGTCATTGAATTCTTCTGCAACATCCTCCAGATTTCAACTCTTGCTTCATTGCACAATGAGTTTTATACACAAAAGAGAATTTTATCCTTCTCATTGCAAAAAAACCAGAGGCATGAGGAATAAGTTACTATTTTACTGAAATTCCATTTCTGGGAGACTGCATTAGAGGTAGTTCTGTGAAGTAATGAGGCAAGACTGATGTATGCTCCCCAAATAGACTACTTACAAGTAGGAGACTATTCAAACCATGCAAACTAGAAAACACACGTTAAATAGGGAAGCACCACAATGAGGCCAAAGCTCCCATGCAGAGAGATGTGGAAGACTATTTTTAGTATTATGGAAGCAAGTTCTAACCCACTTTCTTCACCTATACTTTTTTTCCCCCCAATGGTACAGCAGGCTCTAATCTAAACCATATAAACAGCCCATACCATAATCCCATATATCAACCCAAATATCACTTTAAAAGGAAGACAGCATCACATACCAGTCTAAACAGCACTGGTAAGCAATTCAGACTTCAGAGTTCTAAAAGAACCAGCTTAGCAAAATGCAAGTATCAGCTTAAGTTCAGAAATATATTAGGCAACTACATCATTTCACTGGATCGCAGAGCTCAAAACAATTCCTTTTCTAGAACTGGAATGGAATCCTTACTAAAGTCAGCATATGAAAACTACTCAAGGCTCATATGTAAGAAAATAAAAGGCCTACTAGACTGTTTTTAAAACTAAAATACAAACTAAACATTTTGAATCTGCTACTGCAGTAACATCCAGTATCTTTGCAATAGTTTTTTTTGAGGCAAGAGACCTCCTGCCATCAAAACAGCTGCAGTAATTTGTGGCTTTTTATTTTCTTTGGCCTTAAGCAGCAATGAATACCTTAACTGTGGTAGTTCCAGCCTTTGTTTCATTTAAGAAATTGTAACAAGTAGAATAAGAAACAAACTTAAAAGAAATGTAGAAACAGAAAACTGACCACACAAGTCACACACTCATTCCAGGTAGTAAAAGTCAAGTTATGCTTTCAAACATCTACTCCAACCCTTTCTAAGTGGCCCTGGGATTTCAGATTTGAGCACTCTTTATCAGATTGGAAAATTCCATTAAATTTCTTTTAATGTCCACATTTCTTGAATCATGCACCTTGGAAAGGATTAAGAAATTCTACACATGTCTGCACTGAGAAACAGAGCTCTGAAAGCATCAATAGGGCAAATAAAACACCCTACTTCATCCCTTCCACAACTTAGTAAGTGACAAGGAAAAAAGAATATTGGAAAAAGTGCTTCAGGTTCTCTTTTTAACCAATCATTTATTTTGGTTTTCTTGGCTTGAGACGAGCATTTTGTTATACATGGTTTAAAGAAAGCCATTTGTCTCCAGCTATGCCTCAAAAAGGGGAACGGAGAACTTGCGTTATAACAGCTAGTTGTGACAAGAACTGCTGCACAGTTTAACAAAGCCCCATCGAAACTTAAACTCACACTTAGTGTAAACTTGAACTTGAATGGCGGTCCCTCAAAGAAAGCAGCACAGTTGTCATCACTGCCAGTTGCCAGACGATATGGTCTTGTTTGTTTAATGTCCACACTATTGATCACTTTATTGTGCCCAGTAATCTCGCCAACAGAAGAGCCACTATCCCACAGGAACACTGCTCCGAATCTAGTTAGAAAAACACACAATAACTACAATTCATAAAAGTTACATGTAGATTAACTCCTTGAACATCTGCAAACTGCAGATTTGAGTGCACTCAAAGAAAAGAAATTAGGTCATCTCATTAATCTCATGCAAGCGCATCATAGTTCCCTGAAGGCTATTTGAGATCTTGCTGGTGAGAGAATCTAATCTTCAATAGGAGACGTTTGCTGAAGGGGACAAATAATCAAGTTTTGCATATAAAGCTTCTAAAATTCAGAGATCCGATGTATATTCCTCACTAAGACTGCTGGTTTATAAAAGAAGGCAGTAAATTACTCCATCTGCCTAGCCACTACACAGAATGCAGAAAGCTAGGATAACAATGACATTGAATCACAGTTATCTGACTATTTAGCCTAGACTGGGTACCATCACTTTTACAAATATTATTACTTAAAGGTTGAAGGAAGAAGAGTTTTAAAAGCATTTTTGACAGTTCTTACTCTAAATCACCTTTAAAAAACCCCACTATAATCAATACAGAGGCACTAAACTCCCAGAGCATTGCTATTTGAAAGGCATTTAGAATACAATATTCTCAACTGAAAGTGCATCCACCTAACAGGAAGCTGGCCAAGTTTTTGAAGGAGGAGAGCAAACTCACATTGTATCTACCCAGGGGCAGATGGGGCAGAGGGAGCAATGGAGGACAAAGAATCTCTTTCAAGGACACAGTACATGATAGGGATTAAAAAATGGTGCAGGGAATCAGGGAACAGGATGCTTTTCAGCCCTTTAGGCATAAGACTACCTGGTCTGGACTCTGCCTTCAAGTTCTGATTGTCATTGAACATTAAAGGGAGGACACAAACCTGAACGTGCATCTCATTTAGTCAGGTAAAGGACAACTGCTTGCTGTTAAACTACCATAATAAGGCCTAAAAATATAGACATGTTGCCAAAGGAGAAAACTCAGATACTTTTTTTTAAACTCTTATTCAATCGACTAAGACCATGAGTCCAGTAAGTGATGGAAGAGGGGAAAAATCTTGTCTTTTCCCCCTCCTACCCTATCAGAATTCGACAAAAAAAATCCACCATACAGCTATCATTGAATGTAATACCCACCTACCTCTAGGAAACAAGTCCCATACAATTTTTAAACTAAGCAATTGTAATAGAACTGTATTTTCCAACTAATTTACAGCTGTCAAACACTGCATAGAGGATTTTGTTGCAGAACAGCACAACTTGAAGTCTAGACAAGGAAAGAGCAATGATAACCTTCCATTGAAGAATTAAAAGCCTTTTGCAAGGAACTTGCTTTGTTAGAATAGAGGTTTACAGTAAGTGTATGAATCTATATATAAACACACACATGCAAACACAAAAGAATTACTCACTTTTCCCTTCCTTCTCCAACCACAGCAATTCTCTTGCTGTCTTCAGTCCATGCAAGGTCCTTTATTTTTCCTGCAAATGGCTGATACTCATACTTCAGTAGGTGTTCCTTCTGTGTAGTATCCCAGATTCTCAGCTTTCCAGAGACATCTGCCATAATAAAACAGAATATAACTATTGTTCCAGCATGACTCAGTCACATGACTCAATCTGCCAGAGTAC
The DNA here is from genome assembly GCA_013397115.1 of Edolisoma coerulescens. Classification (NCBI taxonomy): domain Eukaryota; kingdom Metazoa; phylum Chordata; class Aves; order Passeriformes; family Campephagidae; genus Edolisoma; species Edolisoma coerulescens. The sequence continues at coordinate 3,762,878 of VWZW01003059.1, read as the reverse complement.
AGATTTTCAGCTACACTGAACACTTGTACTAGGGACCTACTACCTTACCCTATTACAGCTACTACAAATCACTTGATCTAGGAATGCTGAAGACTATATCCCTTTCACCAAATTGGGTTTTTAACCAGGTATTACGATTCAAGACATGCAGCACCAAATACAACACATGGAGGAAGCATTTGCAGACACACGAAAAAACTGCACAGTAAGAGAGTAGGAACTTTAATGTTATCAGCTGGTATGTGTTTAGTATCTGTGTTACACAAAGAACAAGCCAGCCCAGCCCCCCTGCCCAGCAGCTACAAGACAGCTCACTGACCCTTCACTGGGTAGTAAGCCACCCTACACACCTACAAGAAGGGAGCAGTCCAGTGGACAGTGGTTGATGCACTACAATTTGTACCTTCAAAGGAGACCTGTTTTGCACACAAATACCAGGCATATGTAGATGTACTAAGAGATTTCTGTCCACAGAACTCAATTCATGCACACTCATCAGTGCACTTTTTCTATACAGAAACATGTACACACTTAGTGCAGGCATCCATACGCACCATTATCTGGAATGCTACATGGGAATGCAACAGAATATACAGGAACAGTAATGTCAAAAGCAGCAGACACTGCACAAGCAGTTAACAATTTAAGACTTAAGATAATGAAAGCTCCCTGGCTCACTGTTTCCACTCAGTATTGTACAACCCAAGAGCTATTCAGAGCAATTACTGTGGTGCAGCATTGTAACCGGAGGAATTGTTCTATACGCAGACAAATTTACACATCTCTAATGAAACCCACACAGCAAAGCCTGTGTGTATTGTACCCTTCAAAAAAGCCACTGTTTTAGAATAAACCACGTGCTAAAATATGCAACCTTCACCTCAGCAGAATGCTTAAATTCTGTTCACCATTTATCGGTACATCTTTACAGCTCAATTTAAACCTGGTCATAGACTGATCTTTTGCTAAAAAGACAGATACAGAATTTTACAGAGAGAATTTGTTATTGAGGCAGAATTTTAACGCAGACATTAAAATCTAATTGTTTTCTCGATCTATTAATAGATGAGACACAGAGCTTTAACTTTGCAGTATCTCCCATTACTACATCTGCTACAACCGCAATAAGAGAAATTACCATAAAAGCCAAAAGCATATTGCCAAAGGTCTGTCTCATGAAGCACATGAAGTATTAATGCAGGCTGCATGGCTAATGCAGATTTATAGATAGAGAAATGAATCTTACATGTTATACTTAGAAACAGCTTAAACAGCCTGGTCATCTATCTTCAGACCCCATGCTCAGCAGTAGCATAAAACTATTTATAAATGACATACGGGAGACACTTTTTAAGGGAAATACTGCAACCTAAACTCTTTCACTTGGGTATGACAAAAATTCTGAGAAAAATTAACTGAATACCTCCCTAGCACAGTATCTATTACTGTTCTTTTACAAAGGACTGGAAATCTAAAAGACTACAAGAACAAATTAGATAGTTATTCTGAGGATTAAATGCTGCACAAACCTAGAGCACCAAGTTTGTAGAATACAGAAGAGGGTATTCAATTTGACACATGGTCCACACACAAGATTGAGCCAAGAAAATCCTGGCTGTGGTCCCTTTCAGACAAGAATGTGAGAAAAAGAGAAAAAAAAAAAAAGGCAAAAAAAGCTGTGCTATCAGTGTTCTTAAAGGTACCCTCAGTACCCCAAAAATACTTATTCTAATATAGCTTTCTGATATGAAGGAAACCAAGAAGGACAGGACATTTTATATTTCAAAAAATACAGTTCCCTTGAAATTGCTGAAAGGTAAACTCCCATTCTACTAAGACTTTTGCAGGAATCTGTGCTCCCTTTCTAAGGGGCTCATACTCAGAATGTTTTGTTTTCATATATATTACTTAGAAAATATATCTGTATTTGGGCACATTACTTGCTTCTGAAGCACTTCTAATTAAAAATGGCAAGCATTTTTTAAAGAATCCATATATATTAGCTGCAAATCCTTGTAAGAAATACAAGTTATAGTACTGGTTTTATCAATATTTTTCACTGTATACCAGTCCTCCTGAAAAAAAAATACCAATTATTTGATGCAAGCTTCTATTAAAAAGGGTTTGTTTTGTTCTTTGGTAGTCAAAATCTGCTATAAGGCAGGAAATTCACACTGTAAAAATTTATGTTACATATCCTCAGACTATTGATTCATGTGCATTATATGGAAACTGAGACTGAGCCTCGTTCCCTGCTAACTTGCCAAGGAAAGCTTTTTTGGTTCAGGTTAAAAGGTAACACAAGTCATAAATGTTGTCAAGTTTGGTCAGGGAGAAGGGAAAAGAAAGGAGTACACACTGTTTCAGAATCCCTCCCCTGCACAAAAAATATCAACATTTATTAACATCACAAACAACAGTCCTGAATTTCAGAAATAACTTTTCACTCTGCTGCATTTACACAAGTCTTCATCATACTAAGTATTTAGGGTTCATTTCCAGGTTCTTTTTTTATTGAAATAATACATTTTAAAAAGACCAAGAATGTCACTAAACTCACTGCCTGAGAAAGAGGTTAGAGGAACAAGGACAGAAATCATTCCTCCTTTGGAGATGTGTACGTAATGCCACCAGAGCACATCACATTGACTGCATATTCCATACACACATGAAGTGTTACTACTGTTTTGCCACTAACTTTAACAGCTCTGTCCACACATCTCATGGACATGGATACTTTACCTCCGGATGCTATGTAGAATCCACTGGGAGCATACTTGGCAACTACAACCTGGTGGGCATGCTCAGTGTAGATGTCAGCAATTGCAGGATTCTATTTTAAAGGGGAAAAAAAAGTTACAAAGTTGTATTTCCTCCCTTTCAAAGGAATAAAATCAGAAATTCGAAGATAAAATTCATAATTTCTCCCTGCACTCCCCTCTCTCACACCCTTCCTTCCAGCTTAAATTGAGCAATTGTCTAAAAGTGAGAAGTGCAGTACACATTGCAGAACACTGCTGGTACCACTGAAGCAACACATTACTTTTTAACAACTGACACAAAAAAAGATTTCCTCTTAAGGAAGCCTGAAGTACTGGGACCCTTTCTTCTCCACTACCTGCTGAACAATAGAAAAACACTCTCCAAAATAACACGCCAAGCATCAGGCTCCCTCTTTTTAGGGCTAGCCCAGGAATAAAGCAGTTACCCAAGTAGAATACTAAATATGAGCTGTGCTTTGCAGCACACATCTAAAGTTCTACCGTAGGCAAGTATGAAACTTAAGCCTGCAGTTAACCATAACCCATGGCTGTTAATCATCACCATGTACCCAAAATCACCCAATAACCAATGAGGTGTGCTAGGCTTGCTCTTTCTTGACAATTGCAATCTGCTTAAAAAGCCAGCAGACCAGCCCAGGAAAAGGCATTTTCCCTTCTATCAAGAGTCATACAGGAATTCTGAAAGAAATTCACTGCCACTCCATCTTAATTTTATCTCTTCAGTCTTAACGGTGTTTTCAGATGCTTCAGGTTGGACAATAAAATGAACTCAGTGTCTCAGCACATTAGTAGTGTTATACAATAGAGGTGCCACAGAAATCAAAAAAAGGATGACATCAAGGCAAAAAACTGCTTTCAAATTAATTGTATAAAAGTAATTCTGCATCCCTCCCAATATATATATGCTACAACAGTAATACACTACTCTTTAGAAATGTTTTTCTACCATTTAACAGGCTTCTTCCAGCTCCAGAAACTTGACTCATATGATCAAAACAAAATTCCATTTTAACTCCTATAATTAATACAGATTTATTCAATCGAACCAGAAAACCACCTGATGTTATGGTATGACTCAGCTATCCAATCAGGAAAAACAAAAACACCCGCTCTGTGTTGGAAAGCAGTCTCTTGCTCACGAGAGCTCTTGCTGCTGCAGTACTGTTACATCTCAGGAGACAGAATACAGCTTGCTCATGCAAAAAGCAGCTCTTTTTCATTCCTGCTTTTATGCATTGCTTGAGTGCATTATAGCCCTACATAGGTCACAACCATCTGCACTTACAGCACGCACATCCCTCTTCATTTTGTGTCCAACGGGATTTCATCTGAGCAAGACAAGATAATGTTTTCCCTATTCTATATCTGCATCACCTACATGTTCAGGAAACTCAAATCCCCCTACATGTTGTTATTAATGGCATATGTAAGTAGGTGCTACTTTACAGCAAGAATCTCCAAGAGTCCGGGAAACTAAGCTGAGAGACTAAGGGTTAAATGGAAGATAGAGTCCGAAATCTAAGATATGGTAAATAGATTCCAGAAACCTGGTAATAAGTTAGAGCTGTCAAATTGTAGGTTATTCATTTGATAGTATTATTTCTGCTTGTAAAGTCAGTTTTCTAACTTGCATGTTTTTCATATCAAGCCCAACCCCCAAAAAACACTTCTAAAAAGATACTTTAGGAGAAAATTATAGTGTGAGCTGGGACAAATGTAGTACCTAGATTAAAACAGCAGTGAGCTTATGTGGCTTATTTCAAACACTGAAACCAGAGCCACATATGAAAGTGAGCAGTTTCAGTTCCAAGCTTCAAAGTAGTCTTAGACCCATGAAGATAAAATATTAATCAAGTATGAAACCTTAAAAATAGCACTAGTCTTTCTCACCGTGCTTTTCCAGCACTGCTCCAGAACAACTACTTGTTAAAGGAAGTCTCTAGATCATACTCAAAGATCAAGCATTAACCCTGAATGCTATATTCATCTGATTAGCTAATGCTAGATAGCTTTAGACTTAAGGAGAAAGGTGATCACTGCATTTTGATGACCTGATTTTTTTAATTAGAGCACAACCATTCCATTGGAGAACTGCTCATGGAGGGATTATACACAGACCCCCCAGCATTTCATTTGGTTGTTGCAAGCTATTAGAGAGGCTTCTGTACCATTCAGGGAAGGCACGGCTAGTAACTGAGAGTGGACACACTTGCACATCAGGTTACAAACTGCAACATTCTCCAGCACAAAAGCCACAGCACAGGCGTGGGCCAGTTTTTGTGTTATTGCTACAATATATTCTGTAGTCACCGGTCAATTATTAACAGTAGCAAACTCGCCTTGTCAGTTGGGTAAGTCTGCATATCAGCATGAATAGCATCGTAAAACTGAAGGATTCGTGACTTCTATTCTCACCTTCCCTTGGGAGTTTAAACAGTTTGAATTTGAATTCCCACAATCCCACCTCGCTGTTCTCAGGTCACCATGTGCCCTACGCTCCCCAGCTCACGCTGGAGATCACATTTGGACGGGGCTAATCTTCAGTGAGCTGATTCAGGTAAAGCAAATTGCTTTCTTCCAATTTAACCTCCAAAACAGGGTCAGAAGAGCATTAATGACAATGCAAGGGAGGAGGTCAGCATTCATGACTTGGGCAGAAACTGTAACACAAGCAGAGTGGCTTTTCCCTCTTCTCTCATCACACTGTGTGTGCCATTACAGGGTTTAACTGGGGCTTCTGGTTTCAGAAACTTGAACTTTTCTTGATACCAAGAGCAAAACACTATTACAAAGACATTAAACCGACACACTGAAACCAGAGTGCAAGCTTATTTTTGGTTTTAAGTGGATTAATTTAAAGTGATAGCAATCAAGAAATCTGCAAGGAATTTAGTTATTAGTAGCACTTTTCTATTATGGCTTGACAATGAAGAAATGTCTGAATATAGTGGGGGTGATGAGATAAAACAGGGAAACAGCTCAGTTTACAAAGGTGATTTAGAGAAGCAGCCATAAACAAACCCATTGTTGTGGAGACCTAAAAATTCCAGAGAGGTATGTCCTGCCCCTCCCCCTGCAGCCCTTCCTGCTGCAGGCCAAATCTCTAGTAGGAAAGTAAATCTAGAGGAGAATTTGATTTCTAACCAACAAGCAATCACTTTGGAGAAATTTATTTTTTAAAAACCAGGAGCAAGACAACGGCCTAAACATGCAATGTTTCCTCCACACTTTTAAAAGGGACGTCATCTTTAAAAAGAAATCATTCAAATAACTCTCTTACCATTTCTCTAGTTAGCACCCGAGAAAGAAAACAAACCCAAACGTCCACACTACTGAAAACATTAACTGGGGCGTTCTAATATTTAATCAATGAGCAAAATTCCCTGTGAGCAGGGCTGAGAACTTGCACCCAGCTTGTCATGGAGTCCAGCAACTCATCACTGGTTTGATTTCTGGAGTTGGGGCTGGGTGGGGGAAAGAAGCTGAAGAATAATGAGTTTAAAGATCTAGGTTTGCAAGTATTTACATGCTCCTCTCACAGGCTAAGGGCCCAAAACAGCAAAGAGGGAAGAGTTCATTTATTAGGCAAACACAGCACTCAACTTCATAATAGTGATACCTAAGAAGACAAACAGGGCCAACGAGAATATACCAGTCTCTCATCTCTCAAGTCCCATGCGAAGAGGGAAAGAACTGCACTTTTTACCGAGATTTTCTACACGTTTTTACAGTCGCTGCCTATGGTTTTATGCCTGAGTCATGCACTCTACTTATTCCCCTGCTGCTGGATCAGGGATCTGTGACCTCGATTGAAATCACCAAGATTGAATGGAGCAGAGGCTGTTAAAGGAGGGGCAGAGAGACAAAATGAAACTTAGCGAAAGCTTTACACTAGAAAACAAAATAAATCAAGATACATTACATCAATGTTTCTGATGACGACACATTTTCCATTGGTATAAAGAAAATTGTTGCCCTTAGGATCACCTCCAATAATTTTGGAAACGCCTCGTTCAACCTGCGGAAGGCTGGCGAACACTTTTTCTACGAAAAATAAAGGGAGAAAGGGGATAAAAGGAAAATAAATAATAATAATAATTTAAAAAATTTTAAAAAAATTAAAAATCAAAATTAAAGGAAGGCGCTTAATGCCTCCGCGCTACGGGCACACGCCCGGCCCTGCCGGCAGCCACCGTCACTTGTTGCTGCCAGCGGGCTGCGAGGCAGCGCCGGCTCCGCGCCATCCCGCGGGGCCGCACGAGGGTCCGCAGCCCGCGGGGCTCCCCATCCCCATCCCCATCCCCGCCCGGCACCTCGCCGCCCCGGCGCGCCCGCCAGCTTACTGATCTCGTACGGCATCTTCGCCCACTTGTTACGGCAGCGGGCAGGGAAGGGCGGCGGGCGCGGCCGGGCCGGGCTCTGTCGCTCCGCTGCCGCCGCTCAGCCCCGCTCGGCCCCGCGGCGCGAACCAGGAAGCGCCCGCGCCGCGCGCCGCTCTCCGCTGCCTTTGACCATATATAGTCAACTCTGCTCGCGCCGCGCCGCTCCCCGCCAGCCCGCGCCGCGCGCCCTCCCCCGGAAATGCCGTGGGCTCGGCCGGGCCCGGCGGGGCCGCGCTGGGGCGGCCTCGGAGG